>JAVJAQ010003929.1:0-342626 GCA_032362365.1 Zygogramma bicolorata
ATTTATAGCAAGTCAGTTTGCTGGCTACACATTGAAATCTGAAACAGGGATTGGTACAGTGAGTACGTATATGAATAAACAGAAATTGAATGATGAATGTTGCCTATCAAAACACTCTGAAGCAAACAGAGAGAAAGAAGTCCAAATGGCTTTTTCAGAAAGACACTGAAGAATATTGCATATGTTCTCTGAACTTTGCCACCGAGTAGAAGTAGTGATGTAAGAAGAAAGACTTCTTTCCAAAAGAAACCAAATTGAGACACTTGATGGTAAAATGATGTAAACATGATAGTCTGATTAATTTCTTTGGGAGACTGTGAGGGAGTTCTGATATAGCTTGCCTGTCTTGTGTCTTAGGATTGTACTCGAGATTGAGTAACCAAATTCGTTTTTTAGTCTATGTATCTCGGTAAAGGGTCTCATATAAATATAAGGAAGGGAGCGACAAAATCCTCGAGGAGAACAAACAAAGTACGACAATGGTCTCTGCTACAACAACTCGAAAGTATTCTCAAGGCCTTTGTTATTGGCAGAAGAGTTAAAGTGTCTTCGAGGAGTAACCCTATATCATGATTCCGTAACTCTTATGCCAAAAGTAGGTTTTACGCTCGAGTTGTGCGATATGGCGATCCCAGCAATTATGCCAAATTATTTGACATTATTGTTCTCCGAGTGAGAATCATTTGTAGAAAATGTAATACTCTGGGTTTTACTATCATTCACTTATGAGCTTTTTAGCCTGGAATCAATATTAAGCTTTTTTTTGCACCGCCAGAGATAACGATGACAACCAGGTTGGTATCATCAGCAAACAGCGTACACCTATCTGGCAAAAGAAATTGACGCAAATAATTATTGTATATAATAAACAGTAGTGGTCCAAGGACCGAGCCCTGTGGGGCACCATGTGCGTTACTCTTTAACTCTGAACTCTCACCACTGACTTCAACAACTTGATAGCGATTCTTCAGATATCAAATCAAATAGGTTCAGAGCAACTTCTCTAACTCAGCTTCTGAGTTTATTTCTGGAAACGCATCTACAATATGCTGTGGACGTACAATTTTCCGATTATTGTCTGAAATTTGATATGAGCTATCGCTTTAATAACGTTGCATGTGCAATCGAAATCCCGTTGGATTATTTATTGTTCCTTCGAGGTCGAAGCTCTGATAAGCCATCGTTCCGCAAAACGTGGATTGGCAAGCTAGCCGCTTTATATTGAATCAATTGCATATCAGTGAGGTATTGTCTACCGAAATCGTGTCAATGGCGATAATTGTGTTGAACCAAAGTAGGGTTCTGTTCGTGACATAAAATAGATAACAAGCTGGTTGAATAGGAAAATGAGTTTTGAGTTCTATAAGCTGTTTCAGAGAATAAGCATGTGCGAAGGTAAACCAGTTGTATATTTGTGAATTATTCTGAACCAAACTGTAGGTTTTGTACCTACAGGAGAAATACGATTTCCAATATCAGTTTTTCTTCTTCAGGTACAAGACTTGTACTTTTATGGGACAGGCTCTAGTAGAACTTCCTTTCTATGCAGTAAACGAGGCAGTTTCCAAGTTCGATTCGTGATATATCCAAGATTAGCGATTTTCACGTTCGAAGGAAGCATGTGTGATTCGATAAAAACGTGTGTTCACATGGTTGAAAAACTTCATGCTTGCAACACAAAGTATTACTTTTCCAGCTCATAGTACAATATATACTATTCCTTGCAGGGCAGTAGTGATCATTTCTCAAAAGATATTTCTTGTTGCTTGGCAAGTACTGGGTTCATGGAAATTTCAATAATAGTGTCGGAAAGTTCAAAATATTTGATGATTTGCGTAAAAATCCTTTTTCGCAATTTCCCACCAAAATAGGTCGATTCTTTCTCATATAATTATCAATATTTGACTCAAATATTAAGGTTGAAACCTTAATAGAGGTTAGAGGTTGAAACTACTACAGAGGCTCATGACATTCCAATCGAATAACCAATCATGTTATTGGTGTTGGATCGAAGCATTTTTAGCTCAAAATATCGGAAAGATATCACATTACAAATATAACATGTAACAAACATGGCATACGATTGAGAACATATAAAAACATTTTCCATTCAAACTCGAAATCTATGTACTCTGCCAAACACGATTTCAGAGAAATTTGTTGAAGAATTGATTTTCATTATTCAGCTGTTTGGAATGCCTACTGAGTACAAAAAAATCATGAAATTTCACATATAAATTGTCAATTGCACAGTACATTTTATATATTATCCTATTTGAATCATTAATAAAATATAACAAAATCCGATGGCCTATGACCTATTCGAACAATAAAGATGAGGCACTTTTTTCTTGGGAAATAATATAAAAAAAGCTCACATCGTCAATTCAGTTTTCACTTTCGTTATCGACAAGTATCAAAAACGTGTCGTCAAGGCATGTGCATCAAACAAAGTTATATTCCGAGGTCTGCTTCGTGAATGGCAGCAAAAGGATGGGCTTTTGCTAGCACTCTGAATTTAATATGTTAGGGTGGGGTTATTTACTGTAATATAATATTTCAAGTTTAGACCGGTAATGCACTCTATATTGAAACAACATTCGATGTACTGTATATTCATTCAAACACGACCACTCGATCGAAGCGCATTGGAACATTAGATTATGAAGAAGTTGAACATTCATTACTAAAGCAAATACACTTTCATATCGGTGACCACCACAATGTTCAAAGATTATTCATCTGAATTGAAGAAAAAAATTAAGATACTGCAAAAAACACTATAATCATCACAAACGTTAAAAACTACCCATCTCAGAAAATAATTGAAGTCATCGCCAGGCTCCTCCTCAAAAATTGTTTTAATGTGCTTTCCATTTTTGATACAACGGTTGATCGCACGAAAAAATCTCCATCCAAATTTAAAGAGAGCAAAATCCCGTACAATTTTTGAATCCATATATAAGTCTAACGGGTGGCGAATTACAGCGGACAAAACGTGAATATTTTTCCAAAAAATCGTAAAATTCCTTGTTTTTTTCATTTTGAAAAATGATTTGTAGCTATTCGTTGTTGTATCGTAGCTATTCGTTACAAAATTATTACTTTTTTTATTCGAAAACTAATTTTTCCACAAACAGGAGGTAGAGCTAACAGTGCGTTGTTTTCAATTAGGTATGGTTTTCCCAGTGGGCCTAATCTATAGATGTTCTTGTCCGAGTTTTATTCGTTCATTTCTTTTTCTTCTACCGTCTGGGTCGGTTGATGGTGTCTTCGTCCTATTCGTCATTGTCAATGTCACCGTTGTCTGTCGTTTGAATCTGTGCTACGGCAGGTGGTATAACGTCATCTTCATAATCGCTGTCGAAGACAACTTCTGGTACATTTTCACAGGATTCGCCGTTGCAGAATCCGCCCCCCCGCCCGGCCGTCGGGGGCCCGCCCCGCGCCCCGGCCCCCCCCCCCGGGCGCCCCCCCCCCCCCCCCCCCCCCCCCCCCCGCCCCCCCCCCCCCCCCCCCGCCCCCCCCCCCCCCCCCCCCCCCCCCCCCCCCCGCAGAATCCACACACAACGGAGCACTTCAACCCACCCTTACTGCAGCCACATGCGGCATCACATCCCTTCTTACAATTGCAAAAGATGACGTTCATTGAGGCGTGTTATAGGAGTTAGCCCATTCGTGCCAAGTTTCCAGCCACAGTCGGATAGATTTTTGGGGATTTCACACCATTTCTGGATATGATGGTGTGGTACCGTGCGGCAACCTTCGTTGGGGGTAAAGAAGCCAGGTTGAATTTACTCTTCATTGATAATTTGGCAAACCTTTGGTACCGAATATCTTCCAAGGTTTCCTTCTCCACTTCCAAACGGCACCCACCTCGTCTTGTACTTTCAAGGACTAAAACACCGTTCTCCACAAGCTCAAGTAATTTGGTTTTTCCCTGGTAGAATAGGGATGACATCGTGTAATCTTCCCACCTGATGAATGCAATATCGATCCGATAATATTTTTGTTTCTTCTGGTTGCTGAGGAAATTGAGGTTGATTTCTCCAGCTCTTTTACGAAAATACGCAGCAATTAATTTTCCATTATTATAATTCTTGTGGCAAGCGGCATGAACAGCTACTGACGGTAAATTTCTCAGAATTCGCGTGTGTTCACGATTCCCCCGTTTTACACTGGATTCCAGAAGAATCTGGCCTCCCCCTTTCACTACAACTTGATCATCTTCTTTGAAAGTAAGATCACAAATGAAACAAACATCAGCTCTGGAATTTCCCATCACGAAGCTTGTTGCAACTATAAACTAACACCAAACTGATATTATTTGCACTTTGGGTTAGCCACTTACATAATTTACAGTATAAAATAGTCCGACCTGTAGAGTTTTCTGGTCGGATAATATGTACTTTGTCCATTACTACTACTTATTCTAATTAATTAATTGATAATAGACAAATTCCACATCCCCGCCTAAGGTCCCAACCTAATAACATATCCCAAAATCAGAATTACCCCACCATTTGCATGCCAAGGTCTATTTTGATCTCCATTGACTGGAGAATAGATATTTCTCATTTCATATGCACCATATTTGAACCAGCTACGAAGAATATTACATCAGTATACTCTCTTTGTTTCAGTACGTCCGATCTTCGTATCCGGCAAACGGAAAGGAGAAAGTATGACTAGGGCATCTGGGCCGCAGAGCTTCTCAATGGGTATCCGATCGAAGGGCATCAAGTGCGCTGGTGAAGACTACCGAAGAGACTGCTGCCCAGTGTGTTTAAAGAAACGTCGGTGACGAACTCTGTGACGTGTGTATGTGTGGTGTTCCGAAAAGCTCAAGAGAATTGATCAAATGTAACTTCAAGGCTCAGCGAATCGTGCGACAGGGTATTTTATAGTTTGGGTTGGCAGCGATGCGCAGTACTAACCTAGCCTAGACTAGTCGACGAGGACAAACGTGATTCGTTTGAGCTGATAGCTTTCAACGGATGTATTTTATATACAAACAGACAAAACAGGGGACCCGTGAGCATAATAGTTGTATGGGGCATAAGTGGTATAGTTTCCAGCTTTCTCCCTCCCACTTACAGATACAGAGATAGCCCACAATGAAGTGGCGTTCATTACCCCCTCTCCTGTCACAACATAACCATATTTGACAGAAGTATTCTTTACCAATCGGTAGTGATTGGTACGGAATTTTATCGAAGAAACCTATGAGCAAAAGGTGGTAATCACGACTGGAATTTGCAGTCTCATGAATTCCAGACAAACATTGGAGATAACTCAATAATTGTCGAATCGGATAATGATAAACAATAAAACAGTAAAGATATTAGAGAGTTATTGCATACGTACGATGATATACATTTTGTCTACTATTGCGCATGCGTACATGTCATTGTAAATCATACAGTATTCTCCATAAGATGTGCAATTACTCTCTATTGCTCAATAAATTCGTCAACTCCGACACTTTATCATAGAAAGATCACTTGGAAGACACTGTTTTGAGAAGATGGGTAAATCTAATCATGACACTTTCTATTCTCTTCTATATAATTTAATTTTATCGAAATTCACATTCTCTACAGTCAAGAAAAACTCTTATTGGTGAAATGAATATATATATATATATATATATATACACCGTGTGACACAGACTCATGGTACACCACCGTTTTCTCCATTGTTTTTCTAGCTATATTTTTGAAATTCGGAACATTCAATATGCTCACTGGAATCCAACGACACCAGGTTTGATGTTATCTCCAATGACTGCGGAGATATCGCCATTTATATTATCCATAAGCTCAACGAGTAGGAGAGAGAAACTTTTTCTGGCGGGTCAATCCAATTCTCTCTCCCACTCATTGAGCTTATGAATGAAATAAATGGCGATATCTCCGTAGTTATCGCAGATAACACCATAAAACCTGGTATCGTTGGATTCCTCATGATCATCTCTAACCGATCATTTAACAATATACAGGGTGTCCCATTCAAGAATCGAAAGCTGATCTCATTTCCGGAAAAATTGGATGTTGTTTTTTCTTTCAGATATGTCGAGAAATGCTTTTCATTGAGCATATTCAATGTTCCGAATTTCAAAAATATAGCTAGAAAAAAACAAAGGAGAAAACGGGGGTGTACCATGAGTCTGTGACACACGGTATATGACTAACGCTTTCAATATGTGGTCACATTCAGAATTTCGATATTGTTCTACCCCTCGTGATATCAAAGTTACACACCATACCTTCAAGGTGCATTTATCTATTTAAATAAGTCAATTTTCTCGGGGGTCAGAGAAAGATAGTATTTATGGAAATCGTCAAATTACAATTGTCTGTCGTTCTTCTGCGTTCTTCACAACAATAATTCTCCAATGATTGCGAAAATGATGTATACCTGGTGACCCTGAATCTATTTACCCCTCTGTATCTCAGTTTTCTTGTGTAGGTATTTCAAATTCGGTACTACGATTTGATGTTAAGAATGTACCATAAGCTCATCTAAATTTCATGTTTCAAATGTAAAGTATTTTGTTTGAATCACAATCATACTTTTGTATTCCCCCCGTAACGGAACATTTTGACCAAAGTATTCTATAGAAAATTGAACAATAGCGTGTAAATGACAATAATTCACGGCCAAACTTCTCAAACACAATTTTATATGTTTTTAGAATTCGATTTTTCTACATTTTTCAACATCAAGTCGCTCATTTCTTCGAAATGCTAGCATAGAAATTCCTAAAGTTGGTAGAAAACTCCTGTACATATTCATGTTTTATATTTCAATATGTATTGGAGTTTAGAACCAACTTTAAAATTCCTTGATATTGAAAAATGAAGAGAATTTGAATTGAGAAAATATTCAGTCCGCATCAGAAAGTTTGTTGTAGTTTGGCCCTGAAATTTTGTTATTCACAAGATATTGTTCAATTTTACATTGTATACTTTCGTGAAAATGTTCCGTTACGAGAGGAATACAAAAAGTATTTTTTCGTTGAATCTCAATTGTAACAGCAGAGTTAGAATCAGAAGTACGATTGTTTCCATTTAAAACATGGATAATAAATGTGCCTTTGGTCAAACTGGAAGTGCTACAAATGGTTTCATACTAAATTGTACACTCAAGACATAGCATCAGAGTACTGACTTCCAAAAAATCCTTATGAAATGACAACTTAGATTCAGGAGAATAAATTGGTTCTTGTCACCCGGTGAAGTATTAGCAATGTAAAAATTTCAGGCATATAAATATACTTGATCAGGAGGACTGTAAACGAGCGGGGTAAAATTATGATTATTAGGGATTTTTCAACTCATTGAGACAACAATATAAATGTCAAGATGGAAAGCACCGTAGAATACTCACTGTAGATATATAAAATTAAAAAATGGATACTGTACTAACCATTCCAGCAATATTTCTTACGTGTATATATCAATGAATCAATTGAGCACACTCATATTGTAAATAATTTTGTATGGTTGAAAAATATTGTGTATTTATATTGACTGTCAGAATAAATCTCATGGTATGATTTGTCATATTGAGTTTCATTTTCTCAAAGTGGGAAGAGCAGATACTATGTAAAAACAAGTGGAATCCTGATTCTAGAATATGCAAAAACGAAAGAAATTCTTGTTTGTCTTGGCATGAGTTTCGACGAGATATAGTTATCAGGTAAGTATGTTCAGAACCAACATCAACAACTGTTTTCAAAATTTTTGGCTTTTTAGTTGGACAATGTTTTCAGAGCATGGTGAAAAGCAAGTGTAAGAAGACAAAAATTAGAAAAAGAAATTTTTGTTCTCTAAAAAAATTCTTAGGTTCATAACAGTTGAATGTAGACATAGTATCAGCTGTGTTGATCACGATAAAAGTGTAACAACGGCTCTTTGGAAAAAATTAGCTGATTCATTTGAAGACGATGAAACTTTTTTCCCAGTCACTGTTTACAGAAACATTCTTTGGGTGAGGTCTAGCACAATGCTCATCTGCATCTGAAAATGATAATAAGAATATAGTGGTTGGTGTGTCCGGGCGGTTCACAGCGCTGTCGTATATTCAATTTGGGTTTTTTCCTGCTGGTTCAATCCGCGGTCAGGGCAGAATTTCTCCAGCTGCGATAGGCAATTATTGGTTACCTAGATGAATTCTGCTAGGTGGGATATCTGGATAAAATACACCAAACCAACCCGGTAGCACTGTGGGTTTTCCTGGGTCACACTACACTCGAAAAAGCATTTGTTTGTAAAAGTATAAATAAAATTCGAATTAGTATGGTGGTGTTACAGGCTTTATTTTTGAGTGAAGAACACGAATTTGAAGTCAAAACGCGAAGCTCTCCTTCCTTTTAGGAGTTATAGGCAATTCACAGTTCACATGATCTATATACATTCTATTTTCTCATTTATACATATGACTATCAAAACCACAATCAGAAGGCCCTCGATTTTGATGGCTGAGCCCCTTTTACATCTGATTCCTCTTTCTTTGATAACATTATAAGTTTTTCATTACAAATGACAATATTTTCGAAAACATGAAGGAATGAAATGATTTCGAAAAAGAACCTGAATACCGAGAGCATAGGAGTTCCGATCGTTCTGTTTGCAAATAAAATTGAATGTATCGGTTATATGACAATTGATTAGCCCAAAACTTGAAAAAAAAGACAGCTCCACGTTTTGACTTAACAATTGTGTTCTACGCAAGAAACAGATCCAGTTATAAATTATCTTTTTTCAAACCTCGCTGGTGAGGGGAAATCGAACCTCCACCAAGACGACATTTTATATCAAAATGAAAACCAATCATTTCACTCCTAACTTGGGATAGCTCCATCGGTCATATTGAAATTTGTTCATCAGCACCGATTCTGCAGAGATAGCGTCAAACAGTGTCATATAGCAAGACAACAGAATCAAAAGTGATACACAGAAACGAAAGAGTAACCCAACCTAATAGTCCTAATAGTGTTTGGTTCCAATCATTTCAAATATGGGTAGCTGTTATATCACATGAACGTTGATAATATTGATGTTATATATAGTGACAAAACATTGTTTTTTCGTTATAGAGTATGACAATATATTGAAACAATATCCCATGTACATAACATCTTTCTAACAGAATATACAGAGTGGTCCAAAGAAATGTATGCACCTTGCTTTTCTCCTTTTTTTTTAAACTTAACGCAAAAATGCTTGGACAGGTCCATTTTGCTTTTGAGGGAGACACATTTCAAATGTATTTTTCTACCTGTGCCTTCAACCTCTTAGCGAGGGTGAGTAACAACCCTAAAATTTCAAATGGAAAGTGGGGTCGAGTGATATATCATTTGAAAGGGCAAAAAATTCTCTTTCCAATGATACCTAATTTGTTGTATTTCACTCAAACATGTAGGTATTATGAAGTAAAACAACTACAACCCACTACTTTGAAATGTGTAATTGACTTAGTAGAATCCTACTTCAGCAAGTGCTGAAAATGTGACCCATTTGCTTCCATACAATAATACAGATTTTGTTCAGATCTATTCCTAACATTCTGTAGCATATCAGGTGTTATACGTCTGCACTCTGCTGTAATTCGTTGGCGAAGATCTTCTATGGACTCGGGCTGCGAAGCAAAACATTCCTTTTTCAAGTGTCCCCAAAGGAAAAAGTCTAAAGGCGATAAATCAAATGACCTGGCAGGTCATTCGATGGGGCCTCTCCTTCCAATCCACCGTCCAGGAAACCGATCATCTAAAAATTCTCTTACCGGAGCAACATAGTGAGGAGGTGCTCCATCTTCCTGGAAATGAAGCCGATCATCATTATGATGTTATGAGAGGATCAATTGTATCTTCAAGCATGTTCAGGTAGACCTCACCAATTAAATTCCCAGGAATAATAAGTGGCCCTACGATATGACTACCTAATATGCCACACCAGACATTGATTTTTTGAGGGTACTGGGTATGGACCTCTCGGAATAAGTGTGAGTTACTGTCATCCCAGTAACGGCAATTATGCCTATTCACAGCTCCATTAAAAAAATGTACTCTCATTGGAAAAACACGTGTTGAATGATAGGTGCGGATCATCAATTAGTAGCTGGCTCAGTTGTTCACAAAATTGCAGCCGTCTATCAGGATCATCTTCATTGAGTTCCTGTACTTATTTAATTTTGTACGGATGGAATTTATAGGCTTTCAATATCCGTATTATGGACGAACGGAAGACACCTGAGGCTGCAGCAAGCTGACGGGTACATTGAGTATGATCCAATTCAACATGTCCCAAAACAGCGACTTCTACTGCTTCATTTCTGATCGGTTTCCGTGGCTGGTGTTTCACATTACAGGCAGATCCGGTATCGACAAACTTTTGGACTAAATTGGCAACGTACGAATCATTCACATTTTTCCCGGGATGATTGTTATTAAAGAGGCAAGCAGTAAGTCTAGCACAACTATTATGTTGATAATAAAGATTAACAATTTCAACTCATTCAGCAATGGAATAAACCATTTTTACAGTAAAGCTGAAATAATTTCAAACGCAACCGAACTGAATCACTGGATGTTCGCCTAAATTCTTTGTGTATACTTATCTGCCGTTGTTCTTTGAACCAAAAAACACACGAGAGCAATTGAGGAATGTAGTAGTGATAAAAATGCCGTTTTTTCCGCATTTTCATTAACACCAAAAATATCGAGTAAATGTTCTTGCTTTTTTTATAACTATTCAAGTAAATACATCAAATTAGGTATGATTAGAAAAAGAATTTTGTGCCTTTTCAAATGATATATCATTCGACCCCACTTTCCATTCAAAATTTTAGGGTTGTTACTTACCCTAGTTAGGGGGTTGAAGGCACAGGTAGAAAAATACATTTAAAATGTGTCCCCGTCAAAATCAAAATTGACCTGTCCGAGCATTTTTACGTAAAGTTACAAAAAAAGGAGAAAAGCAAGGTACATACTTTTCGTTGGACCACTCTGTATATTGAAATATGATTCTAAGATTTTTTTATCATTATTGTTGTTTCAAATTTAGTGGGTTCGTCCATTAGCGCATCGTCTATGACAATATCTACCGATGTAGACAAAACGACAGCCCAAAAAACTTGCACACTACTGCCAATGAATCCAGAAGCCGCTCTCAGTTCATTAGACACCGGCCGCGAAAGCTTTCACTCTTTGATTGAAATTATATTTTATCGGATCGCTGGATTGCCTGAATGATTATGCCACATGGATGGTGATTTCTGTGAACCTATTAGGAGTCGACATAAAAAGGAATAGCAACAAAAAAGTATTTAGTTCGTATAACCGAAAGAATAAGCCTTTGTACAGATTTGAGAGCCACAGTTCATAAAAGACAGTGTGTTTCATATTAATGTTACAGAACATTGAAGTGGAGAAGTGAAATTACCGATGAATGTTTCGTATCAAAGATTCAGATATCAACGAAATAGACATTGTCAAATTTTTCACTATTAAACGGGTCACTGATCGAAAGCGTAACGTATCAAAGTTATGTTTTCTCAAATGAAACAACATATAATTCCTTTTTCATTCGGATTCTCTTTGAAGAATCCAAAAAAAAGATTTTCATACATTTTATTCTTCCTATTATTGAACATCTTTACTAGTACTCCCAGAAGACATGTATGGTATGGGTATTTACCAAGCGATTCCCACGATTCAGAAGATATTTTCAACAGAGACATCAGTTCTAGTGATCAGTTTCCCATACAATGTTTTGAAATTGTATAATATCGTCGAGTAAAAATTTTACCAGAATGAGTTTTGTCATACTGGGTGAATCAGAATTTAAGAGACAATGTTCTCTTGTATTTTCCAAATGGAACATCCACTATTGTATTACATGAAGAGTACAACAGAAACCTCAACCGACACTCCTGGGTAATATGAATGGAACCAATATTTTTAATATTTTCCGATCTGCTCAATTTCTAAAAGGAATTAAAAATAATCCACAATTTCTGAGGCACAAAAATATTGGAGGGACATCAGCCTTGGAAATTATTTTCTCTGTCAGGTCATAAATTTGTTTTCCAGTGGTCAGTAACGGTTATTGTGCCCAATAAAAATACCATTTTGGTTCGTGAATTCAGACTCAATGTTTCGAGAAGAATTTTCCGAGAATTTTGAATCTTCTTGAATCCATGTCTTTCAAAAATGTATGCATTCATTGGTATGAGGAGGTCATCGCGATGCAAAAGTATTTATCCTCTTCCACATGAAATTTCCAGATGTATTTGAGCATCTCTCAAACGTTCATTGAAGAGAACCTGCTGGTTACTCGACGTTGATGACTGTTTTTTGCCGCATCATTTGTTGTTTTTCGTGCGTTTACTAGCATCATTCCAATTATCAAGATAATTTTTTCGACAACTACCAAAGCAAAGGTTTTTCAAGAACATCATTATGAGAAAAAAAAATTTGCGGGAGTGATTTTTCAGTTTTTTATATTCGATTGAATTGGAAGAAGGTGTGAAAATGCGACCAAAGTAAGAAGGTCTCATTACCGATAGTGTATCATGAAAATGTGGCAAAACAGAGCGATTTCGTGTATATAAAAATGTAGAACAAGTTGCCAGAAAAGTGCAGGAGTTTCAGCCTGAAACGTTTAAAGTATCTAGCAAAAAAGTGGTTGAGTAGAAAAGCGTTTCATGGTATTGATGAGTTTCTTCAGCAACCGTTAACAGATTTTGAAATTTGATGTGTTTTATTTGAAAAAAAATTGTTTTTTTTGTGATGTGAACGTTTATACAGGCAAATATTTTATCTTGTGACGAATAGAAATATATTTTTAACTATAGTTAACGGATTGGAGCTGCTTATTTTATCCGGTTGCTTAATTTTCTATATTAGGTTGTCTTACCTAAACTATTTCATTATATTGTCAAAGGTGTAATAGAAGATGTAATACCGAGGTGAAATAAAATTCTATTCTATTCTTTTCATTGAAATCTTTGATGAGGGAGTTCAAGTAATTTTTGTTGCATTTAGACCACTTGCATTAACATTCGACATTGAATGAATTCATACTATTTCTCAGCATACGAAATGTAACGGACACTACAGAAAGCAATGGATCTCTTTCAATGTTTCTATTTCAAGAAATAACAAAAAAGTTCGAACATTCATCTCAATCATTAGGCAATACCCGTCTCCCGGTGAAGTGAAAACAATTGCCGCCGCCTACTATGCTTTCAATCCTAATGAGGTATGATACGAAGTCGACGACAATTCATTCTGGTATCCGCAGAATGTCAAACACTTCCCCATCTCCGAGTAGTGAGACTCGTGTTCTTTCATCAGAGACAAACGCTGTACCTTTGTAAATGCGGAAGTCGGGTTGTTATCTCTGAGTTGAAATTACCTACATTTGAAGAGATTGCATGGTAATGTGATTCTACTTAGTTGCCGTAGTGCACTGGAATTGTAATATTGTGTTCTCGTCCTGTAATGCTCACATATGCTTCTACATAATTTGCAATTTGGGAGGGGTAGAAAGTATCGAGTAGAATTGTGGCTTATCTTCCATAGCTTCAAATAAGTGAATCAAGATCACAGGTGCACTTTGATAATCAAAATTGAATAAAGGATGAGATCGATAACTTTTTCTAGAGATCAATTACCCTAACACCAAACAACAACAACAAGGTTAGCATTTTCAGGAGAAAAAAATTGATTGATTGATTGGGTATCAATTTTCTTGTCCTGAAGATGCTAACCTTTTTAGCGAACCGCGCGTCTAGTGCAAAAATATCAGTTTGGTGATAGGGTAATTGATCTCTAGGAAAAGTTTCAGAAATAAACTCCTTCAACTTGCGTCCTCCGCTATTGCTCTCTCTTGTTATCATTTGAGTGTAATTCCATTCTACTGTATTATATTTATCGGCAGTGAAAATGTGTTCTTATAATTTGGAACCACTAATCTGTCTGTTCTTGATGTTCGTCTTGTGTTCACTCTTTCGTACTGAAAGAACCCAAAAACCTACGGAGAAAAAGGATCCATCCACCACAAAATAATGACATTCAAACATTACTTACAAATTCAAGCTTCTGTAAAGCACCTTTAGCGATCGATCTCGAATGGTTTTTCAATGAAAGATTATAACTCACCGTTATTCTCAGCATCGAGATAATAGACTGTGTAGGAATAGTTACTCTTGACATCTGAATATCATACGAAGATAGATCGGCTCTCTTTGATAAGAGACATGCCTGGGTTTTTCCAGCATCAAATTCCACCAAGTTGATGTCGCCCTATTCTAATATTTCCAACAAGTCATCGTTGTTACCATTGACGCTAAAGCCTCTCTTCATTTTTGTTTCTTGTGTTTATATGGGGACTCTGGAAGAGAATCTGGTATGAATAGTACTGTGGTCCGCAAAACTACTCACTGAAAAAGATGTTATCCACAGCAAATCATTGATACGAAGCAGAAAAAAGTAAGCGCCGGAATTGAAACCTGTGGAACTCCTGTATTTATTGAGAGAATATCAGACGATATTCCAGACCTATCAGAGAAGAAACTCTTCAACAAAGCACTCAACTGAGGAGGTAAACCATAAGACGGCAGTTTAGAGAAGAGATCGAATGCCAAACTCGATCAAACACTTAAGAATTGTCGAGTGCAACAGCTAACGTTCCTCCGAATTTATGACACTATAAGTTAAAACACTATTAAGTTTCCACAGAATCCATTGTCTTCGCGACATGTTTCGATACACTGTATCTTTTTCAAGCGAATGTAGTATAACACTAAATTAAAATTGCTGAAATATTCTCAAATACATTTCTTATTCATAAAGATGATTATAGTGTAGCCGCTGAAAAGATAGAATGATCACGTGAACCGCACGCACTCTTTGAATGTTCCTCTCCCCAATGTTTAAAGTCCGATTTACACCACTCAACAAAAACGTCGCCTCAGCAGTGAATTCAACAGCATTTCCCTGTTCTCCCATAAACTCTTGGGATGCTTTTTTATAAGTGTTCATTATTACACCTTTTTCCTCTACAGTTACCTAAATGTCTTTTTTTTTCTTGGAGGTGAAAGAGTGTTTCTATCCATATTATTTAATTAACGTAACACAGGTAAATACAAAGCACAAATGAGTACAGTACACTGTAAACAGTTCTTCATTTATTTCAATTAAGAAGGCGTGGCTACGCCGTGCAGGCTAAAATTGATGCAGGCATTCACTGTTCACGCGTCCTTGAATTCTATCTTCTGAACAGCCCGACTATAGGGTCAACTATAATTAACCCTGATTCCAAGCACCATACCACTCATATAAAGTGACAACAACATGTACATACATCGAAATTTCAAAACATAGCTACTTCCTAACTTATTTAATAAAGGAATATGTTTAACAAAGAAGTATTGTTTACTGAATGTCAATTGCACCTCAACAGTTCTCCTATGTTAAACATATTCAACTTGGACATCAATTTGAACTATTTAGTTTATTGATTGGACATAAATGAACTAAAAAGTTCAAATTGTTTGCTAAATGATCAATTGGACCTCAACAGTTCTCCTTTGTTAAACGCATTCAATTAGTTAAGTAGTAGATACGTTTTGAAATTTCGATGTATGTACATGTTGTTGTCACTTTATATAAGTGGTATGGTTCTAGGAATCAGTGTTAATTATAGTAGACCCTAATTATCTTTATGGATAAAAAATGTATTCAAGGATCTTTCAGCGAAGAAAAATTTAGTGTTATACTACATTCACTTGAAAAAGATACAGTGGATCGGAACATGTCGTGAAGACAATAAATTCTGTGGAAATTGAATCGTGTTTCAACTTATAGTGTCATAACTATGGATATTGATTAGGTAACGGCCACGTCAATCCAAAATTCCTCTGAATAATTCGATGGAGTGCTGCCAAATATGTGAATCATACGCCAATAGGTCACTGGTTGATATTTTACGGTAACATCCTTATTGTCGATCATCAATTACTTGGAATCCCGTATTGACAGAGATCTGTCTTTCAGTTATTTACAATGATTGTAGTATGGGAGACGAAACTTGGAACACTAAAACATCTGACACACGAATCAGTTACCGGAGGATTATTTCATGTACTCCAGCGTCTGTGAAAACATTAATTTCAGCCAGTCTGTTTTTCATCGAACACCCGACAGTTTACCCAAGATGAAAATCACTCCACCTATGTCCTGATGAATAATTGAGTTCAATCTTGAGCCGCCTGTCTCTACACAATTTCTTGAAAACAAAGTAACGAGAAACATTGGATCAAGTAGATCGAAAGGATTTCCGCTGATGAATGCGATCCCCTGAATGGCGTCGAAATAAGTCCGGAAGTTACGAAATCGCAAAAATGAATTAAACAACAGAACACGAAAGTTTACAGCGAGTGGCCGGAACAACGTGATTCCGGGCTCAGTTCCCCAGGCTATCGTTACTTTCCGGAAGAAGCTTGCCACAACATAACCCATGGAGTGTTTTTTCTTTCCCAACGCTTCCACTATATTCACTTCGGTTACATGAATGGGTAATAATGAAACTAGGAACGAATTCTAACTGAAAATAGTTCGCTTTGTTTATTCGAATGACAGTTTTTTCTGAATTTAATATTTGAGTTACTTTTTGAACTGACGAAAAGGTCAAAAGAAACACTTTTCATGATGAATCGAAAAATGCGTGACACTTCAACAGTTACAAAAATTAATATCCCGTTAACGTAAGTTTAGCCACGCCGGTAGTTTTTCACGAGAATTTGACATCATGAAAATTAGAATTCGCATTGTTTGTTTTATGGATTTGATCACAACTTGAAATTATGTAGCAGAATATTCACTACTCAACTGAAAAATAGATGATGGTAGTGATTCTTCGTCCAAAGAAATCAATTGTCTACTTCATAAAATGAGAGAATCGGCGAATATAATGCATAGAACTGCTGCCAAACCTAAAAATTGGGATCTCTCGTTCACCAATAATTATTGTTCTAAAAATTGTTCTGAAAATGTTTGTTTTCGTTAACCAGCTGACGAACGTCAACCCTCAGAAGTCGAAACTTGTGAGAGCATTGGATCAACGAGGCCTTACCTTTTAACGTGCGATTACCCAGCACGATGGCCCGGCGAGGATTCGAACCCTGGCCTTCTGCTTTATATGCAGATATGCTAACCACTACACTAATAGAATCATTAGTATACAAAATTTGTTGATAGGCCACCTTATAGAAAGTTTACCCCTTACAGATAACTTTGATACTTCGATTTGAAATTTGAATGCGTTTGGATATTCCGATAAATTCATTTTCCATTTCATTTCTATTCCATTTAGTTTTGTTGATTTCCCACTTATTGTCGTTACTATGGCTATTGTTGAGTGAATTTTTTATATCTTGTAGCATAATATATTGAGTAGTTAGCGCCGTTCAATTACTACTTATTTTCTTTAAGACAAATTCACATTTTTATAAGAATAGTCAAGCTTATCCTACCTAGATCATAAAATAAAAATTACAGAATTTCACAGAAAAGTATATGGAACAGATACAGATAAAAACTCCACATACTCAGCTAGTGAGTACACTTTTCTAATACACAGAGAAGTTTATTAAATAGTTTCAGGCCTATGTGCGAAGGAGCATTGGTTGTCACATTGTATTTAAACGAAGGCTCATAGTAATCATTTGTTTGCCTAGCTTTTTTAGAATGTATATATCTGATTTTCATACGGTATTTTCATATTGGTATTGACTATGTACAAACATGATTCCAAGATAAGTGGAAAGGGCGGAGTGAGAACACTAAATTCTTCAAAAATCGGTCAGCATGATTCAATTCCTCCCTTTCCAGTAATTACTCTAATCAGCATCTTCTGTGCCAAGAATACATCATTGAACATCATTGAACATTGTTGACTTGCCCCGCAAACATATACCATATCTCATAGTAAAAGCTGCTAAGCTGTGCTTTAATACAACATTAGTAATTGAGGACATTTTAAAACTGGTCTTAGAGTTATAAACATATATCCAAGAGAGTTCATTTCACTTAAGATGCTTACTGTAAGACAATATATGAGAGTTTCAACACATATTTCGACAATAGAAGTAATAATCTCTCATGGGAAAACCATGTGATATCGAAAGCGGAAGGTGCTTCCCAGAAACTTGGATTTCTATTTCGTGCGAAGAAATACTTCACTTCTCGGCAATCCGTCTTATTGGTGAATCTTCGCTCACAGGCTCACTCACTTCATTGGAGCATCGTAGAAGGGTCGAAGACCTGTCTCTCTTCTATAAACATTTTTGAGGTCGGTGCTCTTCTCTTGCTCAGGGATCTTTTTTCAATAAAACAGCTGAGCTTTGGAACTCCTTGCCGAGAGAGGTTTTTCCTGAGGCTTACCAACTTCAGAATTTTAAAGTGAATGTTAATTTGTATCTCCTGTCTCTGACGATGATGAAAACAAACTTCAACTTGAATGACCTTTCTTACAAGGGTAGAAGTTTTATATGTGTCATTTACTGATTGTTTTCCAGAATTTCCCGCTTTAACCTATTTTTTCAGCATTGATGACAATGGTTTTAACGTGCCTAAAAAAAAAGGATGCAAATACAAAATCTTTAAATCGGAATAAAAGTTCTGTCAGGATAACGTTTTTGAATAACATTAACCAACAAAACGGCCGTCTAGCGTGTAGAAAATATGACGTTATGTTACGAGATTCATGAAGTGCCCCTCTGTTTGCATTCTATCGAAAGGATTCCTTTAGTTGAAATTCGAGAAGAATCGAGAATTTGGGCATACGATTTTTCAGGTACAAGTCAACACACCAGGGTTTTTATACATCTTGGTTATACATTATGCATTTCCCAACAAACATACATTATGTTCATAGTACGAAAAAAAGTACAATGATATAAATAAAAATGGAAAGGAAAATAGAGTTATAAAATCGAAATACTTCCAAAAATCTCTAATGTGAATTCAAAATTGTACAAATAATAAAAATGTCAAATCATGATGATTTATCGCCAGTCTTCAAATAATCCAATCGACTATGTCGGATGTTTTTAATAAAAATTTTACTGTGAAACCAATTAACAATACTAAATATTTTTTTTAATCGTTGTTGAATTTTTGTTTGCCACAAGATTTCAAATAATTTGATAATTCGTTTTAACATTTCATGCCTTGAAACTAAATCGATTGTTAACCCAAACTTGTTTTCATTTTCATAACTAACACATTGTTCGAATGCCTTGTAGAATGGTTATGATGGTTACTAACAGGTTTGAAAACCAAATTAGAGTGTTTAAAGTTATTTTGAAGCTGGTGCATGAGATTACAAATTTTGAGTTTTTGAAGGAAGGAAATACCTAGAAGTCGTTTCGGTTTGTATAAATTGACTGTAGGTTCCTGGTAGTCTAATTTGAATATACACATATAAATGGGGCAAATAATATTTTATTAAGTATTTCTCTCTCTCTCGGTAGTACTTATCGTTCGTGATGGTTATAGCCTTTTTGTACCATGCTAGCACTTTTATTTGATTTGATTCAAAATAAATAATTTTCACCTGATAAGTGAAAAGTCGAAAGTGACGTTATATATTCGTGCAACTATTTTTCATTGTCAAAATTGCATTTAGATTCATTGACAAACATAATATTCTGTTGAATTCAACCTATTATTATATATATATTATATAATATAATACGCCGGTAAGTTGATTACTCATCTTTGGCCTGGCAACCACTAAACACAACTTACTGTTTTGACAAGAGATACCATAAATAATCAAGAGGGCTGCATCGTGCAAATAAAAGTATAAAAGCGCCTCTGCATATTTCAGTTTTTCATCATAACAACCACGAACTCTCGAAAACAACGCATTCAAGACGTCACGATGCGACGACAGAGTTATTCCACCAGGAATTTCAATTTCACCGAAAGCTTCATCCAATTACTCTCACCGATCATTTTCGAAGCATGTGGAAATGTTGTCTGCATATTCAGGTACGCGCCCAACCTGTCCAACATGTGATTCCTCTGATAAATCATTAATATCATACACGAAAGGACAATAAGGCAAGGTTAGACTACATTATTTATCCTTCAAACCCCTGGAGATTTCCCGTTTGGAATTCATGAACGAAGTAAACAAGTGGTGTTTTCTCCGGTATCTACAATTTGGCTTGTATGCGGGCATATAGGTATAGCTGGACGAACGCAAAGCGAATGTTCTGGAAGTTTGAAGCGAGAATGGACTCTCTGGAGAGATCTTCTCTGTTAGAATGGTTTATATAAGTAAAGCGTTTCATCGAGAAGAGTTTAGTAAGGAGCGTTTTTTGTAAAAAGTGTTGGAAGCTCAAGTAAGAAGTCAGTCGAGCAGTCTAAGTGCATTACTAGTAGTAGGTATAGAAGTTGTATTTTCATAGTAAAGGGTAATAAAAACTATTCAGTGTCGATCGGAGTATAATTCAGGTAGCGAACCCTAGAATGTCATAACAGTGGTGTTGGAGGCAGGATATTGGTGATGAATGAAAAGTAATTGTGCTTCGCACAGATAAAAAATTGTTGTGGGTTACCCCTAATAGATATACCATCGCTGACTTTTGAGTAGATCTTTGGACAATACTGTAGAACATTATTCTGATCTATCTCGCAGGGTTCAGTCAGCGTTTGCAGTGAAAACGAAAAAAAATTTGTTATTTACTACAACACATTAGAAACCCCTAGAATTATCAGTGTTCCTCTACTATATTATGTATGTGTTATACATATAAACTTCCTCCCTCTTGAATCACTCTATTTGAAAAAAAGGAATTGGAGTCCGTTACGTAGTTTCAAAGATCTAAGCTTACAAATGGCAGACAGCAGGAAGCGACTTTGTTTTATACTATGTAGTGGAACTACAAGGTAATGAAAACAGTTCAGTGTCGATCGGAGTATAATTCAGATAGCGAACCCTAAAATGTCGTAACAGTGGTGTCGGAAGTAGGATATTGGTGATAAATGAAAAGTATTTGTGCTTCGCACAGATAAAAAATTGTTATTGTGGGTTACCCTTAAGAGATAAACATATACCATCGCTGACTTTTGAGTAGGCCTTTTCAAGGTGGACAATACTGTAGTACATTATTCTGATATCACATAAGAAACCCCTAGAACTATCAGTGTTCCTCTAATGTATTACTCATGTGTTATACATATAAACTTCTTCCCTCTTGAATCTTTCTATTTAAAAAAAATACATTAGAGACCGTTGCGCAGTTTTAAAGATCTAAGCTTACATATGGACAGACAGTAGGAAACGACTTTGTTTTATTTCCATCAAGTAAAGGCCACCTCAATCCAAAATTTGTTTTAAACTATGTAGTTAAACTTTTTATACAGATTCCTAATAGCAAACTGATATTATTTGCACTCTCTCATCTTTTAAACTATGAAGTGATATATCGTACGATACGATGGGGGACATTGTGAAATTTATTTAAAATCAATTTGCTGATTTGGGAAGACGATGGTAGGAGGAAAAATAATTAGAGAGAAAACGACGGCAGGATATAAAAAAGAAGAGGAAAAGCACGGTAGTAGGAAAAACAAGAACGAGATGAAATGCTCCAGAGATCTATCGAAGAAAAAACACAAGCAGATGGAAAGAAAGAACAAGACGAAGCCCTCCAAAAAATTCTAGAAAAACAGAATTAATTAGAATAAATAGAAGGCAGCAGTTTTCAAAGTAATTTTCTAATAAATGATTCAAGATTAAGCAAATAAAATGTACTCATGCTACTCTGGAAACGTCAAAGAATTTCGATGTCCAGGGGTAAATATTTTCAGAACTTCACAGCTCGTTGTGCTGCTACCAATAAGTTAGATTCACTAGTGGAAATGTCCACTGCTCATTCACATATTGATCTATTTCAGAAGGACCGGAATTGATTCAATCAGATCAACGATAATTTAAAATCACCTAATTCGTGACATCAATAAATAATCTTTTTTTTTTCGCTAAAATCCCAGGTGACAACTTTCCCGAGGCCAATTATAACTTTGTGTTATAATTATCGTTTCGTTCTGAAAATTGCCGGTGTACGCAAGAATTATATCTTCCCATCTTGTTCACGTAAATCCCCTTTTTCGTCCTTTTATGTGTTTACAAGGGTAGTAGGAAAAATAAGAACGAGATGAAATGCCCAAGAGATCTATCGAAGAACAACTAGAAGAGAGAGCAAATGAAAAGAAAGAACAAGACAAAGCACTTCTGAAAATTCTAGAAAAACAAAAAAATCAATTAGAATGAATAGAAGGCAGCAGATTTGAAAGTAATTTTCTTATGAATGATTCAAGATTGAGCAAATGAAATGAACTTATGCATCTCAGGAAACGACAAAGAATTTCGATGTCCAGTTTTGTATTGAAAATGAAGATTTTGAGCTTTCCTTCCTGAGGTAGATATTTTCAAAACTTCAGAGCTCGTCATGCCGCTATCAGTAAGTTAGATTCACTAGTGGAAATGTCTACTGCTCATTCCCAAATCGATCTATTTCAGAAGGACCGGAACTGATTTATTCAGATCAACGAGAATTTAAAATCACCTAATTCGTGACATCAATGAATAATCTTTTTTATTCGCTAAAATCTCAGGTGACCAACATTCTCGAACCCAATTATAACTTCGTGTTATAATCATCGTTCCGTTCTGAACATTGCCGTTGTACGCAAGAATTATAGCTTTCCATCTTGTTCACGTATCTCCCCTTTTTCGTCCTTTTATGTGTTTTCGAACCCCAGCCAAATCCTCCAGATTTCATCGGCTTTGTTACCATCTGAAAACGTGATGGGATCATTATTACTAGCAAAACCCCGGAATAGAACTACGAGAGAACGTGTCATTGATATTCAAAAGCAGTGAAAAATCCATTCGTCTTGTCGGGTGTTTTCAGCGGATGATACTTAATTTTATCGAAGGTATAAATGCTCGAAGCTTTCCTCTGCCATAGCGTATCTATTCGAATATTTCCGAGGATTTCGTAAGCTCTGCTCTGAAAAAATAAGGTGGTTTCAATAGAAAGATAGTTCAATGATCATGTTTATGTTAAGCTACAGCTATGGCGAGTCAAAAACAGTAACCCGCTGGTCGGTAATTTCGTGAATTGGTATAGGTACGGGGACGACATTTTAGCATGTTTCACAGGAACAAAGAGGCAACTGGATAAGTTCTGTGATTTCATCAATTCCATTCCCCTTCATTAAATTCACTATGGAGATGGAAGAGAATAATGCAATCAATATTTTGGATTTGACTATAGCAAAAATCAAGGATAAACATGAGTTCTCAATTTTTGGAAAACCTTCGCATCCAGATATTGCAATTCACAATTCATCTACCCATCCTCACCAATATGAAGTGGCAGCATTCAACAATATAATTCACAGACTGGAGATGTTTCCTTATCAGATACAAATTTCGAAAAAGGACTGAATATTATTAAACAAATCGCTTATAAAAACAATATAATAATAGTAAGTAAAGGTATATTACTTTATGAGGCGGAGAAGCATGAGGCGCGTAATAGAGGGCAAGTCAAGAAAAGTCTCTTCTTTGCCGAATAAAGTATACTATTTTTTCTTCAAACGTAGCAATTTTCAACCATAAATAGTACAATTCATACGCTATTTTTACTCGAAATTAACTGTGACAACTATCAAAGTCGTCTAGATGTTAGAAATAAAAATAATTAAGTCGTCGCCACAGTGGTCCCAAACACCGAAAAACTGGCCAAAAGTCGAAAACGTTTTCAATTCGGGTGAAAGTTTGTACCCTGAAGTTTTCTGAATCGCTGATTACGAAATCGAAGTCAAAATGTATGAAACCAAAATGACAGATCCAATATGGCGGAAAAATTCTTCAAAGCGTATTCAATTCGTGTAAAAGTCTGTACTCGGGGTATATCGGGGTCGCTGATTACGAATTCGAAATGAAAATTTAAAATAACAAAATGGCCGATCCAATATGGCGGAAAACTCCTTCAAAAAGTATTCAACTCGAGTTAAAGTATGTACGCGGAGTATATCGGGGTCGCTGATCACGAATTCGAAGTAAAAATAGAGAAAAACAAAATGGCCGATCCAGTATGGCGGAAATTTTCTTTAAAACGTATTCATTTCGGGTAAAAGTCTGAACTCAGGGTATACCGGGAATGATGATTACGTATTCGAAGTCAAAATGTAGAAAAACAAAATGATTGATCCAATACAGCGGAAAATTTTCTCAAAAACATTCAATTAAGGTAAAAATATGTATTTGGGGTATACCGGGGACGAAGATTATGAATTCGAAGTCAAAATGTAGGAAAATAAAATGACCGATCCAATGTAGCGAAACATTTCATCAAAAACATTCAATTCGGGTTAAAGTCGATCGTGCATGATTATTTTTATATCGCAATTCAGTTAAGAGATAGTCCCAAATCACGTGATGAACGTGGCAGGCCGTTTTTTAGGTTAGAAAATCTTTATCGTAGTTAGACATAAAACAACCTACAAATGATAACCCAAAATATATTATTTCTTTTTGGAATACTTTTTGCTGTCAATGAAAAACGATAAAATTGAGCGAAAACCAAGCGAAAGAGCTGTGACATGACAGCGTTCTCGGATAGGAAGTTGATCTGACTTATGTCATGAACACCCGTCAAAATGGTAGTCTAAAAACAGC
This sequence comes from Zygogramma bicolorata, assembly GCA_032362365.1. Lineage (NCBI taxonomy): Eukaryota > Metazoa > Arthropoda > Insecta > Coleoptera > Chrysomelidae > Zygogramma > Zygogramma bicolorata. Next base: position 24,777 of record JAVJAQ010003929.1, read on the forward strand.
ATTCAAAGCGAACTCTGTCTCATGTATATGTAGCAATTGATAGCAATGCTGTGGAATGTATCCAGTTCTATAACGACATGCTCGAGAATAAATATCTCGTACAAATGCAAATGAATGCAGATAGTTTTTTCACAATTAGTAATGCTGGAAGTCATATTTTCAAAAAATGTCTATCTCTAAGTGGAGGTTGGCGGAGAAAATAAATTTTTACTCTAACATAATCAAAATTAATACATATCTTTCAAGTTCTTACATTTCCAGAATAAATGTGCCACTGTCCAAGAGTCATTTACTTAATTTCGTTAAGATGAATATTTTTGGAATGTGCTCACCTTCCTGTCTTGAATCCATGTTAAACTCAATTCACTCTGATAATGAAACAAGTGAAAAATGCTCTGAAACTTTATCGAAATATCGATTGAAATTCACTTCGCAAACCTCGAATATACAACTTTAAAATGGAGCATTCTTAACTAATGTCAAACAATATTTTGTTTTCTGTTTCTTTCAATTCCGGGCCTACTAGAATGTTTACTTCAATTTCATACCAAATTTACTCGCAATATGAGCACTTCACATCGAGTCCTTTTTGGCCAAAAATTTGCTTCGCGAGCCCACTGTGGCGTCGGTGGGATTTGCGTCTCCCTGGTTACAGTTGTTTGACAGTTATTTTATGTTATTAAAGACAGCTTATTGTTGTTGCAACCGCAAGCGCAAATTTAGTGCGAAAATGGAAAACCTAAACGAAATTGAGTCCGCGGCTAACGATGCAGTAGCACGTTTGGGGCCGTCCAAGTCCGGAATAAAGTATCGGTTAGCGTACAAGCACTTCCAAGAGTGGTGCGGTACAAGAGGAGTTCGGCAAGTTACCGAAGACGTTTTACTGGCATATTTTAATATAATGGAAAATGAAAATAAATGGAAATCTTCTACAATGTGGTCACGATATACTCAATGATAAAATCCGAGTTAGTTATTAGATGTGGATATAAGCAAATTTTCAAAGTAACGTGCCTTTCTGAAAAAGACAAGCAAAGGATATACTGCAAAGAAGTCTAAAGTTTTCACTAAAGACGAGTTTGATAAATTTTTGTTTGAAGCTCCAGATAAGTTGTATTTAGGATTAAAGGTAAAAAAAATATATTGCAAAGCATGTAGTATACTCTACTAAATTATAAAAATATTTCAGATTGTTTTGTTAATTGGGGTTACCGGCGCCTGTCGATGCGACGAATTGGTAAAAATGAAGACTGTGGACATTGAGGATAAAGGAAATGTAATAATTATCAAAATCCCAGACAGTAAAACACGACAAATTAGATCTTTTACGATAATTGGTCAAAACTACATTAAACTGTGCAGCAGATCTCAGGGTTTTTGGGTGTTGTGGGTTGACTGATTAAAAAACGGTGTTCGGTTGACACTTATAATGAACTTCTTTAAAATGGTGAGTGACAGGTTCAGGCGCGATAGTAATCTACGAAAAATTATAAGGAGTAGAACAAAATATCAAAACACGAAAATTGAGTTTTACCTACCTACGAAAGTGCAGGCACAAGCTGAAGCGCTGCAATGCAACGTTTAACATTTAACAACCAATAAACACTTTGAAAATTACACCAGATTCGCGACGTGCAAAGTTGCCAAAGGGAATGGTCGAATCTCACCACGAAAAACTAGCGGGTTTTTTCTGGTATCGTTCGAAACTGTTGATACGATGCGCCACCGCTAACCGTTTGCGACATCTCAAATGGATTTCTAAATTACTGGTTGTAGTGCAAGCGCTGCGAAACATTCCGTTTGAAAAAACCGATGACCTCAATCTGATTGATGATTTGAGTTAAGAAAGACTCAATTAATGATATTGTGGAGGTTGCCGGACGGAATTATGGTCCAGTTTTTTTTTTTCGGTCCTATAATGGTTTTCGCTTCCATCGCTGTAGCTGCGAAAAAAAATTGTTATTGACTATTAACACCTGGTTTAGGTAAGGTATGGAGAAAAACGGCATGATCTAATTCAATACAAATTTAATAAAAAAAGTGGTTCACCTATTAATAGGTAGTGAAAAATTCATTCAGGTAAGTTTTGACAATTATTGCCGATGCATTTGCAAAGGAAAATACAATTGATTTCGCTTTTTCTACAAGTGCAAAATATTGTCAGCATTATATTTGCAAAGCCTGATAAAAGAATTTGTCATAGGTGGTTTTGCCATTTGCACCGGGTACAACTTTCCATCTCGTCTTTCATAACCGAATTGGAGTAAGATCGGAGGCCCATGTATTGCAGCCCTTAAGCAATGTAAATACAAAACATCAAAAGTTCTAATAATTTCAGATACATTTGAATTGAATCCCAGCTCAAAAGATATTTTTTGGCTGATCCTTCAAACCAAATCCCTCAAAAACTACTATTCGATAGCTTATGCTAAAAGTGGATGTTGAGTACGAAAACATCGGAATCTGCACAATTTATAAGAACTTGTTGAATTCCTTCACGAACAGCAACAAAAATATGGCTGGAAATCCTTCAATCTGCTTCTGGAGAGATGAATGAACATATTCCGACGGAAAAAGGTTTCATTTTCTTTTTAATTATTAATGAAATAGTTCATTGATAATGTTACGAAATTTTCTAGCGCCGGCCTTGTCGCTCGTAAACGCAGAATAATATGAATCTAACAATTCAGAAGACCTATTACCTTGGAGCTTGAAGAATTTTTTGGAGTCTTCATATCCACCTGTAATGGCCAGCTGGGATTTTGGTTGAAGGACTTGATATAAATATTTGTAGTCAGTTAGTTTCGATTAAGCAGTGTCTGAGGTGTTCTTTTTTTTAAATGATTTATTCAACGTCGGCCTGTTTTCCCTACCAAAGTCAATCATCGACTCCGGTGAGCACATTTCCCCCAACCGGAAATTTTGCCGAATACTCTGGTATTCCAACCAGAGGTAGGGATCCTTTACGAGTCCAACAACCATGGACTCAGGACCGCCGGCTTTATGTCTCCTCCGGAGGACAGCAATTCCTCAATATATCTTGTGTTCATTGATATATTGCCTGCGAGCTATGATATAATACTTTGCTGCAGTTCTATGAGCTTTCGACGCGGTCTTTCCCTGCTGCTTAGCTTCAGATATCGAATGACTAGTCAACATGGAGAGCTAGGCCTTGCCCGTGAGGTATTCTTTTCATCATTCTTTTGTTGATTAACTATCATGATTGTAACGGTCACAGAATCTTCGCCACTTAATGTCAAACATATGTTTGATTTAGTTAGGTAGGTGGTGATTGAATTCGGCTAGAGCTGTCTTTCTGTTCGTTACACTGATATATATCACTAAACACCGCTAATGCTTGATGGAGTGTATTGCCTGTCAATTTTAGATTTTGACTGCTTAATGAGGCTTGTATGAAAGTCTCCCATTTCGGCGTGAATGTGCTTTTCTTCGCGGCATCTTCTATAAGAATTTCATCACACAACTTTTCCTCTGGTATAAGTTCAGTAGTGGACAGTTCCTTCCGTAATTCCTTAGCACACATGACGATTTTGCTACAGTCTAGCCGACGTACACGTTCAGCTATTTCCTTAATGAACTTCCTGCCATGAAAACCAAAGAAGATTGCTTCCTCTCAGTAAGATATGAAAATAAAACCTTGTCACCAATTTTATCGATCAGCATCACTTTGAGATCACGATTAGAACTACATCCTCTACTTCAGCGAGTACAGTCATGCGTTGAGCCAAGTATGTCAATTCAAAAGCGGTCGTCGAAACACGGTCTTTTATATCCGCCATCAATTTGTCAAAAGCAGCCAGTAGGTAACTGTTTTTGTGATATTTGTTGTTGGTCGACCTCTTTCGTTACTAGAAAATATTGGTAATGAATCGTAATTTCTTTAACACGACGTATGATATTGGAAGTTTCTGTAAACAAATCTTCTGGTGTTTCGTATAACAAATTTTTGTGAAAATTTCATAGTATTATCGACGCATTGAGAAACAGCAAAGCTGCTGAAATTTCAGTTAAAAGATGACTTTTTTTTATTTTGGTTTTCGTTGTATACCACAAATGGAACATCATGAGTCACTCGACGAATCGCTGTTGCTTCTTTTTGATTTGCAGGTCAGTTGATGATCCAGCTACGCCCTGTGTTGTTGATGAAGCTCTTTCTTCCAGCTCCCTATGTAGTGACGACGATGAACTTTTTCTTCGCTGATATAGCTGGCCATGCAACTTTTATACCACGAGAAGTGTTCTTCATCAGCATTCCGATCAAACAACTCCTCAAATTTGTCTGAAATTTCGTCTTTGCGTCGTCTTGCTGCATTTGAATAGTTTCTTTCGGTTCATTCACCAGTTCAGCATGATTTTTCATTCGCCTTTTTTTTAATCTGATAATTGTAGCGATATTTATTCACTTTAAAGAAAGTTATCACAAAATTCGAAGCACTGTTGTTTTAAATATTGGAAAATGTATCTGTTATAATAATGGATGAAGTTCAGCTATAACTGAAGTCACAAAAACTGTTGAGAAAAGCGCGGCCCGCTCCAAAACTCGAGAGAAGGTATGTGACTCTGGGAAGGAGATTTATAATAAAACTGACAGTGGGCTTTTCTGGCAACTTTCAGTTCCAGGTTTGGTAGGATCTTGTAAAAACATTCCAGTCAAGAAATAGCGGTCAATTGTTTTTGCATTCTATACAACATTTTTTTTCAACTACAGCGATGGAATCGAAAACTCCTATTATAGGGCCGAAAAAAAAACTGGACCATAATTCCGTCCGGCAACCTCCGAATTATTATTCATCAAGTCTTCCTAAACTCAAATCATCAATCAGAATGAGGTCATCGGTTTTTTCAAACGGAATGTTTCGTAGCGCCCGCTCTATTGCCTAAATATTGGCGGTATTTCACCCGCGAACACAAGGACTCTTATGATTTGTTACATCTTCGCCCCCACTCTCTATGAGTTCACGTGTCGATAAAAAAGCGTCACTGGACTCACCAAATAAAATAACAGACAATATAAAAAATATGATCAGCACAAAAATTCAAGTTTGTTCACAATACCTCTTCAAGTGACTGGCATGAAACATTCCCCTTTCACGACCATCTTCATGCATTAAAACGTAAGTATTATCATGTATTCTTTTTTTCATTCGGTAAGGCCCTTCAAAAAGCAACAATAGTTTCTTTGTTTCAGATTTAATCGCCGAAGATACGTTATTTGCTTTGAGCAGAACCCTATCTTGGGGTTCAAACCGATGGTAAGGCCGTCCGTGATACAAGACAGCTCGACGAGCAGCTTTCGAGCGAAGAGAAGCTTCCGCGAGAATAAGTTTTTCCGTCTGTGATAGGGGGACTCGCCCCGTAGGAGGAGACAGGTCTGCAGGTAACAATCTTGGCTTCTCGATTCCTAATTGTAGTTCGTTCGGGGTGAACCCCGTAGACTCATGCACTACCGAATTTAGAAATTCTTCAAAAGTTTTTAGATGGGTAGCCCATTTTGATTGCTGATCGTGACAGAATGCACGCATTATTCTACCGATTTCCCTCATACATCGCTCACTAGGATTAGCCGCTGGATGCCGGACCGAAATATATACTAACTTCAAACCTAAGTCTTCGAAGGTTTCGCGCCACCGTTTCGAATTAAATTGTGTCGCATTGTCATGCAGCATCCGCTGAATAGGGCCATGCGTTGGAAGATAGTCTCGAATTATACGGTTTATAATAGCGACGGTCGTCGCTTTTTCCAAGGCATAAAGTTTGATATGCTTAGTAAATACGTTAAAAATAACTAAAACATACGCCACTCCACCACGACTTTTAATGAGGGGTCCCAGACAATCAATAGCTATCAGGTCTTTACTTGAAGCCGGCAAAATTTGTGACTGCGGGGGACAGGGTAAGGTACATATTTTTGTTTTTTGGCAAAGTTCGCAAGCTTTAATATTTTTCTTGATTTGGCGTTGCATGTTTGGAAAATATATCTCGTTTTTCATAGAAGCGTGAGTCTTGAAAACGCCAAAATGCCCCAACGCCGAGTGATAACTATTAATACAATCCTTCACAATTGATTCGGGGATGCACAATAACGCGTTTTCATCAGGGCCATATTTATACACAATGTCATTGTAGATGAAAAACCTTCGCAAAAAAACCTCGTCACCACTCTGCAATTTTTCACGAATCTCTTGTAACTTTTTGTCGGACTGTTGAAGATGTCTAATGTTCTTCAGAAACTTCTGAAATGACTCTGGGAGGCGAACCTGCATAATTTTAAAACATTTATCAAGAGGTGTTGGTAGCCTAACACAGCTATGTCGAGAGAGAGTATCAACTACGTAATTCTCGCTCCCTGCAACATGTATGACTTCGAAAGAAAACTCCTGCAAAGCTAATGCCCATCGAGTTATACGGGGGGAAAGGAGACGACAGCTGTTAAGGTAGGTCAGAGTTTTACTGTCGGTATACAGAGTGAAAACAGTGCCAAGTAAATACACTCTCCACCTCTGAATCGCCCACAACGCCTCTAGAACCTCCTTCTCATTAGAGTGATACCGTCGCTCACGGTCTGGCCCAAGCGACAACCCGCTTTTCGCCCCTTACCACCTGGAAAAGTTGGGCCGCTATACCGTTGTCACAAGCATCCGTCATTACATGCCAAGGCAAAGATGGGTCAGGGTGGTACAACATAGTAGCTTCCTGCAACTCTTGCTTCAGGGACTGGAACGCCTGTTCTTGGGCTGCTCCCCAAGTCCAACGATTTTTTTTTTCGTAGAAGGGAGGTCAATGGCTCTGAAAGAGAAGCGAACTTCGGGGAAAACCCCCGGTCATAATTGCAGAGCCGTAGAAACTTCGGCACTTCCTTAACATTCCTTGGCCTGACATAATCCCTAATCGCCTGAATCCGCTCCGGGTCTGGACGAACTCCCCTTGGGCTGACAATGTAACCTAAAAAGTGCATCTCCTCTTTGAAAAACTCACACTTCCGCAGCTTGATGGTGAGGCCAGCTTGCTGTAAACGAGAAAAAACTTTTTCTAGGTGCAACAGGTGTTGGTCAACCGACTCCGACATGACCAAAAGATCATCCACATAGGTGACTAGAAACTCGGAAAAATCATCCCCCAAAATAGTGGACATGGCTCGAGAAAATGAAGAAACTGCTGTACAAATCCCGAATGGTAAAACCTTGAACTGGTAAGTTTTATTTCCAACCATGAACCCTGTATATTTTTTATCTTGCTCTCGCAAGGGTATTTGCCAGTACGAGTGCGACAAATCTATCTTGGAGAGAACGTTTTTTCCATGTAACCGCGCAATGATATCGTCTATGCGTAATACCGATTCAAAGTCTGGTATCATCACGGAGTTCAAGTGCCGGGCATCTAGGCAGACTCTGACAGAACCATCCCGTTTAACCGCGGTCATGAGCGGAGAAATGTATGGAGTTGAAGCATGCTCTATGACTCCCCAACTCTCCATTTGTTTGAGAGTTTTTTCTACCGCTTCTCGATGCACAACCGGAATAGGATAGTTTTTTATGAAAAACTCCTTATCTGTCGATAAATGAATTTCATGGTAATAAAGAGTTGTACGACCGGGAGTTTCGGAAAATATTTTTTCAAATCTAGCCAGTAACTTTCTAAACATACACTTTTTTGTTTCAGGAATATCAGATGATGAAGTCACCAGATCAAGATCACCACTTTCAGAATGACAGGGCGTGTTTTCTTTAGTTGAATAGTTTTTATTAATTATAGCACTAATACTAATGGGTGGGGGATTTGCCCACTCATGGTTCAGATTCACTTCATCTACAGATATTATCTTATTTTCAAGGGTCAGAATTATATTTTTATTTCTTAAATCGATGGAAGCATTATACATTCTTAGAAAGTCAATTCCAATTATTATAGGGTAGGACAGGTCGGGTATAAGTAGGAATTCGTGAGAAAAAATTTCTTTGTTTGCTTGAAATGTTACATAGGCCTGCAATAACATTTTCCTAAATTTCGACTTGAAGGCCCCAACAACACGAATAGCATTACAACGGAAATGAGGTATATTGTTGTGGAACTCTGATATTTGTTCCCAAACTTCAGTAGAACAGGCAGTTACTGTACTCCCTGTATCCACCATAGCTGGAAATTGAAAACCATAAAGACTCAACAAAATTATTGGGGATCGAGTATCAATAAATTCATGCTCAAAATCACACTCCTCGAGTAAGTCTTCTTTTGGGTTATTTCTCAGAATTAAGTTTGATTTTGTGTTTTTTTCTATTTTATTTTTGTCAAAACAGGTACTTGTTTTGTCTTTTATTAATACCGCTCCCACACACGATGACATGTGTGGGGACCCAATTAGTTTTCCGACTCATTTTTTCCTTCGGGTAAAGCCTCTAAAACAAGAGAAGAGATATTTTTATTGAAATGCCTAGGGGAAACGTTATTACTGGGCCGACCGCCACCTCTATAAGCTTGTTGAAAACCTTTCTCAGAACTAGATTTCAAATGATTTGTATCATTTCGTGTGTAAGAGGAATGATATGTTTCATTTTTGAAAAAATAATCAGCCTGTCTCAGCCTACTACAAGCGGTTAACAGATTGTCTGTTCCTACTAAAGTTGCAGAAATATTAGGAGGGAAATGTCTTGCAATGATTGCAATCAATTCTTGCTTTGTGTAAGAGGGCACCAAATGTCTTGCTAAGGCGACTTGTGAATTGAAGTAATCAACGAACTTTCCTTCCTAATATTTCCCTGCTTCTAATTTTAGTTTGATCCCCAATTGTAAAGTGGAGTCCCAATATTGCTCCAAAAATGCTTTTTTGAACTCGGCATACGAATTAAACATGTAGCTGTAGCATTCGAACCATACTTTGGCAGACTTTGCAAGTAAACTTGTCAAATAAAATTTCATTTGCGGAAAAGGTACGCGTTCAATATCAAAATAAACTTCAATATTATTTAGGAAATCAATGGGATGCAAATCTCCTTCATTATCGTAAGTAGGTAAAACCCTCACATCTTTCAGATCAGGTGGAGTATAGGCATTTCTGTACAAAAATCGATTTTCCGCCAAATTTTGATTTTGATAAACATTATTCCCAATATTTTTGTCATTCGTAAGTTGGGTATTATTCGGGTAATTAATTATCGGAGCCGTGTTTGAATGATTACCTTGCAATGAACAGTAATTTGGAAAATTATAACTCGAATTTAAATGAGTTAAATTTGTGGCAGGCAGATTATCAGCTGTTGATGGCAAAAAAGAATTGGTTCTGCTCGGGTCCAACTGTTTTTTATTCTGGTCGCAAAAAAGTTGTTTGTGAACACTAGAGTTGGATTCTTTTGAAATATGCGGAAAACTCGAAAAAATTTCTGCCTGAGACAAATTTACCTCTGGATTTTGAAAATCATTTTGAAAATTTTGCACAGTTATGGTGCTTGGTAATGAAGGATTTGACGATGATGTCGTGGTTGGGATCCCGGTAACGGACGAATTCAGCGGCGTTAGAATCTGCGTTGGAAAACTTGCAGCCACAGTAAAATTAGATGTATCAACTGGGTTACCTGTGGTATTCAAGGTGTCACCTTGAGTATGTGTCGGGTGTTGGCCTTCGGCTGTATCTAGTTGACGCTGTGGTTCTCTCGAATTTCGTCCCTCGGGATGCTGATCTGTTCGATTTCCACGAAGTCGCATGAAGTATCCCGTTGCTCCTGATGGTGATTTCTCCAAAACCATGATTTTCAATCAGTCCCTCGCTTGGTCGCCAAGTTGCAGCAGATCTCAGGGTTTTTGGGTGTTGTGGGTTGACTGATTAAAAAACGGTGTTCGGTTGACACTTATAATGAACTTCTTTAAAATGGTGAGTGACAGGTTCAGGCGCGATAGTAATCTACGAAAAATTATAAGGAGTAGAACAAAATATCAAAACACGAAAATTGAGTTTTACCTACCTACGAAAGTGCAGGCACAAGCTGAAGCGCTGCAATGCAACGTTTAACATTTAACAACCAATAAACACTTTGAAAATTACACCAGATTCGCAACGTGCAAAGTTGCCAAAGGGAATGGTCGAATCTCACCACGAAAAACTAGCGGGTTTTTTCTGGTATCGTTCGAAACTGTTGATACGATGCGCCACCGCTAACCGTTTGCGACATCTCAACTGGATTTCTAAATTACTGGTTGCCTAAATAATGGCGGTATTTCACCCGCGAACACAAGGACTCTTATGATTTGTTACAACTGTATAAAAAGTATGCATCACTGCGGCCTGAAAATTTCACAGAAAACCGATTTTTTATAAAGTACCAAAATGGAAAGTGTTACCGAAGCGTCATGGGAATACATTCGATCAGCGCAGTAGCCCAAAAAGTAGCTAGTTATTTAAATCTAAACGATGCAAGCGCATACACGGGTCACTGTTTACGACGAACTTCAGCAACACTTTTAATTGATGGAGGCGGAAATCTAGAATGCCTCAAACGACATGGGGGATGGAAATCAAGCACGGTCGCCGAAGGATATATAGAGGATTCAATAAGAAATGAGAACGATAATGCTCAAAAAATTTCAAACCCTCATGATTCGCCAACATCGGGAATGATTGCTGAAAGTTGTGCTCGACCATCAGTATCATCAACAATTAGTTACCAATGCGTTTCAAAAGTCGGGAACATTTTTGCACGGTTCCAATTTTGAAAATGCTTCATTAACTAATTGTACTTTTAATATTACTATAAATAAAAATGATGTTTTATTGTTGTTAATGACATTTGTATTGTTGCTTTGTGACATGTTTCATATTGTTGCCATGACAACATTTTTCCCTCCGCCGTAAAAAAAGCGCTTTTTTCCACACACAAAAAAACTTCATTGGTATGAGTTTATCTACCCCCACGGAAGTATTCCATATGTGGGTTTAGAATGGAATACGGAGTAATAGGTAGTGGAGAGTGCTGGAGGTCCCACTATCTTTTTCAGTTGGCGAAGCAAAATACAGTGAGTTGATAATTTTTTGCAAAGTTGGTCAATGTGTGAGTCGTATTCCAAGAGAGTCGTCGATTATTACTTCTAGTAATCCAAGAGGTACATTTTAAGTAACACTATTCTTAGAGGAACTTCAATCTGGATTTTTTCACTGTTGGAAAATTCAAACTAATATTTGTGAAAATACTAATTTTGGCTACGATAGTCAAAACCAAACAAACAAAATCCGAAGGGAAGCGGAAAGATAATAACAGAGAACATTCTCTATATTCCAGGATTCACTTCTCAATATATTGATGTATTCGCAATGTTCTTTCTTTTTGCATTGAATTATGATTTTCTTGCAAAATAATTGGATACATTGCATATACAATTCAATTAATATTAGTGCAAAGTTCCTGCTAGTTACATAGTTAATCCATGCTAGTTCAATATAACTTGTTATTTTTATCTGAATAGCAACGTTCCACACATACAACTCAGACACAGAATTTGAAATCCCTCGTTTGAAACTTTGCGTAATGGTTTTTGTGGAGAGACGTTCAAGCACTCAGCACATGATGGGATGATCTCGATGTGTGTTTGCCAACATATATGCAAATCAAGCTAATCGCTTTAATACATGATACATCTCCTCTGGTTCAACCTTTTACTATGCGATTCGAAGTAATGGAAATTATCAGTCGTGAACATTCCAAACGTAGTAAAATAATCCCATTCGCTTATTTGTCCAGGACACTGAAACATCAGAGTTGAAATAAATCTGAAAGAAGGTGCCCATGTCGCCCATGTCAGCCTAAAAGTAACTACATTCCTTTTGAGAGAAGCTTGTCGGGAGTAACCCAGGGGAAGTATGACATTCACAAATTTGTTCCTTTTTATCTGAGCGCACCAACCCGTTAGGTGGTGCAACAAGCACAATATCAAATGTGTTCCGTTGTGTTATATTCTGTGACAAGTATCAGTGTTCACTTTGGAGTAACTCCTAAATGTTCTAAGGCCTCACTCAAGTCTGTAATTAAAAGGAATACGCTAATAATTGATGTGATCTGTTTTCTCTACAATCCTGTTTTCATTGGTTGTGTTATTCAATCATATGACTCCAAATCCAGTAATTTCATTGGATTTCTACATGAGCAAGAAAATGTCTTTGTATGTAAACGGATATTTTTGTCTTGGACTACCATAATTCATCTACGACGTCACTTCTCAGACACACAATGATCTGTTCAAGGAACTCTATGAGCATCTATCTTCCTACATAATATAAAGAATTCTCCATGTTATTATGCAGCTTAGAGAATTATCGAAATATTTTTGTTATAGCCAATTTGTTGATTTTATTTTCTTACATTAACCAAATCAGCGTATGTAAAAGGGTAATTCCAAGTTCAAAAAATAATCAGGAACTCGATATTTTTGTGGAGAATAAAGTTTGATGAATTATTTTTCTCCGAATCAAAAAAGAGAAAACACACTTCTATGGAAGTAAAATCAAAAAATTACCTATTGCTAGGTACGTGAATATCATTCAAAGACGTTTGGTTCATTCACAAAAAAGAAGAAAGCCCATATGGCACGATGAGTACTGGGTTAGATATAAATCACTTTTTCTACTTCTATAATTCTTCAAGTACCTACAAAAAATACTCAAACATCAGTCTTGAAATTTTATATTAAGCTCACAAATTTACAGAATAAATACAATATCGTGCAAAAAATTATTCAGTTGAAGTCACCTTATATAATTGACAACATGAAATTTAAAGTGAATGAATTATGTTGAAAATTGATTAATTTGCAATTTTGTTAGTCACCCTATAGTTACTTGTAATAGTTTTTGTCACATCGTTGGCCTCAGTTCGAAGTGTAATTCCATAACAGCCGATTTTTCAACTATACAACAAATGAAGACTCACGAAATTTCGACTTTAAAGTCGAAGTGAATCATCTTTCGACTTTAATGTCGAAATTTCGAGTTTAAAGTCGAAATTTCGAGAAAAAAGTCGAAATTTCGACTTTAAAGTCGAAGTGGATTTTTATTTTCTCTAGCGTGGCACTTCTACGCTTTTGTACAGAATAGATGATTGTCCCTGAAATTCCAACATTTTTGAAATGTGCTTCCGGGAAAGATATTTGTCTCAAATCAGTGAAATAACGCATTCATTCGAATAATCTATATTATCCTTGCAAGATAGGTTGGATAACACATGATTTTTCTCAACCATCACTTTATTACCACCCAAATCAATAAGAATTTGTAATGGTTTCAGAGAATATTGTACAGTATTGAGTAAAGAGAAATTATCGGGAGTAATTACACAAGTGCTTCAAAATTACCGATAATTTTCCATGAGAGCATGTTGTCTAAAAACTGCATGAGTTTATTTTCATCTTTTGTCGAAAGAGCCCGACTCCGAAAGAGGAGGGCTCTTTTAGCAAAATATGAAAATAACCGAATGCAGTTTTTTTACTGACAACATGCTTGAATGGAAAATTATCAGATTTATTTTGATGCACGAGTGTAATTCGGTAGAATATTTCTTGAGTTAAAACAACGACGTTTAAAATTCAGTATTTATGCCTGTCAAGATGACAAATGTACCGGGTATTTACCAGCCCGAAAATGTCCCGCCGGGAATTTATCGCTGTAATTGATCCTGCTTCATATGGGACTTTTAACATACGATGGAAATATTCGATTTTCTTCACCGAAATTTATGATCAACTCAATAATATGCTAAACACCCTGGACCATCAAGGCCGAGGAAAAGATGTAAAATTAGCTGTTGTGTTGTTGATCCAACTGAAATTAAGATGGTCTCTCTCGGTGTACTAAGTCGTAAAACAAGGTACCTATCGAATTCATTTAAACACGTACCAGTATTTTATTTTGTAAAATCAATGCTCAACCCCCAAGATGGAAGTCGATTGTGTGTCTTTATAATACCAGATTTCAATACCAAAAATATACTAGAGGTGACGAGAATGGAGAAATTTCGTTTCCTTGTTTTTCGCGTTATCCGAGAGCAGGAATAACTTTGATTTTTCAATTGAAATTTCGAATTCTGATATTACATAGGCGTTCAATTGAATTTCGATTTCAATATTCGGCGAGGTGATAACTACGAAAGGAACTATTTTCTGTAGGAATAACTCAGTTGTACGTTTTCATGTTGAATGCAAGAAAGTAATAATTACTTCGAAACATATTTATTATTGGTTTCAATATTGTGTGTGAAATATCGGGCTGATTAGCCAATGAGTATAATTAATTTGAAAAAGATGGACTTCGATAAATAAAGAGGAATTATTTGTGAACCTCGTTTAAACGATGTATATCTGCATTTGTCGAGCCACAATTCTAGGTACCAAATATTTTTCCAATGACCACACATTCCAAAATGATGCATAGCAGCTATGTAATAATTTAAATCTTAAAAACTAATTAGCAACGTGCGTAAAAAATCATAATATAAAACGTGTAAAAATACTAGGAAAAATGCATAACTATAGAAAACAAATATAGTAATAACGCGTCCAAAATATCTTCAAGGTTCCTTTTAACGGGGTGGTGACGTTGGTGGAGGTGGTGACGTTGGTGGAGGTGGTGACGTTGGTGGAGGTGATGACGTTGGTGGTGGTGGTGATGCTGCCAGGGGTGGTGTAGTGGTAGGGGGTGGTAGTAGAGTCTGTGCCTGCTGACTCTGTGTCGACATCTGGCGCTGAATTTCTGCCCGTCTCGCTATCCTACCGGCACGCTCGTCTCTCAGCGTTTGGAAAAATGTATAAAATACAAAAGCTCCCAAGCCCTGTGAAATTGAATCATTGTGACAGAAATATCATGATATATTTTTCCAATAGTAGCTGAGCCACGTGAATATACTCATAAGAAAGAATCGAATGTTTATATTTCTGGACAGTGAAGTGTCTACGACGAATTTCAAACAGATTTTCGATACCTCTGCGATTATATATCCATAAATCGTGATTAAGTTTCACGAGGTAAGTTATGAATAAGCAATTACAGGATCACTTACTGAAATAATAGCGGTATTTTCAACAAGAAAAATGCATTGGCGTACTGGCCCTAAGCGAGAAAGACCGACTCAAAAAAAGGAAGATATCGTGGCTAATGAAAAGGCCGGTATATATATATATATATATATATATATATATATATATATATGTATGTATATATATATATATATATATATATATATATATATATATATGTATGTATATATGTATGTATATATATATATATATATATATATCCGCAAAACTAAAAAATTGAAAGGACTTATCTACAAAGAATCCGGTCAGATCACCAGTTCAGACGTATATAGGATTTTCCCAGCAGGGCAGTTAGAAGTTACTGGTCATTAATCCCAACACTCCAGGTAACTACAGCATCAGAACGTTTTACATCTTCGTGATGGAGTTCTGCCGTCCTAAGCTCAAAGGGCGTAAGTCAATATTGACTAGTTTTGAGATATTCAGAATTTTGTAATAATTAAATCAGCACAGATATTCCCTCAACAAAAAAAAATTGGCGTTCAAGTCTTCACAGGGTGATTTCATTAGATTTTGTGAATATTTTGATATTAAGTTGAAAAACTGAGATACGCCTATTCCGCTAAGGATTTTATTGCAAACTTCACTGCAAACTTGTAAACAGAAAGACTAACGGCTAACATTCACGGCCATATATTCCGGATGTTTATGTAAAATGCGATGTATGTCAGTGATGCGCCCATTTCGCTTACCACGACTGAGTTACGTCTAAATAGCTTAGTATTTCCGATGATTTTGGATATACGTCTGTTTTTACTAATATTTTTGAAGGCTTAGCAAGGTGAAATCCGGCCAAATTTCTTATTAAAATGAATAAGTACGTTATAAAGGAGTCTAAGAATGTAAAATCTAATATTCGTGAAACATTGAGATACGCCCTTTGGGCTTAGGATGGCAGTTATTCCATAACAATGCCAGCAAGTAAACGGTGTTATTGTTTCTTTTGAAAAAGAATAAATGAAGTGAAAAAATTGCGATTATTTCTATTAGCAATGTTTCCGTTGAATTTTCGATTGCTTGTTTCCACATAGATGTTTCATGATCGACCAATGCATCATTTTTTCAAACTTCTGGAAGTTATAGAAACATTCACTATAACAAAATGAAATAATCGGAGAGGATAAATCAAAAACAGAGGGCCTCAAATTCAAATGGTTGAATTTAGTTAGTTAATTTTTGTAATTTCAATTAGCAAATGACGAGTCTATAGAAATATTAGTATTTCATCTTTAATTATTATACATGGAAGCATTGAAGCTTATTTGCTTGATTGAAAGCAAGATATTGAAAATTATGAAAGGCATTTTGGACGATTAAGATTGGTGAAGGAGTTGAGATTATCTGCAGAGAAAAAGAAAATGGTAACCAAAACTTAGAATACGGAAATTTTGTTCAAGTTAATGGGTTAAAAAGCTCAATTGGGGATGGGGGAAATTAAGTAATATCGAATTACTCACCTGAAAAACTGCCGACAAAAATCCGATCACAGCACTCTCGATAAGAACACCTTCTACATATTTGATAAGCCTTGTTTGGCACCCCACTTGATAGGGAATTATTTCAGTACCATTGGAAATTACTTCGATGTTTTTACAGGATACGAACGACAAATTGTTCGCCTCCGAAGTAAATGTTGTATAATCCTTTGGCCCGTGGAGGCCACAACATTGTAGCTGAAAAAAAAACTTAAAAAAAAACGGAACTACCTAATCACAGGGGAAAACGATGATTGGCCCAAAACCATAAATATTCAGGAATGAGTGCCTTTTTCAAATAAAATTCGGGTTTAATTAGCAAATCAGTTATGTATTTTTAGCAAGTAAGAAAAACAGCCCCTTTTGATATGTTATCTTATGTAAACACGTCTTTTAGCTATCAGATCTGCATATCAGAAGATATCCCTCGAAATACAATATCTTTTCAAATTTACGTTTTCTGTGTGACTGTTTTCGATATTCCCGTTCACTTGGCTACCAAATGATGCACCCTGTTGAAATTAAAAATATTATGTATACAAAAAAACTCGGTAAACAATAGACTTCCATCATTTTTCCCGTATGATCTTCCTATGTGGAAGGGAGATGACTTTCACTCAAATATTCTGAATTTCAAATTAATTTCCACTCAGTTCGTCATCCTGTTCAGAAATCACCATCACAACGTTTTCAATTGAGCTGATTCGAAATGAATAAAGAGGGTGTCAAAGATTTAGGAAGTGCATGTTGATTTCGAGAAACCCGTTTTGACTATAATCACATTTTTCAGTTGTACACAGTATACATACTCAAAAAAAAGTCCACATAGTCTTACGTTATTTTCATAGTAATTTCATAATGAAATATTATTATAGACTCGAGGAGTTTCAGGAATGATTAACTCGTGAATAGTGGCTAACTTTTGGATTCGTTACCAAAATATATTTTTTTTGAATCCGAGTAATTCAATGAATCAAGAATATCTGTTTGATTTTTTTTTATATATAATATAAAAAGGTGTCAGCGTACAAAAATCGAGGAGAAAAACATATAAAAACTATTATTTTTATTTTTAAATATTCGATTACACGATACGGTCTTCGAATTCACTTGCAATCAATAAAAGTGTTTTGTTGGCGAAATAGACGTGTGATAGTTGGATCAACAATATATAAAATTCATACAATTTTGACGAAAAGCCATTTCCCTTGAGAATTAACGAAAAATTATGAGAAAAAAAAGTTGACAGCGGTGGGATTCGAACCCACGCCCTTTCGGACTGGTGCCTAAAACCAGCGCCTTAGACCGCTCGGCCACGCTGCCTCTGAGAAATATTGGTCGAATAGAACGTAGAATACCTGCATTTGCAACTTTGCCCAATCCTTATCATACGATTTGTCTCGCAGCATGCCATTAAAAGCTTGGGTCATCAAATCAGTCGATTGTACAGATACTTCGTCCCATAATACCATCGACCAAACTCCAATTGCGAATTCGGAAATGAGTAAGATGATTGTGAATATCATAAACTGAAACGGTTAATTATCAGAATGTATTATGATGCGGATTTGCAGGCTAGTGTTGTTTATTCAGGCTCATGTTAGTTTTGAAAAATTTAAATCAGCTTGTAACATGAAAATTTCTCTTGCAGAGTATCCTTATCAAAAAATACATGATCATGAAAGTAATACTAACCCTGTTTTTGAAACTTGAGTGCACAGAGATCGAGATAGACCGATAGACCCTCTTACAGGCCATAACTTCCGAACGAAAGCAAAACAGATTCGTGAGGTTAACTCATAGTAGGTACCTACCATAAAAAAATGGGCATGTTTTGATTAATGGATCAATGTATGAAATTATTCACTAATGATGTAATATGAATCTTAGGGACTCATTGGTTTATTGATTCAAATGAAAATATGGAGAGCAAAATTTCATGACCACAGCTATGATACGGAATGAAATTCGAACAGAATATAAATTGATCTGTAAAAAATAAATATATTTTTTGTGGAGGGGATAATATGCAGGCTCGTATACAAGGGGGGGTAATGGGGGTATTAACCCCTCCTCACAAAAATCAGTGTTTTAATCAAAATTAACAATAAGATTCACAAAATGAATCTTGATTCATTCACTGCGTAACTATCTAAATCTTATCATCTCATATAGTTCTTCCTAAAGAATGAAAAACGCGACACGAATTTCCCCCCCACCCCCTGGAACAAAGTTGATATGTGGTATTGAAAACCTTCTCTCTATCAAAATCAATGATAAAAAAAACCTATAGACTCTTTTATTTCCTCCATTTTTGTGAGTTGATAAAGTGCATTTTGACAACCAAAGTGGAAATCACACATTTTCAGAGTTTTGTTTCAGTTTCAACGCGTTTTTTTTCTAGTGAACTTCCGGTGAGCTTGAATTAAAATTCCGGAATTTTTTCCCAGTTGAGAATTCTTCAAAGAACAGCAGCTTTCAAGGTCTAGGTTTTGGGTCTAGGAAGATTCTAAGTAAAAACATTTTCATGAAAATAATGCCCTTTTTTACAAATAAAAATAATAAGTTGAAAAACTATGAAAGAAAAATTTCAGATCAATCGGCTAGGAAAGCTTTGAAAAAAATTACTAACATGAGCCGAGACATCAAATAGTTGTTGACTTAATTTCGTAGCCTACCATAACTATGTGGAAATTGTGTTCTCGTGGAGGACCCTTCACTCCCAACCAAGTCAATAACACGTGAAGAAATCCGAGTAATATCAGTAATATCAAAGGTCCAACAGTACTGCTAGGAATATAATCAAAGTGATAGAATACCCTATACAGTAAAACGGAAGCAAATGCAATAAGCATAATTCCGGAAACCTGAAACAAATCGGTAAATTACAAAAACATTTTAGAAAATTTGCTGCATTTTTGAGCTGTGCGACGAATACTCAGATCAAATGACGAATATGTAACTATTTCATTAATTGTTCTAGTGTTATAAAACTCGTCAGCAATTTTTTTTGGACAAGGTTATCATTCATCTTATTGAGAAGGTTGAAACATATACAAAGTGTCCCACTAGCCCATACATCAGTTCTGAAAAAGCGATTTTGACCAGCCAAAATACTACATTTCAGCCAAGAAAAAAATGGTATGTATTTGTGTACTATATCATGGGGTCTCGGTTGTAGGGAGTGTAATAGAAATCAATTCATGGCAGAATTATTATATAAGTTGCCTCCAAATTTGCCTTCAGTAGTCTCAGCTGGTCTAGACCTATTAGCTCCTTCATTTACCTCGTTGATAACGGTTAGTCACTGCTTTGTGTGTATCTACTGAACTGATTATTTTGGTCACGAGCTATTGAGGTTTATTTTGTGGGAGTCCAAACAGAACATGAATACGATGACGAAGAGTTAGCAGATGAAGACCAAATATGAGAAATATCAAATGAAGCAAAACAGACGAATAACTTGAAGAATAACTCCTCATAAAGCTTCAAAATTATAATTGAATTGTTTAATTTTCTATTGACGGCGTTCATTTCGAAATATTCCAGATGTGGAGCATCTGAGTCCTACTCCAGAATTATATAAGTATTCTTGTGATCATTGAGATTACAAAAAATATGACTTAATTTCCAAACTCCCTAAAAAATAACACTTAAAAATCCATAAATAATCGAAGAGTTTCAATGTAAGTCGTAAAAAAATACTGAAAAAAAATCACCCAAAAATCCAAAATATATAGATTGGACAGTCTTTCGGACAGAGTGTTGTTTTAGAATGAATATGTGCGTCTACCGAAGGGTAAAAGATGAAGATTTTTATTCAATTTTCAATGGCGCTTATGAGTCATTCATTTGTTTTTGTGATACCTAAATTGGATTCCGTATCCCAATATCGAAACTCATATTTTTCGCTCTCAATATTCAGGTGTGAATCAATTGTTTAACTTATTGGGAACTACGAATTGAGGAAAAATCTCTGACTTGTTATCATCCTATGGATCCTATATAGAAGCGATATAAAATTTTTCTTGAATAGTAAAAAATAACACATGGGACATAACAAAAAGGGAAAGGGATATACGATCTCGTATTGGAAAGAATCTAGTTTTGCTCCACATCTCCTAGATCAGGATTAAGTACTGCAATAAGCAATTACAAATTGTTCACAAAACTCTGGAAGTAGAAGGTTTCCAGTGATTTTGTGTTCTTTTTGAACTAACTCAATATGGACTGTGTACCAACTTGTACCTATATTGCAAATAAATTTGTTCATACCCCACCTTGTACCCAAGTCTCATGTGAACGAGTTTTTTCCAAACTTAAAATAGTCGAAATAAATAGGATTTCGGTCGTATTTAGGCCAAGACCTTATGCCCTGTCCGCTTTTGATCAATGTTGAGAGGAATTTTTTTCATGTTCTTCACGAAAATAAGATATTGATGAAGTACCTTAATCAAGTGAGTTGCTTACAAAGAAGCTGTTACGTTTTCCGTAACCCTTTACAGAGGTTTTAGCTGAGGGCCCCATATGGTCTCAGTCCGGGCCTGATGTCTCCTGAGGTATTTTGTATTTTATTTACGACTAATACGTAATGTAAGTATTGTACTTATGGTTTCTGCAGTATAATGGCATATATCCTTACGGAATAATGGCGAGGGATCAATAGTAATAGTCTTCATTCCCTCTTGTAGTCCTACCACGAATTGAATATTATCAGGGGTAATATAATAAGTGGTATGATTATTACCGATAATTTTTTGGAATATTAATGATTTGCAATCCCAAAGCTGAAAATACAACGAGTCCGCAGGACGAGTTGTATTTTCTTGCATTGGGATTGCCAATGAATTGATATTCCAAAAAATTATAGGTTATTAATCATACCACGAATTATATTTAGGACGACAATATAACCCCTGTTTGAGCAAAAATTGTTGAATTGCCTGGTAATTGATTCTTTATTTCTGGCCGTATTCAAGGGAATACTCTTTTCCACTGCTTCATCTATGATACCAATCGCCATTTGTCCCCAACGATCGCTCATATTGATTAAGAAATATAATTAATCAAAACACATAGATTTGTCGTTTATAATTTAAATCATTATTTTCACTTGACAGCTAGTAAAACAAAAACTAAGCAGGTTTATCACCGTGAAATACAGCGACAAGCTATATTTTCACTGTAATTCAGATTCTATTGGCTGAATTTCAAAATTTGAAATAGACTGATTGGTTGTTAAGCAAGGAGATATATTGTCATGGAAACGATATAACTAAGGATATATAACCAAACTCCAAAGTGTCAGTGTCAAACGCGTAGGTAGTGTTTGTGAATTTGTATTGAGATGAATGAAACTGAAGAATAATTTATTTATGATAAATTAATTAGTCGTAAATAATGTACAGTATACTACTCGCAATAATGTCTATTACTCTCTCGGAATATTACTCCCTCGCCACTGACGCGGCTCAGTTCGTAAAAATATTTCGAGAATAGTAGCTATATCATTAATTATTGACTCGTGGTATAAATTACTATCAGGTTTATTTCGACACGGTAACGGCAACCTAGCCACATCCTATCTCCTATCATATTGCCATAAACAGAACATATTTTGAGACTGTGACTATTTGGATGTGGTTAACAAACATGTATGTAGGTATATCGAATATATTTTGATGTTTCAATAGTGTACTTGTACTGGAAGCACATTCATTCTCAGTAAACAAACTATCATAATATATGAGTTTTTTTATTGTTTTCTAATTGCTGAAACCTACTATGTAGGCACGGCTATGTAGGTAGGTAGTGTAGTCCCGTAAAAATACCAGCATTTTTTGAACCAATCATAGTGCGAGCCTATAATTCGAAGTATCAAAACAATTGCTGTGATTGGCCTTGCCCTGAGAATGAGAATAGTGCAATGTAGACATCTTAGTGCAATGCTACAATGCTACAATGTGACTGTGGAATAGTACATAAATAAATATTCTTTTCAAAAGATATAGGTACTTACGAATAACAGTCCTGAATAAATAAGGCACAACATTTCTTTGCACTTCAAAGATGCCATTTTTCCACTTTGATAAATTAGGTACCTATTCTACTGAGTATAACTTGTTTAGATGATTTATTTATCTCTCCAAGGCACTTCACTTTATTTTGATGTAAAATTCAAATAGGTATATCCCAAACTCCTTTATACCTATCACTTCTTCATGAGAAATTTATACTTTTTATTATTATATTCTAGGTTCAGCGGCCTTTCGACTTCGTTGTCGATGTAAACAGATAATCAACATGCAATGTAAACAAACATTCGATATCCAAACATCTTCGATCTGACACTATAAGTACACACAATTATTAAATAAAGTTCAAAAGAAATACAGTTCCGAGAAGGAAGGGATTTATACTGACAGAGAACTCTTCAAATCAACTCTGCATTCATTGAGGTTATTTCAAATTCGTAATATCTTAAAATAACTTTCACCTTCACTGTGATTCGTTGGTCATCATCATTGGATCCTACAGAAAATAATTTATATTTGCTCAAGATACTATGATTGATATCATAGCCTATATCTCTGCAACCAGTTATACAATACTGCAAATCAAATCTCACTTGGTGTGTTCTGTCATCTAGTGGTCAAAAGTTTCACCTCTATAGGCAGAATTTTATGAAAGTACTAGAGTTCTATTTCAAAATGCAAAGTGAAGTGCGTCTATCACCCAAGAATGACTCAAGCATTGTCAAAGGACTAAGGATCCTTAGCATTGTCTAAGAAAATGTCCTTAGACAGACTCAAGGCAGATAAGTATGTAATGGCAGCGATGTCCGATATTGCTCGAGTCAGGGAGCGCTATGCGCTGTGACAGTTCTGTGTAAACGAACTTATAGAGAATTCTTTTGTGAGAACTCATGCAATTTGTATTTGTGACAGAACTTGTGCACCTTCGTCCTTTGATATG
Source organism: Zygogramma bicolorata (assembly GCA_032362365.1). Lineage (NCBI taxonomy): Eukaryota > Metazoa > Arthropoda > Insecta > Coleoptera > Chrysomelidae > Zygogramma > Zygogramma bicolorata. Next base: position 48,314 of record JAVJAQ010003929.1, read on the forward strand.
TATAGAATTGAAAACAGAGCAATACAATTATTCTGCACGAGTTCTTTTTAAATTATTAGGTTTAAGGAAAAGCAAACTACATGCCATTTAGTTACTCTAAATTTTGTTAAATTTGCTAAAGATATAATGAAAAAAGGTAATGACTTACCGTAAAAGTATAAGTAAACGGATCTATGAATACAAAGTCAATCAATTTACAATCGAATCAATAGAAAAATTAAACTAGATGACGCTTGTCATAACCTCCATCCCATCAAGCGCCATCTGCTTCAAACTTTACTGCTTTCGCTGAATTCAAGTAGGTAATGAATTTGTAAAATTCGTCCGAATAAAAAATATAAACTGAAAAATGGCCAATGATATTCCAGTGTTCGATCTCCATATCATTTGAATCGTAATTTCTTTCCTAAAATCGTGTCTGCATGAACTCTGCTTTATACATACCATCACTTCCGAATGTGATATACTAGTATGGGGTGAGTTTATAAATGCAATAATAATTAGTGATAATATGTCTTTTGAGATGATTCATTCAATACTTTGTATTATCTAGTATTTTCGTGAAGTTCCTCAAACGCACTCGACTCGAAAATATTTTTTAATATGAATTTTCATCGAGTGTTGAACAGTTTTATTTGAATTCTAAGAATAAGCATTATTGTATTCCCTCCCTACAAAAATTGGTATTCCCCTAATGCCTTCCTGAATGCCTCTTGATCAAAACGGAATTGTAGGAATTAATGTGAGTATAGAGTGGAATATCAATTATCATATAGACATATTCATTTTCAATTATTCGTAGAGATCAACTACCCTTACACCAAACTGATGGTATTTGCACTCGATTATTCGCGTTTTGCTAACAAGGATAGCATCTTCACGGAAGAAGATTAGTATCAATAATACATAACAAGTTGTGTAAAGACCTGTTTTCCAAAGTGTACCAATATGAGAGCATAAACTGTACTTCACCACTGTACTGAAATATTAAATTGATTTTGCTCCAGTGAGTAAGATGAAGACAGCTAATTAATTCGAGGCATGTCACTTGAAATTTCTCGGTGTATTTTTCTAATGTTGGCATATATTGAAAGATTTTCCAGTGTCGATAAAAGTGTCAAAGTTCGTTCGAGGTCAAATATTTGTGGGACAACAGTGTTAGGTTACCGTTTCGCTTCTGTATAGTAGTTAAGTATTCTGTGGTGATATATTCGGACTAGCCGCTTTATATAACAACGATTGAACTTCGCAGGTAAGTTCGTTAAATCGGATAATTATATTTCGGCGCCTTGTCCTTTTCCAGTAGGTAGATGCTCTCGTTCCATACTTGTCTCACTGCTACCTTTACTCTAGAAAATTAAACCACAATAAGTGAGATGTACTGTAGGCACATGCATTTACTTTTCAGAGACTTCAATTTCCGTCTCTTAGGCTCCATTTAAAACCAATCATTTTGTTTCATTGAGAAAGTTGATTCAATTTATTTTTTGGGTTCTCGCCGTTAGCTAGGCTTCACTTCGGACCACTTATTTGCATTTTTTTGGTTCTCGCTAGTCTGACCTAATTAGGACCAGAAATATTGCTTATCGTTATATCAACGACCGTAATTTTCAAGTGTGCCAACAATATTTCAGATATTCATTAAAGTATCAATCCACCGCTAATGCAGATCTATTCTGGTGGCCAATTGATTCTTGAATATCACTAGATTATTGAGAAATATCCAAGAATGGGTCCAAATATTTAAAATTTTTCGAGACTTTTTAGGGAATTGACTATAACATACTATAATTTTTTTCTATAACAGTTGGAGATAATTTCTAATAACCAATATTCAATATTGAAATAATCACAAGATTAAACCTGATTACTGACCCTGTGCAGTACAGGCAAATTTAGTATATCTTTCACGAATGTTGCATTATGGAATCTCCGATCATTGCTTCCGAATCCATTTCTATAACGTTCTGATTTTGTGTTGTTGATTCTTATTTTTATTTGTACCCATCTCTTATGTAAATTTGCCGATATTCATTTCACTCTTAAAAATTTCGTGATTATTATATATTTGCAACTTTGTTTCTACAAATTTCGTGAATTAGTTTCAATAAGCTTGTATTTGTGAACTTCGTTGGTCGTTATTCAGATTAAAATTGATGTAATTAAAGCCTACATGAATTAGTACTCTGCCGTTGTCACAATTATCCAGCTTCTGAATACCTCCATCTGATTGCTATCAGGGATTCTGGAGCATACCGAGGAGAAACTGGCGCCCGAGGCTCGATTTAGAAAACGATTTGTAATTTACAAAAAGATTAGTAAATCTAACTGCAAGTGCCGTTCTTGTGCAGCTTTGAGCCCCGGTAAACCCCGTTACAGTTTTGCTGAGAGAATATAAAAATTTTCAATTAAAATTGTTCTCAATATAAAAGCGAGTTTCGCGTAAACAAGATACAACTCCTTTTTAACTGAAAATCAGAATGCCTGGTTCTTATTGCGTTTGCCGAAGTGATTCGACATGCACTCATCATTAGTGAGCCCACGTATGAAACATTTTCAGTAGACTTTCTCTCTCCATCGAAAACGGTTAAACATTTTTGTGTTCCGGAACTATTCCAGAAACAAATTCTCAAAGCACAAAACATTTCACCTAGGGGCCCATGAATGTTTCTGTTATGCAGAACAGCATTTGGAAATATTCAAACGTTCCTGCATGGCACATTCAGGGTTAATAAATAATCGTTTCAAGTGGAATATTGTTATTTTTCAAATATTTCACTAACATTTATTCAACGTTTTAATATAAATTCAGCGGATTCCCAGTGGGAAGGAAATGTTTCTGGAATATAGGCTTATATAGTATATGTCTCGATTATTTTGACATTTTTTCCTTTTGAAAGCATACATTTCGATTACTATCCCGACGAAAGATTTCAGACACATATGAATAAAATTTCATGGGACACGGCCCAGCTCCTCAGTTTGACTGACAGTCATTTGATATCTGAACTTGAGCAGAGCTGAACGCGGTTAGTACTTGAATGGGTGACCTCATGCAAGGAAAGACCGTCTCGAGAGCCCATACAACTGCAGAAAAATAACATATCATAGCACGAAGGCGTGATATCAATGAGCACAGGATATATTGAGTGTATGCCGTCCTTCGGAGGTGAGGTAAAGTCGGCGGTCCCATGTACATGGATGTTGGCTCGTGAAAGATCCTTAACTTTTTTTTTATTTATTGGATATATTGGAATATATCTCTGTTCAAAAGTTCAAGTTTGATTCACTATATTCTAAATGAAAATTCCTGAGATAACATTCGATACAGATCTTGTTTCACTACTTTTCAGCCAGAAAGATATTTCGGAAATATGGAAAAATGTATTTTTCAATCGGTTCTAAATATATCAATGAGCACAAGATATATTGAGAATATGCCGTCCTTTGGGGGGTACGTAAAGCCGGTGGTCCCGAGTCCATGGATGTTGGGCTCGTAAAAGATCCCTCTGGTTGGAATACCGAAGAGGGTTCAGCAAAATTTCTGGTTGGAGAAGTGTGCTCACTGGCGTCGGTTATTGGCTTTGTTAGCGGGAATAGGACGACAATAGGTTTGTTCTAGTTCGTTGATCCATTGCTCGCACAAGTTCAGACTTCTGAGGGTTGACGTTCGTCAGCTGGTTAACGGAACGAACAATTTTAGAACAATTTTTTTTTTGAACAACACATTTGGCCCTTTGGAAATTGGTCTGAAGCAGTCAGAGGCATGCGCAAAATGAATTTTGCTCTCCAATATTCATCTTGCGCATGCCTTTAACTGCTTCAGCCCAATTTCCAAACGATGAAATGTGTTGCTAGAACAAACCTATGAAATAAAGAATATAAAAAGCGCTGTAAGCGGTTACACGCAGCCATTGAACTTCAGAGGTAAGTTCGTTTTATCTGTCAATTTATATGTTTATGTTCTATGGTGTATAGAAAATAAACTTTCGTGTTCTGTGACACTTGACACTCGGGCTGGTTGTTTTTGTTATTTATTTTCAATTATATTTTAGGTTATTTTCGATTACCACCAAGTGCCATATTTACAAAAAAACTCATTTGCTTTCTTTTAATTGCTTGAATCATGTTGAACAATAGTCTCACAAGTGTCCATAATCTGATGAATGAACCACCAAGTTATGTGGCTATACCTTCAATAGAAAAAGAGACACTCAATAGGGATGTGATAGTGAGTGATGGCAAAGTATCAAATGAAATACTTTGTATAATACAGGCACCTGATTCTATCGATGTACGATCACTTCAGATGAATTATAATTGTTCATATTTTTCTAATATTTCAGTTACAGGGGTTGCAACATCCAATTGTGCATGATCTTGAAGATGTTATGGTTTCTAGCAACACTGAATTCGAAACGCTAAGGTAACCATTTGAAAAAATCGGTGAAATTGATTCGAAAGCAGTAATTTGGGTTTTGATCTAGTTGTCACTATGAATTTAGGTGGTTACTGTCAAATTGTATGTAGTCTATCCGAACAGTAGAGTTACTGCTGATGTACTGAGTCTGATAAATTTACTTGTTGATACCACATAAAACCTCTCACATACAAATAATAATTGTTAAAAAACAATCATACCATTTCGCCCATGCCATACAAAGAAACGTGTTTATACCTATTTTGTTTTGAATTAACTTTGCATAGACTATACCATTAGTGATAGAAAGAACATTGATATATCTATAATTTTTCTCAAACAAGTTATTAGTAATGATTTCTTATAAGGATATATTAAGGATATATTCCTCCATTTTGTTAGAGCAAAATCAGAATTAAGGTGAACTTTGGAAAAACCAAAACTGCAATAAGTATTACAGCAGGATTTTTAACAAGAAACGTGGATTTATTTCAGTGATGATATGATAATATTGAACTTGCACCAGGAGCAGTTTCAATCTACAATTTCAGCCAGGAATGTATCTGAACCTACAGCAGGACAAATTGGTCAACAGAATCATAACAAATATAAATGTTTGAAATGTGATAGTGATTTTTTTACAAATAATGATTACCAGGACCACTTGAGGTTACACGAACGCCAAAAAAGATTCAAATGTAGTAAATGTTCTGCTGGATATAATGAAGAAAACAACTTTAAAATTCATACGATTTTGAATCATCCTAGTGGAGATGAACGAAGTTGCCCTATTTGCAATGTTACCTTGAAGCATGCTCGAGCAGCAGGAATGAAGTCTCATTTGATGATACATCAAGTAGAAGAATTGCATTCTTGTGAAAAATGTCGGGCAGAATTTGAGAAAGAGGTGAGCATATGACATGGGTTTTCCAATTGAGACTAGGTACTTGATTCAATTACTATCCATATTCACCTAAATTGATGTCTACTATAGATATTATTATAACATTGTTAGAATTTCTGAATTTTAATTCACAAAGATTATAGATCAGAAACATTGGTGAAACTGAAAAACATTCAGTGATATTTCATATGAAAGATTATGTACAGATTGATTATATTGTAGAGCATGTGGTGGCCTGAATAAATTGAACTATGAGCATGTACAGTTTATCCAATCCATCTTGGCAGAGAACTAATAACTTATATGCCTAGCAATCTCTGTGAAGTTTACTAGGATGAAAAAATACCTATTATTTGTGTTCACTGGGTTGAAATTTATACCTGGAAGGTGTTTTTTCTTTCGTCATGGTCTACAATACCAGTGTGCAACTGGAAAAGTATATGAGTTTGTGCCAAGATGGATTGGATAAACTGTAGATATTATAAAATATGGTGGAGGAAGGATCTCGGGAATGACAATAACTTCAACAATATATTATTTTAGCAATGCATATAATATATTACCAAATATTTTTGATACATTGAATATTATTGATACACAAATGAAAGACAAAAGTGTGTCTAAAAAACTAAAAGTTGCTGCATTTGTTATAACTCGAAATGCAATAGTCAGATTGAATTTTTTTTAAGGGGTGATGACAAAATTCCTTTTTTATTCAAAAGTAAAAGTACCTTGAGTTATTTAAATATTGAAAATTTCCACTACTTAAGTAATTCCTCATGAAAGTTGCTGCATTGCCCATCCCTGATTGCAATGGTCAGAGTTGGTTTTTTAAATTGATTTTTATCCAATAGTAGTAGTAGCTTGATTTTTTAATTGTTGAAAATTTTTTCTGAGTTGTTTGTTGATTAGTACAAAGTATTTACAACATGAACGATCCACACATAATGTTTTTGTCAATATTTCACTTGGTACTAAAACTAGATACTAACTTCTGTTATTAGCAGTAATTTACTCTTTCTTTTTCATTCAAATTTGTAAATTCATAAAAGAATTGGTAATTTTTCTTTGTGCAGAGGTAACATAATATGATCAAAACTTCAAATGTGCCTACCAGTATCTGTAATTTATATGAAATGAAATTGTTAATAATACCTCTGCATATAGTTCACTTAATAGGAAGTTTTGTTTCTTATATTAAGCCATCACAAAAAAAATCGAGGATTCTGCAATTATCTTGATTGAGCCATTATATTTATACAGAAATATGAATAATATCTTGGGAATTTTGCATATTCAAATAAAGTGGATGAAGCAGAGCATCTACTAATAGAAGCCAGTATCTAGTACAAAAATAAAAAAGTAATTAAGATTTTTTTTTATATACTGTAACAGTTTTCATTTGCAAATACATTTTTGAGCGAGTTTCTTGGTGACATTTTTCGAGAAAAAAACGGCACTTGAAATTGGTATTTTTCTTACGTTCCCCATATATGGTTAAAGAATATGAAATGTGATATTTGAATTTTGAGTAACAGCGCACCCCTTTTGGTGGGGACTTATTCTCAGGGATGACCTCAACATTACTTAATAAAAAAAATTAAAACAATTTTTTTTTTAAAACATGATCAAATTATTGAGTGCTATTGGTTTGAATTTCCATTGATAATGGAAGTTTGAACCGACTCTCTTCAACAAAGAGCATTGTCAGCCACAATCAAAGCAACAATTTTAAAACAAACCACCAGTATGTTTGTAGAAATATAAATACATTCATTTATATTGTAAAAATGAAATTTCACATGATATTTAGTTACACATTTACATTTTAGAAACCTTTAGAATATTGTAAAATCAGTCTCGTTCATTTGAATGTTTCTTCTAATCATATTCGTTTCTACATATTCTTATAATATTCCAGCACCAGCAAATTTTAATGGTATGATAATATTTTGGACAATGTGACATATCCCACATTTGGATTTCAAATTTAACTTGCGACTCAGTAGTTTTTTCATTTTTCAGGATGATTATGTGAAACACATGAGAAGTCATGAATCAAAACAGAAGACAGTCCAACCTTTCACATGCTCTCACTGCAAAGTTCATTTTGAGAATCGCAACGACTATAGATCTCATATCTCAGAACACCAAAAAGCAAGAAAAATTTTCACCAAACCTAAGAGAAATCGTAAGTCTTGTCTCCCGAAAGCAAACCAATTTCCTTGTAGTGTTTGTGAGAAGAGTTTCATGAAGATATCTCTTCTGGAGAGGCACGAAAGAATCCATACTGGAGAAAAACCATACAAGGTAATTGTGCTAAATTCTACAACTAATATTTTGATAACCTGTGGTAGAAGTCCATTGTATCTCAAAGTGGAGTGTAAGACTTCCGATGCAGAAAAACTCTAAGTCGTCTCCACAATTTAATTGAAGGATGTCAGGACGGTGATTCAGTACATGTTTCGACCCTACATAGGTTCATCATCAGCTGAATTAACAATCAATACAATCAATAATATAATATTAGTTCATACTATGTAATTTTATACTTCATAGTATCAACTAATATTATATTACTCTTCCTTTATTGTAGAATTAATTGTTAATTCAGCTGATGATAAACCTATGTAGGTTCGAAACATGTACTGAATCACCGTCCTGACATCCTTTAATTGAATTGTGGAGACGACTTAGAGTTTTTCTGCATCGTATATATATTTTGATAACCATTTTTGTAAGCATTACAAACAATTCTTTTCTTTTAATCTAAATAATGTAAAGTTAGGTAGGATAATAATCTGAACGTCATCAACATGATGTACTCAAAATACATTTTGTATATTTTTTAAATTTGGTACTTCAACTGTCAATCAATTTTTGGAAAGTTTATAAATTGAATTTACTTTACATTTGTGTTTGATCAGGTGAAGAAAAATGATTAAGAACTAGCAAGGATGAAACATGCCAGCAAATTATTATTAATTTCAATATTTTTATTCTGTCAGAACACTTCAGAAAAAACCAGCAATCTCTGAAAAAAGATTTAAAGTCTTGATGAAATGATACATGGTGCTATTTTTGGAATTTCAATATGACTTACATATCCCTTATTGGAAATGAATATAAAGTCTTCATTTGTTTCATTTTATAGTTTCTATTTTCAATCATTTACTTTATTTATTTTCATACATAATCTTTGAAGCTTTATCATTAATATTTTTTTCTCAGGCAAAAGATCATATGTGAGATCGATCGCTAAAGGTGCTTCCCAGAAACTTGGATTTCTATTTGGTGTGAAGAAATACTTCACTTCTCGACAGCTTCTAATGATCTACGAGGCTCAGATACGACTTGGAATATAGTTCTCATGTGTGGAGTTCGGCACCAAAACATTCATTCAGGCTTCTCAATTCTATTCGGAGAAAGGCAATACGTCTTGTTTTTGATTCTTCGCTCACAGACTCGTTCACTTCATTGGAACATCGTAGAAGGGTCGGAGACTTTTCTCTCTTCTATAGATATTTTCACGGTCGGTGCTCTTCTGAATTGTTATCAGTTGTTCCACCCTTGGCAATATCTACACAGATGACTTGAAGAGTACAGAATTCCCACTCCTTTATTGTGAATTTGGAGACCTGTCGAACCTCTCTTGCTCAGGGATCTTTTTTCAATAGAAAAGCTGAGCTTTGGAACTCCTTGCTGAAAGAGATTTTTCCTGAGGCTTACAAACTTGAAAAATTCAAAGTGAACGTTAATTTGTATCTCCTGTCCATGGATTCACGCGGTGTTCTTTGAACATTACAGGGCTTCCCTTTCGTGTGAATCTGCATATGAAAAAAAATTCAGGGCTGAACTGAACATTTCACAGCATATATTTTTATCTGTGCCTTCAATTGTGTTTCAGTAGATAGAAGCCTGGGATTTTCTATGTTATACACATTCCACTACAATTCCATGTCACTTATATTGAGAAATATAATTAATTTAATCATGCAGAAACCACTAAACAAACAAAAATAATTAATTTTGTTGGCAAATAAACAAGTAAATTACATGAATGGTTTGATGCCTAATTATTATCAGGCATTTTTACCTAAATGATTATTTCAGTATGAAACAATGGTGTACTTCTGTATGTGTGCTTTTTCTTTGTGAAGCTATGTATGTTTTTACAATAAGAACAACTGTAACTTGATTATCCACTATCATTGTATATTCTGATTTGGAAATACGTTTTTCATTCATTGAAAAACTCTTTTTATTACAGTGTGATAAGTGCGACCAATGTTTCACACAAAAAGGAACTCTACAAATGCACTATGATAGGCACTCTGGAAGAAAACCGTTTGTATGTACCATGTGTCCTGCAAAATTTACCCAAAAAGGTATTTCTTTCATTCAAGTATCAGATGTTTTGAATGAACCAAAATGTGTCTACAGTAAGATCCTGAATTGAATACTAACTCTTAGTACACCTGTTCTAGAAGACAGTTAAAAAATCATGAGCTAATATACTTCTGTTCTTCATAGTAGAGTCTTTCATATAAAAATGTATGTTTCAACTATGAGTTCCCCTTCCATTACTGTTATACAATCCTGATCTCAATTTAAAGGTTCTGAAAATTTAGGTCTATTGATTTTTCAGGTAATTTGAAAGTTCACATTAGAAAAACCCATACATTTCCTGATAAAGGCCACAAAATGTACAAATGCTCTCATTGTACGTGCATTTTCAAAACAATTGGATCTCTCAATGGCCATGTAACAAAGGTTCATTTGAAACCAGGAGCTCCAGAAAATTTGGTATTGAACGTGATGATGAATCTGAAGGAGTTGGACAAACAAGTGAATAAAACAGCATCTTCTTTATCGATAGAGAATGGTAACGAATCCGAATATAATTCCAAAATCGAACAAGTTGTGAAAGAAGTGAACAATGATTTGCAAAACAAGTGTCTCACACCGGATAAGGCTTATGTTACTCTGACAGAATCGAGTTACGATGGGTCAGTGAGGAAACATGTGGTCCAACATAAGAAAGTGGGTGACGTTCGTTGGTATTGTTGCGAATATTGTCCTAAGCAATGTAAGAAACCTTCTGATTTGATAAGACATATCAGGATGCACACCAGAGAGAAACCTTTTCAGGTAATTTTTATATTTTTATGTCGTAAATTAACAGAAAAATTGCCGACTATCGTACTGTTATTATTTCCTCTTCTATTTCTTTATTTAACGTCGGCCTATTTCCGCTACCAAGTCCAATCACCGACGCCGGTGAGCACACTTTCCCCAACCGGAAATTTTGCCGAACCCTCTGGTATTCCAGCCAGAGGTAGGGATCTTTAACGAGCCCAACATCTATGGACTCGGGACCGACGGCTTTACGTCCCCTCCGAAGGACGGCATATCCTCAATATATCTTGTGCTCATTGATATATTGTCTGCGATGCTATTTCGCTTCAGCTGTACGGGCTTTCGACGCGGTATTTCCCTGCATGGTCACCCATCCAAGATATCGAATGACTGCAGTTATTACTTAGATTCTTAGATGATGATGGTTTTCTTTCTAACCAAGTCAGTACCTAATCATTTATACCTCTTCAAAAAATGTTTTCTGAAAGAAAATATGCAGTTTCAGCAGGGTAGACTCTAGTATATTCCTGAGTTTCAAAGGATATAATACAGAGGTATACTTCTTGTGATTCTACAATTTAAAATTAAGCTGTTCTTGAAACTTTCCAAGAGCAAGTTTTAAAAAGGTGGCCTTTGTACTCTCTATGATCCTAAGATGAATATGAACATTTTTATTTTACTTGGATTCTTTGCAGTCATCTTGAAACCATTTTCTTCGTTTTGTTTTCTGGAACCTTTTTTTATTGTTCCCAGTTTCATATTGAATGTGGTGTGCCTGTGGTAACTCAATTTGTTTTTTTTCTGGCTGTATTTTATTTCTACTGGAAAGAGCTTGCCAGCTGATTTGTCGAAAAGTTGAAGACGATCCTCAGGACCTACAGAACTTATATTAATTAAGCATTACAAAATCATTTGGTTAAAAATATTTTTTGTTGCACCTACTTGTAAGTTGAAAATTATTATTTCAAGAAATCTCTTTCAAATTACTTAAGATTTTTGGAAATGAAATCTTATTCCCCAAGAGAGTAATTTTTTAATTTCAGGAATCAAGATGTAATTTTCATTTTTTTGTGTTTCTAGTGATACGATATACTTCCTTTGCTATATTGATGTAATCTTTTTTGATTCACTGTATTTTGTGCCATTTGTAAAATTTATTCGAATTTGAATAATTTTCATCCCAGTTTTCTTCAATGCAGGTAAAAATTTAGAATTGATTTATTTCAAATTCTATAATAAGAAATATATTCAATTCAATTCAATATTTAGTGGTCTCGGTGTGTGTGGTTGCCGCCCAGGCCGGGAAATACACGGGCCCCGTGCGGAACCACGTAAAAGGTAAGGCCCCCAAAAATGATTTTGAGGGGTGACGTTCTAGCTGTAACAAAACGAACAATTTAAGAACAATTTAAGAACAATAATAAAAAAATATTGTGAAATTCACATTACTAACCCTGCATATTTCAGTGTGAGAAATGCCCAAAAACGTTCACATTGAAATCAACTCTGATTTCTCACATGAATACCCACAACTCGCATAAGAGTTTTAAATGCAAATCATGTGATGCCGAATTTGGATCAAGCAGAGTACTAAATGCTCATATTCGGTAAGTCTATTTTTTTTCATTCAAATCTAATCAACAAAATAATTATAATTTTTCCAAATGGTTCATTTATAGGGGTGTTATTTCCTCTTGAATATTTTGGAATTGGTTTTAATTTCATTGGGCATTTTAGAGAATGTTGAAATGAAAAGTTCAAGATGTTACATTTATCAAACTCCAAAAAAAATTTGTTTGCAGGAAACATGACTTTGAAAAATTGACAAAATGGGTTTGCACGGTTTGTAAGTGTATGTTTGATGATTTTGGAAAGGCTCTAGCTCATAAAATGGAAGAAGGACAGTCACATGTTATACAGTCTGTTTTAAACACTGTGATGAAGCAACCTTTATATCAGACTATATATGGTGAGTTGCATATGGATGAATACCACAGAATTTAATGGTTTAACATCACTTCCAATATTTTATTTTTTTTGTATACCTATTTGAAACATTCGATTGTGGCAAATTTATTATGATTATATGTTTGAAATGGAATGAACGAAATAACAATTTGATAGTGATATAATCATGAAATATATGTATGATATTGTTTTCGATATATTTCATAGCCTTTTTGAAAAAATAAACTAGGTTATTGTATGTATGGTAAATGAATCTGGATGGTTCAAATATGCAGATATCTACGAAACAATTATAAACTGTCTAACCTTTGAATTTTCATTTCCATTGTGTAACTGATATGATGTTTGTTAAAAAAATATACAATTCTAATCAAAACACTTTTTAAGGAAACTTAACTCTGAAACCACCGAGATCACGTGTTCCTAACACTGGAACAGAACCATCTTTGATAAGACCTTTTCATTGTGCTATATGTGATGCAAGGTTCACTAGAAAGGTAAACCTCAACAGGCATCTTCGATATCATGCTGGAGAAAGGAAATACAAATGTCACATGTGTCCCAAGTGAGTAACAATGTCATTTATTGATTAGTCGTACTGGATTGCGTGATTTCCTTTGTGCTGTTTGCAATCTTTGGTTTTAATGTATCGGGTCACAATTTTTTGAGTGGTAGTAGTAGTGGGTGCGTTGCGTTCTACCCACATTTCGTTCTGCCCACAGTCTCCGAACATACCCGAATTATGCCTTTCGTGAAATTCACCAGTGCCGGACTGGCCTATCTTTGCCAAGTGAGATTTTGAAAAATTGGCGCCCCCAATTACCAGGTCCATTCTATTTCATGAGTCGCATACGAAAATTTCAACAAATTATTGGTTTTCGTACTATTGATGAATAAGGTGCAAGATCAGCTCTACACTTGTCTTAGAGTAAAAAATGAAATAAACACAGAAAGACAAAATGAACAAAATATAAAAAAAATACATTTTTTAATAAATCAAATCGAATGAATATTCTTATAAAAATAAATACTGGGTCTATAGAACGCAGCGTTTCCGTTTCTACACTCATAAGAATAAAACTTTCTCATAAATTTTCAGACAAACTAGACGGTAAACGCGTTTTGACAATTTTTAATTTTGAGAAAACGCGTTCACAAGCAACTTGGGTACAAGATAAGGTAATTATATATTTATATGCAATATACAGGTTTGTATACGCTGAAATGTGCATATTATTAAACCGTCTAATCAACTGAAAGCAACAGTGAACGCACCCGTTACACTCAGAATTTTTATTGTGGCTTTGGATACAATTCTTTGTTTCAATTTTTTCTAAACTTTGAAAAATTTCTGAAAATGTCCTAAGTTCTGTATAAAGGTCATCTGGATCCATGTTGATTTTATTTGATATATTCAGCAATTTTTCCTTATTGTGGAGAAGTCCAGGCACCTTAGCGAAATTTCTTGGGTCAAGAAATGAAAAATCATTATAAATTTGTTCGTTTGCGCCCAACCTTTTTCGAAGACTAGTAACAGTTTGATTGATTATCGTTTTGTATACTTCAGTTTTAAATTTCTTGTACTGATCAGGTTGAACAAAGTCATTAGCTAGTTCTCCAGGCATCTTTTTCTTTTTGCGTGTTCTAAATTTTGGAAATTCGCTTTCTATGTCTAAGCTCGTCTTTGTCAATTAAATATCTAATGAATTTGTCAGCTAAGTTTTTCAAATTGTCGAACTTTTCGTGCATGTTTTTGATATTTTGTTTTGCGTTGTTCACTATGTGGAAGGCCTGCATAAAATCTAAGCCCTCGGTTTGTAAGTATTTAGAAGCCGGATTAAGATATCCAAACAATTCGAGAAAACAAATGACATTGATATGGTTTCATACTGACAGAAGCTTTTCAACAAGGTTTTTGCATCATATTCCAAACGAGCACTAAGATAGTTGAGGGCTTGTAAAAGCGTTGAGTAGAGTTCGTTATCATGGTTATGAACATTTCCGAGTACCTAATCAATACGCTATTGTTTTCCTAGGGGCCCCGTCGGGGGTGGGCCAAATATTCTGCAATTTTTTATTAACCCAATCTAACCAAACCTAATTAACCTGACCCAGCCTAACACATTCATTGGGGCCCTATCGACAAAAAGGATGAATTTTGCAAAAGTTGAATCATTCGGGTATGTTTGGAGACTGTGGGCAGAACGAAATGTGGGTAGAACGAGATGCTCTCGTAGTAGTATTCGTATACATCATGCATTTGATCAACTGTCGTAGGACTTTCATCACATCATATAGATTGAAAGAACACCTCAACTTTCACAATAATATTAAGAATTACGGTTGCAAAATATGTAACAAAAGGTTCGTCACTTCTACACTTCTCAAGAGACACATGATCATCCACAGTACTGACAAGCCTTACATGTGTCCCTACTGTTCCAAACACTTCAAGACTATTTTATTGAGCAGGCACCATATCAAGGTGATGCACAAGGAAGATGTGCTACCCGAGGTAGGTTTTATATTTATATTAGTTTATATGTATATTTCAATTTAAATTTTCAGTTTGTCGGTGGTGAATTAGTTGATTTCACCTCCTCCTCAAACAACTTGCGGTCACCTGAAAAGCAAGTAGAAGTTGATACTGAGACTCTCAGTTCCAGTATACAGTTCCCCAAGTCTGATGAGGTATGGAAATGTATAAGTACCAGGGTGGCGCAAAATCTGATTTTTATTATAAAAATCAAAAATATCATTGATTTAAAAAAAAAACACGACTTATTTGATTTTTTGATTTTTTTAATTTGAATATAAAATTTTAACATTTTGATTCTTTGAAATTATTGTTGATTATTTTAATATATAAGTCCAAAAATCTTAATAGAATTTGCGGCTCAAAAATTTGTGACAACGCATTCGTCGCGCTTCTTGCAAGAAAATTCTTTTCGCGATTTGTTTTCCTTCTGTCCTATACACTCGCTATACAGTGCCAAGTGAGGCACGAACACGAACGCGTTTGTTGTGCTTTTTGCAAGAATATTTTCTGTCGAGGCTTGTTTTCCTTCTCAACCTATAAATTGACGTTGCCCAACAATTTCACGCATTTCGCTAGTTGTACACACGGATATTAGAAACAGATAAGGCATATAAAAAGGAGGAAAACTCGTGTTTTTGTTTAAATTGTATAACGAAAATGAATAGACTAAAAATATACAGTAATAAAATTTAGGTGTTAGGTTTAGTTTAAGAATTTGGAATTATATACTTATTTGGTATTATGTACTTCTTTTTTGTTGTTTTTGCTAAAAGCAGATACTCCTATTGATCTTCGAGAAAACTTTTATATTATGTTTTTATCTGGTTCTGAATAAAAAAAAACAAAAATTGATTCAAATCATGATTTCAATTTTAAAAATTGAACGATTTGAATCATGATTTCAATCGTGATTTTATAATCACTTGATTTCAATCAGCCCAACCCTGATAAGTACTGTAAAGGATATTCTTGGCAAAATTGTTATGTGCAGAGCTTGACATTGGGTTTAATTTCAGCATAGAAAATCCGATAGCCTTTTGATTCAGGATCGAACAAATTCTCAATCCATCTCAAACGAGGTCATCAATTCTGAATATTTATTAAAGCAGAATGACGGAGATTATCAGGCTGTGTATGTAACGGTAAATGACATGAATCTTCTTCAAAACTCAAATTTAGTTTTGGATTCAACGCTCAATTCACCTATGAAATTATTGGTATGTATCTGAATTGGTTTTGATTTTTCGGGAAAATAACTCGGTTATTAGTGGAATATTTAGTGTAAACGGTTTTACTGAATTTCCGTAATTTGATAACTTCGAATGAGCAGAATCTTGTTTTTTTAGAACGCAGAAAATGTCATAATAGACGGATTGAATGTAGTAGTGATCAACTCAGATACAGGAAATGATTTGGTCGACGCTAGTGTTCACAAGGAATTAGAACAAGAAAGTCTATTGACGTACAGCAATAGCATGGAGACATTGAACGATCTAACTGTAACGGTGAATGATCCCGGGACCATTTTTGATGGCAATACTATCTTCCAAACGTCCTCAAATCTGAACGAACCTAAAAATATTTTCGACGATGCAAACATAATCTGCATGACTTGCAACAAGGTGTTTTCCAGTTTCGTTTTCTTCCAAAAACACGGTTGCGAACAGAAAACTGCGAGTGTTGCTACGGAACCTAGCGTGTCTGCAGATGCTTCAGCTTCAACTGAAATGGTTCAACAGGAACTCAAATGCAAAAATAGAGAGTCGTATATCTGTCATATTTGCAATGAAGCATTTTCGAACAAGTTGGCTTTCAAGAAACATCTGAAACATCATCCTAAGCAGGATAATTATGAATGTAGCGTATGCAAAACATCTATTGGTGGTAAAACTGCATACCTGGAACATATGTCTTTGCATAAATCTTCCAGCAAGAGCTTTACTTGTGTGATTTGTGTGAAGATATTCAAAAAAGCCTCGGATTTGGTGAGTTTCGAATTTAAAACTAAATTGAACTGGCCGGTACTTGATGAAAATCTGTATCAACAAAAATATCACAATTCCCATTGACAATTGGTTTACAAAACCGGGACGCATGTTTCGTTATACACTAGCTTCCTCAAGCAGGATTAAAAAACACGTGTCGCGGTTTTGTAAACCCATTGTCAGTGAGAAATCTTACAGGAAACTATGATATTTTTGGTGGTCTCAGTTCAAATATTCGCAATATAACTCCAACACCTAAATATAGTAAATGATAAGCTTTACTGGCATGAGGCATGCGTATAATTCACTTGTTTTTACAGAAAAGACACCTGCGTGTTCACACTGGTGAAAAACCGTTCATTTGTCACATTTGTGAAAGAAGTTTTTCGTTGAAGTCAACGATGTTAGCTCACACGAGAACCCACAATCCTGCAAACAAAGAATTCAACTGTGTTATATGCAATTCATTCTATTCTTCCAAAGCCAGCCTTCGTGTGCACATGTCAGTGCATACTGGTAAGTATTATGTGTGCTTGAAAGGAAACTGAATGTGTGACTTTGAATGAGGTTAACAACGTTCATTTTTGAGTAGTATTGGTTTGAACTTTCATTGCTTATAATAATAACTCTCTCAAAACCTGCCAAGAAAGGTATTGAATGAAAAAATTACATTAAAATTTAATTTGAATATTTCCATCGTCGTATGTTAAAAATCCCATATGAAGCGGGACATTTCCTGTTTCTTCAGATGCTTGAGTAATGAGGGGTGTGTATAGTTTTATAATTCGCTCAACATTCATTCGAAATTAATTGAAGAAAAAGGGTCTATCAAAAATGGAAACCGTTGTATGAAGATTTTGATACAACGACATAAAGAATGATGTTATGTTCCTTCTGGCGCGATTTTCATTTCATGAGAAATTTTCAATTATCAACCTTGTACAATGAGAGGTGTGACGCCATCTCTTGGTATCGTCAGCAAGCATTATCATATGCACTGTGTAAGCATCATATCTCTTCTGGATCATAGAAGGCATACATCGTTGTTTGACATTTCAAATTTGTAAAATTTTCACCTCCTATTCTCCGTTCCTTCTTATGTAAATGAAATACTGATCAATTAAATTGTTCTTCCTTCTATTTGATCAAAAAAATAATCTCTCTAAATACAACTCGTTCTTCAAATTTAATGAGATAAATTTTCATTTTCGGAACACTCAAACTTTTTTATTTTGAGGCAAAAGCATTCAAACAAACCGAATTAGATAAAATCACGCGTCCGTACGGACGCGTGATTTTATCAATCGGTTTGTTTTCATACTTCTGCCAAATAAAAAAGTTTTTGTGGAAAATGAAAATTTATCGATTAAATTTGAAGGACTCGTGGTATTACCTTTGACCTCAGTAATATTGATTATAAAGATGGATTTCTCTCTCTCTCTTTGTGTGATACCCACTTATCTAGCTTAAAATATTTTCAGGTCAAAAAGCATATCCTTGTCATTTTTGCAAGATGAAATTTAGAACATCGGCGAATCGAAAATCTCACGAAGCTAAAAAACATTTTTCAAAAAAGACTAAGATCGCAGAGGAACCGAAAAATAAAATCACTGACGTTCTGAGATCGGTGGCTTCAGAAATGTTAATGAATTCTGATCAAGACTCGGAGACAAATCGTACACCACAGAGTGTTCTGCGGATTGATAGTACAATTGCTGATCAAGAGGTGAGTAACTGGCGTATTTCAGTTTATAAGGGGTATTGAGCTTCCGTTCATTCTGTTTTTTCTGTCTTATAGGTAGAAAGACCATAGGGCATTCGTTAAAAATAGCTGTCTGATTCTTATCTTCTATTTTTTAAATTTCAGATAGTGGTGGATTGAAAACAGAAAACTGCGAGAAAACGAGTATATCCATCACAAGAAATAAATAGAAACATGACTGGAAGAGCTCCAGAAAATTATTCTATTTGTCGATCCAGTGTGCAGAATATCGGTAGTTCACGAGTACTAAAATGTAATAGCGAAAAGAGGTAGAACTTCAAGTTATTCGACATGACTGTCCAGAACGAAATGAATAAGCATCTCTCACTGCTCTATTCTCTAAAATAGTAGCATTCTATATATGACAGAGATCAAAAATATCGTAATGCATTTGCGAACTGATTATTATCGAAACTTCATCTATTTGATATTTTTCACATTATTCTTGGACTTTTCTGATCAATATATTTGTGTTTGAGAGGCTTTAGTGTAAGAACTGACAATAGAGAACTGAGTCTTTTTGTCGAAGAAGACTCGATTTCTGTTGGTTAAGTAAAAACCGGCAGAGAGCAGTCTGAACTATCAAGGTATATATTTTTTACTCCAAAGTAGTGATCGAGTTATTCACGATGTATAAAAATGACTATTTCAGAAATCAAAAGTCCACTGCTGCAGAAAACATTCACATAAATATATAGGAAATCTAAAAAAAACCGTTACTGGCGATAAGTCGTTAGACTAGGCTATTGGAAACTGTGAACCAATATTGATGTTTAATTTTATACGATATAGAGAAATTGAATTTTGACCTGAATTTGTCCACCGTTTATTAACTGGTTCTAAAATGAAACTACTGTTTTACTATTATTTTTGACTTTACTTTTTAAAATTTATTTATAATAAGTTAAATTAATATTTGATTATCAAGTTTAGATTTGGATGATTGTATTTTTGCTGGCAATTTATTGAAAGTTACTTATGATGTTGAAATAGGATTACTTTTTTAATTTATTTATACTTCCCTCATATTTTCTGTGATTTCATATAAATCTGCAAACGTTTTCTGAATATTACACTTATTGCCCTGTTTATTAAGTGATCAAGGGCGCCTATACATACATTATCAGAGAGGGGGCTACATGTTTTACAGGAATTACTTCCTTGTGAATATTAATTCCTCCAGGGCTGAGTATTTGTGATTATGATCTTCTACAATCGGTTTAATATTTATTTTCGAATTTACTTTTATATCCTTCAGGTTTTTTTTGTTTTTGAAAATCATTAAAACAGTTTTCCTAATCAACGGATGGATTAATACTACTTATACATTTTCAATGAGCTCAGTATCATGCTCAATAATTAATTTTCCAAAATGTCAATATCTTTTCTGGAGTGAAATATTGTTATATCGTCACCATAGTGAATGAAAGTAAAATTTTATATTTATGAAGTAAATATATCCAGAAGTTGTTTTGCCTTCCATAAATTGACTGGAGGTAATTTTGAGGATATAATCAAATTATTATGCGCTAAAAATATTTTGAAAATTATTATAATACTTGCTGCCAGGATTCAACCCTCTCATAAGTTTCATACTGAAGACAATTTCGTTTTCAGGATCAAACCAAACAATCTACACAAATAATCAACCTTGATATTATACCAGAAGAAATAAGTACCCCTACAGACCAAATCACAATGGACCCTTCATTGTTACTTCAACAATTTCAAATGTCCGACATTGTCCTGACAACAGACGCTAACAACGAAATAAACTCCTTCATTCTCGATGAAGTCAACTTACTGGATTTGAATGCTACTGCTAATAATCTTCAGATAATATCGTTGCCGCAAGCAGATGAAGGTAACGGCGTCACCATCAGCATCAGTGAAGTGGAGGAAAAACAAGAAAAACCGAAGAACTTTCAGTGTGATATTTGTAATAAATTGTATTCCACTAAAGAAGTTCTCAGGAGGCATAAGATGAATGTTCACGGTGAAAAAGTGGACCTTTCTTGTTCGAAGTGTAACAAGAAATTCAAATCGAAAGCTACCTACGCTAGGCATTGTAAAACGCACCCGGAGATGAAACTGACCAATCAGGAGGGAACAATCAACGTTACACGAGAGAGTCTGCAGATAGATACAGAGAGGTATTTCACTGAAATATTGACGTAAATGAATAACACTTTATTGTGTAATTCGGTGCGTTATAGTACTATAACACGCCTGAAGAAGTTATTGTATAGTGAAACACGTGTAGCAGATATATGAACTGGCTTGTGAAATGCACACAATGCACAATGAAGTGTCATTTATCATGGATTCTCATCAAGTTGATCAATCAAATTATCAACTGTTTTAACTGTGAAAAGCCACAGTCTTTTACTTGTTTTTGAGAACTTAGGTACTAAAGTATGTTGGAAGTTCATTGAGCCGCCAGCCAACCAACCAATCAGAATCATCTTGTTTACATTATGTCTCAGCAGAATTGCTAGTTGCCACTGATTTTCCGAATGTTCACCACATTTTTTGTAAGTCCAGCTTTGTCAATCTTTGATTCCGATGTGCTATCAAAATATTAGTCACACTTGCTTTCATGCCAGAAGAAAAACATAAAAAGAGTGTTATGTTTACTGATATAACTTTTTCTCACTCTTTTGTTCTGCTCCTTGGTAGTGCAAGTTGCAAGCTGCACTACTAGTGTACTTTAATAATAATGGTCTTGAATGTGTATTGTACGTACGAATGGGGTTAATTTGATAACAGCTTACTTTTTCTTTGAAACGCGCGAATAACGAGATTTCTAAACGCAGCCGAATGTTTTCTTTTTCAGTATTGGCAACACTGATACCGATTTTACAATATGTCGGATTTTGTTCAACAACGGCCCACGCTGTGCCATAAAACTTCGTGATTTTGTGAAAAAAATATTGGAATTTCAGGTATGTAAATCATAATTTGTGAAAAAATATTGGAATTTCAGGTATGTAAATCACAAAATCACAAAGTTTTATGGCACAGCGTGGGCCGTTGTTGAACAAAATCCGACATATTGTAAAATCGGTATCAGTGTTGCCAATACTGAAAAAGAAAACATTCGGCTGTGTTTAGAAATCACGTTATTCGCGCGTTACAAAGAAAAAGTAAGCTGTTATCAAATTAACCCCTTAATATCAAAGTAACCCCATTTTACGGTAATTATTGTTTTTGATTTGCTTTCTCTTCTCTCTACTCTAGACACTATTATTTTCTTCATACGTTTGGCAGTTGGCTTTTTTTTTGAATTCATAAATGGCAGTTGCTGTCACCAGACGAGGAGGGTAATTCCACGTCAAATTTTGGATGTTAAGGCTATTTCTGAACAAAACATGAATTCGGCCCTTTGCACGAAGAAAGGGTCTTCAGTGAGAAACCTAGGGTTAAATTTCTGCTTCCTCGTATACTCTGAAATCTGAAAATAGGGCTGCTTGTAAGAAAAGAAATCCTCTGATAGCTTTAATCAGTATATTAGCAACGAAATGAAAATAGAAACTTACGAAATAGATTAGAAAAAAATATATAACAAAAGAAATATGCAGTGAAAACTATTTAGTTTGATCAAAATATTGAAAAATGAACTGAGACCGGCAATGGTCTTCTCTATGAATAAGAATAATGAAAATTGCACAAACATGAAAATGTGTACTCAGAACACAAAAATCTGATGTACTTATATCTATAAATGCCTCTAAATTTGCCCTACTGGCTAAATGTATATTATAGGCCGCCCTACGGCCCATCTAAGTAACTACTGGATGTCAGAGAGAATCCGAAAGATTTCTCAACTTGTGATTCAAGCAACAGGTATAAGATTAATGATGGCTTCTCTTTCCAAAAGTGAATAAAATGGTTATTTACGTTAACACACATCAAAATTGACAAACCATGTCTTCTATCTTGCATGACTGTTTCCATTCCATAGATTTCTTGGTTTCTCCAAGATATGGCACTTTGCACACGCATCAATTTAACGTTATTTATTTTCCCGATTTGTCCGACCGTAATTATATTCTCGTAATGAAACGCGCCCCCATAGTTTTGGCAAAGGATAAACCTTGAAAGGCCGTCCCCTCGCGTTCGCGAGTTATTTTTTCCCTTCGAACTTTTTCTTGTTCGACTCCTAACCGTGTCTTCGGATCAACTGCCCTTCGAGACGTTTCGTCCCCCCCAATTCCAGCCAACGCTCATATTCTTACTCAATTTGCAATAATTTTCTCGAGCCTGCCGCCCACACAGCGCTGTCCATCGGCTGACCCCACGTGAAGGCGATGTTTTGTCTATCAAAAAGTTTACACATTGAAATGTCATATCTCGTCTAGACTGAAACAAAGACTTCTTTCATTGGGTGTTTCGTGAGAGGAATTCTCAAATGAATTTTGATACATTGTATATGAAGCTTTCATATACAGGGTGCGAATACTTATATTGAGTCCACTTAAAAATGCTCAGCATTACAGTACTGACCTAACTGGAACGGACTTGCACCGTATTGCAATGTGCTTACAGAATAAAAACAGGGGTATGTGATGAATTAAGGCCGGTTTTTCGATCTTCTGTTAAGATCAGCATCAAAACAGACTGAAATCTCCATATCTTCTCATTTCACTCACGGGAATTGGCCGGTGGCATCATGGGCCTGAAATTTTCAAATTTCATTAATCATATTTCGATTATTACTCGACGTACAAAGCTGGGAGAAACGTGTTTCTTCATTTATTTGAATTTTCATTCCGTTAGATGATTATGATTTCCAACGCAGCTATAGAAAACAAGCTAACCTTGAGAAGATATTATCGCTACCACACACTATGTCAGAACAGAACGTCAAAACCCTAATACTCTGAACAACTAAAACCTTACTCAGTTTCCAAAACTCAACCTTTACCTTTTCATCAGTCATTTTCCAAAAAGTACAGCACCTATTGCACTGTATGGCCATTCCATTTTTATTGTTCAAAATGACGCTAATATTTCGATGATTAATCCAAACATTGCCTACATGCAGCAATATCTGACACAACTGAGATTTGAGAAATATTGGTATGGGAAACGTACCATGTACCTACATCATTATACATTGAATCTCTAATTAGGTAAATGACATTTACCAACAATGGAGTTTTGTTAGGAGCTTATTTCCAATGCCGAATTGAAACACAAAATGTATTGAAATTAATCTTGCGAATACTCATACCTATCTGTTTTCATTAAATTATTTAGAATGATTGTGTGGAGTCGCAAAAGATGAAATTTTTATCTCGAGAAAAAGCTTATATTACCGAGGCTGAAAGCTGAAATATTTCGAGAGAAATGATTTGTCAATTTTTATATAAACTCGACCATTTTGATTGGAATGGTTTATTGAGTACCTTTTTTTATAATTTTTCCAGGGATCATCAACCAGCCCAAGTAGATGCTACAGGATCATTATTGAATATGAAGTTTGATTTACCATCTGCTACAGTGGAAGATCCGATATTCAACAGCCTGTTTTCAATAAAAAAAGTCTAAATTTGTTTATACAGTGGGCGGATATTATTATGATTTTATAATCAATTTAGAAGCCAAAGTGTTGAAATTATGTATAGCGTAATGTTGATTTGTTAAGTTGAAAGTGGCCTTTTCCAATATATTATTTGAATAAAAGTATTTTACATGTTTTTGGATAATATGTTTTCATAATAAAATATGGGTGGGGTGGGCCGTTTCCTCTGAGTGAAAGTACTACTTATATACCGACGTAAAGAAAGCTTTTTTTGAGTTCATGGTGTTTTTATTTCATTCAAAATAATTGCTATTTGTATATAACAAGGGAGCAGAGTGCTACTTTCTCTCCCGAAAAAGTTTACAGTAATCATTCAAGGGAGGAAAAGGCACTTTACCCCCATGTTACAAATGGTTTTTCAGCCTCCCTCGAATAAAAAGTTATTCAAAAAAATATTTATGAAACTAACGTATAAAATTTATTAAAGAACCAAAACTGAGAAGTGGTGTAGTAGCATGCTCCCGAAATTCCCAGAATTAGAACTTCCAAAACCATGAAATAAAAAAAAGGTCTCGGCGCCGGATTCGAACCAATACCTATATCTTCCTTGTAACATGTCATGAACAACGTCCGTTCCAAAACTCGTTGCGCTATTATTGAGGCGAAGAAACTTTTGCGGAATCGGGTATATAGCGTATTGCTGTAGCTCTATTATAATATTTGACATTCAACTTTCATTTTCCTAATATTTTAACTTCTTGAAAGTATCTTAGCTCTTTTTTCTTTTTTATCTACACCTGTACTCTATAATACACGACCCGTTTTATAATGAAATCCATTACGATACAGATTTTCATTACGATACAGATTTTCAACCAATAGAAACCCATTATTTTTCAATCAAGCATGATGTGCAAGCTTTGCATTTTGTCGTTTGTCAAGTCAAAATCAGTAGGTATTGAATATTGAAGAATTTAGTCAATATTCGATAATCGAATGAAAATGTCTTATAGCAGTGATATAGAAGACTTACCAGCGACTCCTCCACAGATGTCTTAGACAAGAAAAAAATACAATCGAAAGGATTAAATTTTTCATTTGACAAATGCAACACATATGTTTTTATTTTCGACCAGATCAAATGAGATCTCATGGCCGAGAGATCAATGGCGCCGGCAGTGATCAGAAACGTCCGGGTTCAATTCCTGACCTCGGCAGTTTTTTTTTTCATTTTTCATTGTATTTTCCGTGGTTATACCATTAATTATAATTATGTAGAATTTTTCAAAGAAATACGATTGATTACCTACTATTATTGTGTTCAATATAAATATCTAATAATATAATATTTTTAGTTCTTCATCATTTATTGGGTGTAGATAAAATAGCCTATGCAACGGTCGAGTAATGATGGTTATTAATACACTCGCATAAACCATACGAAACTCACCTTCGGCTCGTTTCGTATCCCGGTTTATGCTCATGTATTAATAACCATCATTACACGACCGTTGCATAAAATACTATTTACCATTTTACAAAATAAAAGGTGTTTTATAAATGAACGGTAAAATTTAAACTTATATAATAGAAATTGTTCAGATCGTCGATGTCATTTGAGTTATTTCATTGGCGACGGATCAAACATCAAACGCCACTTTTACTTTTTCTTTATACAATGAGGCCAGGAGATGTATACTCTGGATAGAGGGAGAGGAAGGCAGAAGAAATAATCTAAGAAATATAAATGATTATAATAGTAATAAACTTTATTATGTAGTGATATTTGATATACAGAGATAATGATATACTTGATATGTAATTTTGTTACTGCTATTCCATGGATAGACCTAATCTCACAAATAATGCTAAACATTTAGTTCATCAAGTATAAAACTATACCAGCAAAGATGAGAATTCATATCAAGCTTGATCTTCCATGAAATGAAAGGATCTAAGCTTTTATAACGAATGAAATTCGTTTTGAACTTCTTCCATTCCAGTTTCTTCAAGTTCAATGTTCGCATACAATTGAAAAGTAATAAGACAATCATTTTTTTTTGTCGTTAAATGATTATTCGATACCTTGAGATTTCTGAATCTACAACAGTATGAATGGTTTCAAATAAAATGTATTTCCGATTTAAGTTATAAAGGAAAATGAAAAAATTGAGAACAGGATGTATAGAAAACCTGGTTCTGGAACTGATTTGATGTTTGGTCAAAATCACTCGACCAGGACCATCTTCTGCATTAGACGGTAGATGGTGCTGAAGTCAAAAACAGTCTGGAACAGAAAATGAATGCGAATCAGTTTCATCAGTGAGGATTATTAGTTCAGAAAATGAAGCTATAAAAATGGTGAAACCTAGCAATTTTTTCGTCCAGCACCGATTTGTTGAAAATTTTGGTATTAGGTTTATTACACCCTCTAGTTCATTTTCTATATTGTGCCTTTGTACGCTTTTTGTGTTTAAGGGGTGAAAACTACCCCTAATTGTCAAAAATTATAAAATAACATTAAAAACCTAAATATGGGTAAAAATAGTTAAATAATGATTATTTCATATGCTTTAGGGTACAATTTCATAATCTTTCAACCTACCCTTGTTATAAACTACGCTTGAAAACATTGAAATTTTTATAATATGTCTTCGAACTTTAGAATACACTGGTGAGAAATCAATTAAATATACACTCACACACGCGAGCAGATGTTTCTTCTTCTCTTTCTTCCAATATGTATGGAAAAAGTGGACCATATAACGTATAATGGCCAAATATACCGGTTATGTAGATTACTACGCTCCGAAGCGGGTAATTCAAATTTTTCAAAAAAAAATTGATCGGTTTTTTAAGCATAGCTCCTTCATTTTGGGCGATAAGAAATTTTCTCGAAAACGATTTTGTAGAGCTTCTCGAGAGCTAAAAGACTATGTGAATGAATTCAATTAAGATCCCGTAACCTTTAAATGGGTATAGTTTAAAGCGCTTGACTAAGGTGATGTTCGATGGTAAATGTAGGTGTTAAACGGCTATATCTCGCCGACTATTCACTTTACAAAAAATCTAAGCACAGAAAAATTTTTGTCATTGAAAAAGTTACAATTTAGTACTGTATCTTTTTCTTCGTATCTATACTATTTTGAGAGATATTCATAAAAAAGGGTTAAAAACACAAAAAAAAAATCCTTTTCACTTTAAACTCCAATTTTTCTAAAATCAGGCATTTTAAATTGGTTAAACTTCGTGGGTATTAATAGTACATATATGAAGAGAATCGCAGAAGGGTGGCGATCAATTTTAGTTAGGGGGTACTTTGGAGATTGTTTTCACAGATTTTTTCGTAGAAAAAAGCGGGTACCGATCTTATTTTGATCATAAGTCAGTCAATTTTCATGCTAGGAAGACATTTTTTCATTTATTCGAAAGCTCTAATTGAAAACTTTAAAATAGATTCAATGAGCTTTCTTCGAAAAATGCAAATTTTTCTCGTTATTTCGCTTTAAATCTTCCAATTTATACATTTTACGAAAAAAGCTTATCATTAATTTACTGTATCTCAGTTCGTATGTGCCGTAGGAAAATTAAAAAGAAAGCATTGTTTTTAATTTTTCAAAATCTGTAATTTGCCTCGCTTAACTTTTTTTGAAAAAATGCATAGTTTTAGAGTTATTTGCAAAAAACATTTAAAAAAGTCGATTTTTTCGTCAAAAAACTGCTACTTTCAACTTCGAATAACTCAAAAAAAATTACTTTTACGAAAAAATCTAATGGAACATTTTTTTCTCAGAATTACTTTTTCCGTCAATTCCTACAGTTAAAATGTAATAAAAAATTTCCACCCCCGCGATGGGGTGGCAACCACCCCCAAGGCTCTAGCGTACAGCTTCATGATATAGAAAATGATCCTTGAGCTATTCCCTACCTTCTGTGGAAATTTGAGGTAAATCCATGGTGGACGAAAAAATTGCGAGCCAAAATGCTTCATTTCCCAAACTATATCAGTCCAGTTTTGATTCGAAATCATTGCATACGAGAATGGTTTTGAACGAATTGTGATAAAAAGCTGTTATGTTTTAAGGGGAGTTTTCGTTTTAATGAGACATGAAAAATAATCGAAATTCAACAATTTGTTACAGCTCTTCGCCATCTTGTGGTCAAAGGCTGAGCTATTACGAAACTGTTTGAATTTAACTTGAGGTCATTGTCTGAATGCTATTGAGCAAATGTATTATTTATTGGATGACAATGGGGCCTATTAGGTGGTGCCAAAAAAAAGGGAAATGAGGGAAGATTGATTACTCATACATAATGTCAAAAGATGACAATAAATTCAGAACGAGAAGTGAAATTTTTGGTCATTATTGTCGATTATTCATATTCAGAAAATTATTCAACGCCCAAACTTTCATTTCCTGTGTAAAATTTTATGATCAACTCAATCTCGAAGCCTCATCAGGTTTCTTTCAATATTTCAGCCAAACAGACACCTAGAAATCTGCACCCGTTCCGTCAGAAAATAAAATATCTATATTATACTGTAGATGGCGCAACAAAAACAGTTCAAATCCTTCATTCTCTCTTTACAATGGCTGAGCTGTCTACCGGGCCATGAAAATTCAGATAGCAACACAGAGATGGCTCGAGAAGGCACCCCCCACAATGGCTGAGCTGTCTACCGGGCCATGAAAATTCAGATAGCAACACAGAGATGGCTCGAGAAGGTACATAACATATCATTCTTATTCTCTCTTTAAACAATGGCTGAGCTGTCTACCGGGCCATGAAAATTCAGATAGCAACACAGAGATGGCTCGAGAAGGTACATAACATATCATTCTCTAAAGAGGATTCAGACAACGATAATATTCCAACATTGGGAATTGAATACTTTGTGACAAACACTTTTTCTTCCAATTTAATATGCCCTTTTTTGTTCAAATGTGAAAAATACATACTTTTTATACTGAATTGACTAAGGAATAATGAGCCTTTTTCACCGCATAGACAGAAAAAGTAAGATGTCACCGTAATTATAATTTCATGCATTTTTTAAGTTTGAAGAAAACCATATTTTTATTATGAGACAAATGCATAACTCTTGCATAAGGACGTCCAAAAAGTAAGACAAACCTCCACAGAGGAGTTTGAGGTCAAAATTCATTGAAATTTCGAATTAGGTATATGGTCATTTTATCATACTCCAATTTAAAATTTCATTAATTCCGACTGAATGTTTGAGTTTATTGATTACGAAAAATTCAAAAAATACTTACGTTACTATGAAGAGTGGATGACAATATTTCTTGCTGAGTGAATTAGGATCAAACTTCCATTGTCCATACATATAATATTTTGGAGTATTTTTGTGGACAGAAATAATTTTGAGGAAATATTGTTCAGCTTTTTCCTGAATTATAATAAATACAATACTTTTACGAAAGGAGCACTTTCTGATGATCGGTATATGAATATCATTAATAGTTGTTCGATTCACTCCCGAAAAGGAAGAAAGAGCCTAAAACAAGTACTCCCTTACCTATATGGTGCGACGTGGACTGAATCATGGAACATCCAACGTCTATAAATGATAAAACGTAACATGAACAGAGAGTGTTTGTAAAAAAAAATAGTTAACCTTTTTCATATTCGGAAAAGACGGAGCCAAAAAATTTTCCTCTGCATATATATTAAAAAACAAATATACAATTCATTGTGAGATATTCACTATGCAAATCCGCCTCACGTGTTTCTTCAAGCAGAAGAAGCTTGAAATATTCGAATATGTGCAATGTTTGGGAATTTATGATGGCAGAATGATTAAATTTTATTTTTGTGAGAAACTTCAACTATAACTCAATACTTTTAACGAAGAAAGCTTGAAGTGTCAACCAATTCCAAAACCGAGGTAGAAATATAACCTCAAATCTAGAGATGTTAGCAATACGATTTAGATTGTAGGGACAGGATAATGTATAACTACCTTGCGCATTCGCCAAATAATGAATTACTTGACTGGCGTACAAATATTGATATAATGATCTTTTTTCCTAGGACAAATTGCTTTTCACATTGATTTCAATTAAAAAATTTCAAACCAACCACGAAATCGCATAATTTTTACAGAAATCATCAGTTACCTATGGTGAAAGTTTATGTTTAAAAAAAAAACAAATACCCAAGTCACGGTTAGATGTTTGGCATGATCTCAAACTTGTTCTGATTGAATGTATATATTGACTTCTTCCATGGCTTTTTCCATTCTTTTCATCATAGAAAACGGCAATTGAAACTCCTTTGATACCAACTTTCTTACAAACTGTTTCATAAGTAAATGATAATGGTAATGATTTTCGGAAAAAAGTTCTCTGCTGTTACATATGTGTACGTTGGTATTTATATTTGGCTGTTTTTTCGGAAAGATCAAGCTTATAGATGACGAAGTATTTTGCCATTTGTTGTAGATAGATTGAAGATACTGCTGCAATCACGGTAACGGAAAATTAGTAAAAGTCAAAATGCGTGCGTTTCAGCGGCTGCAAATACATAAATGGGGCCAAACAGTTTTTGGAAAGCCCAAAATCCGCTCACCAGAGCCTTTGCAAAATTGCATGATACTAATTATGTATTTTGAGGCGCTGAAAGGGAAAGTCAGAAAAAGGAATATATTCTACTTTATTTTTTCACAATATTACGAACGGAACACACGCATTTTCATCCATCAGGGTGCCATTTACATCTCCTCAAAATGTTTTTCCGAATTATAAGCTTTTTTCACCATGAATGAATGAATGAATGAAAATGTGTGTGTTCCGATAGTGATATTGTACAGAAACACTTTTGAAGGGCCATTTCTCCCGAACGAAGGGAATACCGCGTCTTGACTTCGGATTCATGTTCAGCTGCTCAAAATACGTGAGTAGGACCGAACAGTTTATCCTGTTTATACCCCAGTCACCAGATAACGATTTATAATTGAAAAAGGTGTGAATCAAAATTCTTCAATGATTTTGAAAAAATTTCAACTGTCGATCTTGTATTCATATCACAAAATTTCTAGAATTGAAAATTACCATGGAAACGATATAACCAAACTCCAAAGTGTCAGTATCAAACTCTAAGCCCGTGTCTCACGGTCAAACAATTTGATCAAATCAGTTTGACGTGACGTCATTGATGACGTCATTTCAAATGTTTGATGGAAATTAGGACACAGAACAAAAACTAGGCAAGTTTCAAACGTAAGAATGATCATAGAACAGTCAATAGTAGTTGATTTTGATCAAATCGTGTGACCACAATCAATTTGAAAGTTCATCAAATTTACTGAAAATAAAAAGAATGACGTCACATCAAACTGATTTGATCAAATTGTTTGACCGTGAGACACGGGCTTTTGATAGTACTGTTTGAACGTCATTATTTTGCGACGGATCAATATTTGTTCCGTAATTTTCCGGGTTTATAACCTACCACAATCTGAAAAAATAATGGTGGATTTATGATGAAGTTTTAGGTCGCAAGTAATAAGTCAGAAGTTTCAAGTAATAGTCATAAGTCGTAAGGAAAAAAATTACCATTCATGAACAAATCTTAAGACTGTAATTGTCATAAGGAAGGTATGCTGCCAACTAATCAACGAAACTAATGAACGAAACTAATCAACAAAACAAATCATCACATCCAAACAAAACTAATCAACGCATCTAAACAAAAATAACAACAACAAACACCACTACAGAACATTATATTCTTGATGACACATGACACTCATGACAGATTGACAG
The DNA here is from genome assembly GCA_032362365.1 of Zygogramma bicolorata. Lineage (NCBI taxonomy): Eukaryota > Metazoa > Arthropoda > Insecta > Coleoptera > Chrysomelidae > Zygogramma > Zygogramma bicolorata. Next base: position 80,348 of record JAVJAQ010003929.1, read on the forward strand.
CAATTACAGAACGTTATTTCCTTTTGACGCATGCGTATTGAAAATTTGTCATAAGTTTTAATCATAAAAGATGAAAGTTGGCCAACTTTTCTTATGACTAGAAACTTATGACTCGTTTATGAACGCTCCTATTGAAAACCAATGATTGAACTTTTTACGACTTCTTACTTAAAACTTCTGACTTATTACTTGCGACCTAAAACTTCATCATAAATCCACCATAAGAATTAATATTGAAATCTATACAATGATAGAAGGGCAGATTTTCAATCTACCCCGAAAAGTTGCTGCGTCTATTCAAAAATAGTTCTTCCTGGATAGAACGAGTCCAATTAGTCAGCAACTGCTCGTATAACTCAAATTTTGCGTATCAAAAAAATAAAAAAATAGTTCGGATAGGTTTCCGCGGTCAGTGGTATGTTGTTGAGTTCGGGTTGAACCGCGTCTGGAGTTTTGTTCTCGACGTTTCGGCTCCGATTTTGGAGCCATTTTCAAGTGGTAAATGTGACTTCACGCTGAGGTCTCAATCTGCCTACTCCTCAGTTGTTGTCACAGGGGGCAAGGGTTTGTGACTTGACGCCGGGGCCTCAATCTGCCTACTCCTCAGGTCTCGTCACGAGTTCTTTCTAAGGTCTCAAAATCTGCCTACTCCTTAGATCGAACTGAGGTATCAACGCATGTTGGGTGGTATTTATAGCAGCGGGTGCTGCTGAAGCACCGCCGGATGTCTTGGTGGGGACTAGGCATCTGGAAATTAGGGGTTTCCATGCAGTTGGAAGTCTCTGACCGTCGTCACGTTTATTATACGAGCTTATAGTGTTTTTGCTGTGGCGATGGTCTTAGTGTTCTTGAAGTCTATATTGTGTTCTGTCTCTTGATGATGTTTGGACAGAGCTGAAGATGGCTCTGATTTTCGGACTGCAAGTTGATGTTTGTATACTCTACTTGTCACACGTCTGTTGGTCTGGCCTACATATGTTCTATGGCAATCAGAACATGGTATTACATATATACCCTGTGATTCGTTGACAATTTTGTCCTTGGGGGAGCGGAGGAATGTGAAGATTTAATTGTTGGCTGTAAATATCGTTTTTATGTCCTGTTTTTTGAGAATTCGGCTGATTTTGTCAGTAACACCTTTAATGTAGGGAAGGAAAGCTTTGTGGGGAACGTTGTTGTCTCTTGGGTCTCTGGGAATGGAAGGAGAAGTTCGATGGCGGCGGATGGATCTGTCAATCTGATGGTCTGTGAATCTATTTTGTAAAAGGGCTGATTTGAGTTGGGCTAGTTAGTAGATAGGCTACCTGTTTCCTAGATAAATGGCAACACTGTCTTATGGAGAATCCCATGTTAATCTGGGGAGAAAAGCCAAGCTCGATTTTGCAAATTTTTGGTTCAACATGGGATTCTCCATAAGACAGTGTTGAACATTTTTCCCCAGATCTGCTACTTTTATCTCACGACCAGTTGATCAATGCGCTAGATATACCTTGAATATTACTTATTGAATATAAAAAAACCACTCGCCTCTGTGCTGGCTTGAACCCCGGACCTATCGGCTAATAGACAGTGACCTAACCACTGCGCTACTACGGCTCTTAAATATATGAGGAATTATATTGTTTGGATGCGGCCACACCGTTCGATATTTAAACACTTCATAGAAAAGTCCTTCATTCAGATATAAACCTCAATAGTAGTTATGATAATGATGAACTTGCTAGTATATTTGGAAATTGATTGGTAATACTAAAAATCATTTAAAAAAAATATTTCTTGCAATCGGATTTGAACCAGAGCTATTTCGAACTAGAGGGGCAGGACAGCCGTTTCTACTATCGGTTTATAGGTTATAGGTACAACAGATAATAGATAATACAAAATAATTAATGGTAACCTTAATACACACATATCGGAATAAAATATAAGATGTGGAATAAAAGAAGATTGAACTTACGTACTTTTCACTATTATTTACAGTTTGAAAACATAAATGTGCACGTACAGACGAAATGCTTTGTGTTCCGTCTTCCATCCTATTGTTTTTTGTAAGAGTTTTCATCATTTCTAAAGAACGATCATTGAACAGAAGACTCGAGTTGAGAGTAGACATATGGTTTTCACTGCCAAAAAAGCCGGTGAGTTCATTGGTCGATTATTATTTCAATTATTGCATAGGTGTCTTAGTTATCTTTGAACGCATACTGGATTGAGTAATTGGGTTACTCAGGTCTATATTTGGTTATTGTGAAATTTAATGAAGAGATGTCGTTATTATTTTTGCCCAAACTCATCCATAGAGTATGTTGTGTTACCTACTTGAAAAACTCAATACGTATACAATTTCAATGAATGAGACAGATATACCTTTTGTGATGCTAGAATAGTATATTATTGCAGATATAATTATTTTTCGGATGCCTCTTCAAATTTGTCACAAGCTATTCATATACCTATGATGAATTGATTGGAATCTGTTGTGATTTGGAGAGAAATACTTCACCTATCCATGATGAATAAGTTGGAGGAACCACTTTTGTGATATTACTTCGTAAAAGAGTTTTTGTTCAGATTGTGAATCAAAATCAATAGTCATGATAATGATAAATCTGCTAGTATAACTTGGAGATCATACATAATTTTTTTTATTGATAAATGAATAATGATAATAATGATGGTGGATTTATTTGAATAAGTGATACACTGATTGATAACACGGGAAGCTACTCAGGCATATGTTGTACATAACCAACGGTGGCAAAGTATTGAAGATAATAGTGGTTCAGGATTTTTAAACGTCATATAGATGTTGAAACGCATACGAGGATCACGAAGTGTCATTTACAATATGGAGTTGTGAAATAATTGAAAGAAGATTACTTCCACCAGTGATTCAGATGTACATGAAAATGCGAGATTAAGGTTTCTAGAATGAACTATTTATTTGCGAAATTGATTTTTTATGACGGTAAAGTAAGTTGGGGTTGTATGGAATATATGTGCTGAACTGCAACAGTTAGACTGTCTGTTTCGTATACAGTTTCGATTCAATAATTGATTGATTTGAACAAACCCAATGTCAACAGGAGCAAGACAACTAATAAGATCAATACGCCTAAATCGATTGATTTCAATGTCATCTACACACCTCCGAATAATTTTTTTGAATGGAATACACCATGGCTCATGTATGCATTTGCAGTCATTTCGAGAATAATCGATATGAGCTTTTCTTTTAAGGTGATATAAGATCCACTTATAACTTTCAGTTGGGTACACATTATACTGTATCAATATAACCATGTGTCCTAATAGGACATACATCTCACGAATGACTTCTAGTTGGGTACCTTATACTCAATTCATTTTTTTATATCTCCAACTATTCAAAAATCCTTATAATTGCACTCATACAGCAAAGCCTTGTGTGGGCAGTTGATGTTCTCAACGATGTAGCGCTCTTATCTGAACTCATTCGGAACAGTTCCATGTGATTGAATTTAAGAGTGATTTGGCTATTACCACTATACTGGAGTTGAACATATAGCTAAAACACTTGTCAGATTTTGAGAGCGGGTGCATATGTTAGATGAAAAAATTTAAGGAAGCGTAAACTACACAGATTGTAATGAGCCCGATGACAACAGGAGCAAGATAAATAATAAGATCAAAATACAATTAAATTGATTGATTTCAATGTCACCTACTCACCTTCGAATATTTTTTAAACGGAATATACTTAACCATGGCTCATATATGCATTTGCAGTCATTTCGAGAATCATCGATATAAGCTTTTGTTGTAATATTATATACGGTTTACTAATAACTTTCAGTTGGGTACCCATTGTACTATATCAATAAAACCATGTGTCCCAATAGAACATACATTTCACGAATGACATCTAGTTGGGTACCTTATACTCAATAGATTTTTTATATCTACCACTATTCAAACATTCTTATAATTGCACTCATACAGCAAAGCCTTGTGTGGACAGTAAATGTTCTCAATGCTGTAGCGCTCTTATTGGAACTCATTCGGAACACTTCCATGTGATTGAATCCGAGAGTGATCAAACTATTACCACCGTACTGGAGTTGAACATATAGCTGGAAAATTTGTCAGATTTTGAGGATAGGTGTATATGTTGAATGAAAAATTGAAGGAAGCGTAAACTATACAAATTGTTTATTTTTTTTAACTCCAGATTATTCGAAACATGTGCGCGATTATCTTTGTTCAATCAGATTGCAAGACACTGAAAATGTCGCTTTTTATCATTTTATTGCTTCCAATTGGGATGGAGGGGAAGGGGGTATTTGAAAGAATATCGGGAAGTCTGTGAACATTCATTATTCATTTATCTAATGTTCACTTCAATACATAACGATGGAATAATAAGTACCAAACAAAATACATATTCGATTTCACATTGTAATCATGACGAGATATATGTAACAATTTTATCAATAATCTATCACAGTTTGTGTGATCATCAGGAAGAACATATCAAATAAATCAGTATCATTAGTAAAAAAGTACTAGTTGCCACTGTATGGAAGTAGATATTCAGGCTAGCCGTCACCACCCACATCCATGGCTTCCATGGAGTAATGCTCTTTGTGTAGCGTTAAGTGAGTTCCACCAATCAGGTGACGTTTATCATCATATGGACTCAGAGCTATTTTCTGCTGAACCATAGAGAACACTTGATGTTTCATAGATCGAATCGAGTTCTGCCGCTTGTGTTCATAAGCGGGCCGATCGAACCATAACATCCTATTTTCAAAAAAAAAAATGAAACCGAACGTCTCATCAGTATACAGATCAATTCAATAAACAATTAATCATGCATAGCAATAAATAAGACGAACAAATAAACAGCCACCTCAAACACGGACGATTGTAGTGACAGCCTGTCGAGTATTTTATGATGCGAGTCAAAGCTTTTTAAACCGAAACTTATATTATGGTTGACGACCATTTCAATGAAGTCGTGGATCTGGAGGTTAGGAATTAGGATCACGAATGATAGTCTATCATGAGAAAACCACACGACAGTATGCGCTTGAAATATTTCCTGAAAACAATAAGGGTTTCAGTTTCATGACGATAAGTGCTTGGAATCTCGACAGGTCGCGTTAATGATAGCCTGTTGTAGAATACTGTTCCCTTATATTGAATTCTAAACCAGAACTGAAACAAGCATTGAAGAAAGAATAACTTGCCCTGAGGATGGTACTTCACAAACACAAAAACAACGTTATGGCTCATCTGAATCATCATAGAATTCACCGAGGGCTGTTCCATCACGACTCGCCCGCTCGAACGCACAACTTTGAATACCTACCTCTGGAACCTCATTTTCCTGGGTACCTATCATTTCTGGAACAGAACATGCAAGCTTTGGAATCCTGAAGGAATTTGAATATATTCTTCAGAAGATATACAGAACAGTGCTGAGTTATCAACCTCACCTAACGAGCTATAGGAAGAAATCAACGGAGTTTTAACAACTGTGAATTCTCTTCAACTCGCAGTGAACGTGATTCACCTGAACAAATGTGACATACAGGTCTTCAAATTCGAATTGAGGAGGTGGAAATAAAATGGAATCATTAACCGCAAAGCACTTGATGTTCCATAAGAGAGACATCTGTGAAAATAAAGATGAAAAAAGACCAACGTAGGATCAATATTAGAATAATAAAATGGTGTTCCTGATAGGTAATGATGAAACCATCAGAGTGACAAAAAATCTGGTTAGTTGACAGATCGCAGAAAAAGGAAATGAATAATTCAACCGCAATGATGGTTTTCGTAGTAGAAAGATCATTTCATGCTGATGATTTATTTATTTATTCATTTATTACAGATTCGGGATACCAACAGGTTTACACCCAAACAAGTACTCACTGAGAGACAGATTAATTATAATGTGAAGCGATGATTTCAAACATATACATATTATCAAAGGAAGCAGTCAATTAAATATCTTTCTTATCGTGGTTTTATAATTTTGCAATGATATAGAAATAACAAATATATATTGATATATTGTCCTGTTCCAACCGAGGTACATAAACTATGTATAGAAGAACCAAATGGCATATTCGTGATCGTTATGTCAAGTACAGCTCAAAATTGTGAAAAAAAAAACACTTTCAGTTTTCAGTTTTGATCATTCAACCTCGAGCCGTGAACACTATTTCAGTAGTAAACGCAATATATTGTATAGTATTATACGGTAATTGGGGTATTCAGAGGGACTTATAGGTAAAAATAACTGTCTTTTGTATCCAAACAGAAGATGTAGACCCTACGGTAGCATAAGGTGTTTTGTTAATTGGACGGCTTTCGACTCCGGAAGCACTCTGTTCAACGAAATATATCGTCAATATTTTTCCATGTCAAAGATATCTTACCATCACTAACATAAATTTATCCACAAAATAATCCGTTACGAAGCAACGTACTCAAACATAATGCAAAAGAGAGATGAAGTGCAGAGTTCATTTGAAAAATCTGTAAGATTGATCATTTTTGGACGATTGGTTAAATATATTTACTATTCAGAAAACACAAATTTTGACAATCGTATCCGATGCCTAAACCGATAGGAAATCAATTTAATGTGTAATATTGACAAGAACCAGCAAATTTTGAATGAAATAGTCAGGAAAGAAGTCAGTGTACTGAAGAGGGACTCATAAAAAAAATAACTGTTTTTGTATCCAAACAGAAGATGTAGACCCTACGGTAGCACAAGATGTTTTGTTAATTGGACGGCTTTCGACTCCGGAAGCACTCTGTTCAAAGAAATATATCGTCAATATTTTTCCATGTCCATCACTAACATGAAGTCAACCACAAAATGATCCGTGACGGAGCAACGTACCCAAACATAATGCAAAAGAGAGATGAAGTACAAAGTTCATTTGGAAAATCAGTAGGATTGATTATTTTTGAACGATTGGTTAAATATATTTACTATTCAGAAAACACAAATTTCGACAATCACATCCGATGCCTAAACCGATAGAAAATCAATTTAATGTGTAATATTGACAAGAACCAGCAAATTTTGAATGAAATACTCAGTCAGGACAGAAGTCAGTGTACTGCAATGAATAAAGAGTCAAGAAAATAACGCAGTTCAATATATGACTTTATGGAAGCTCGCTAACAATGAATTGAAAAATGATCGACTGTAATTCAAATAACGTATAAGGGGGACTTCATGAGTTATATGATCAATTTTTCAATGAAAAATAAAATGAGGAGATAATTGACTGTCAGAGATTTCATGAAGATTAATCGCTGCGTCATCACCAATATATAATATGTTCTAAATGGAAACGACTTCATCTCTTTACATCACAAGCCGATAACGCCTAACATGAATCATATCAGAAACGATGCTGCTATATGAAACAATAAGTACTAGCACTATTTCACCAGTTTTTCGGCGATACAATCAACTATATACAAAAAAATAACTTCTCACCATAAAAGCGAAGTTACAGTCGAATTTCCTCGAACGACTTCCTTCAATATGATCTATGCAGCAAAACTAATCACGAAGAACCCAGTCCCGTACGAAATGATGTTACCGAAAAAATACGATGTTTCTTTGATTCGTTTGAAAAAAATGTAGTAGTTTTTTAAAAGCGAAGTTACAGTCGAATTTCCTCGAACGACTTCCTTCAATATGATCTATGCAGCAAAACTAATCACGAAGAACCCAGTCCCGTACGAAATGATGTTACCGAAAAAATACGATGTTTCTTTGATTCGTTTGAAAAAAATGTAGTAGTTTTTAAGGCAATGAGTTTTTCTCGATCAGTTTTGCGGGATCTAGCCCCTTCAATACAGCTGAATAAGGATATTCGTCAAAGTTTGGGCTGACAATTCCATTTTCTAGCTACAGCTTTTCCAATCCATCTTGGCACAGAAATAATAACTTATATGCCCTGATATCCCTTTGGAGTGTACTAAGATTGAAAAACACCTATTATATGTGTTGAAGTTTATTCATAGAGGTGTTTTTTCTTTCGTCGTGGTCTACACTACCAATGTGCAACTGGAAAAGTATCCGAGTTTGTGCCAAGATGGATTGGATAAGCTGTAATATTTTCCATGGTGCCGCTGAAAACTGACAGCATAGTGTTAGAAGTTATTGTTTCATATAGCAGCATCGTTCTAAACATTTATAATACTGTGTCATTTGACTCCTCAAGAAATGTTATGGGCTTTTAGTCGATAATAATTGTTGATCCCAAGAAGATATAAACGCTCTGAGCTGTCTACCAGTCAAATTGTAGCTGCTTTCGAGTTGACACCCGAAACGATCCGAACGCGTCCTCGAAAACCTTATCACGTTTCTTTTGGAACTCGGGGCGAGTTCTGTTCCTTTGTTTACAATCGCACCGAATATAGCCCGGCTAATGCACTGAATGCCCTGCCCGATCGATCAGGCTTCAACTTGTGAAGTCCTACTGTCTCACAAAACCATAAAAGTTTACGAATTGAGACAAGGAACACCTGAAACTCCTACCATGAACTGTTGGTAAATGAAGTGAAAATTCATAACATTTCATTTATTCTGTTCTTGAAATAATTGGCATAGTTCAGCGAATCTCAAAATATTATAGGTCTCGTTCGCTTTTTGGAAACTAATCAGAGAATACTCGCCCAAATGAAGACTGAATATGAAATCACGTGAATCGTTTCACTCCACAGCTGGCTTACTGATCTCGGATGATCAGACACAGTTCAAACTGAATACCGGTATAAACATTATATAGTTTTAGGTGAGGTTGACTTCAGAATACGGATCCAACATTGTGTCCGAACTCAAGATTCGCACTACTTGAATACTCTCCAATACGGCCAGGGCGTATACAACTTGATCCTAGACATTTAGAAATGAATGACATTCCCCCTCATTAGGGTGTTACATTGAACGAAGCAACATTCTTTTAGGCCGTGGAACAACCTTCCTACGGCTAGACTTCCGATATGCTCTCAATGAATTGTGCTTTCGAATGTGACCGATCAAGCGGTCTGGATGGAAAATGACCAATTTGAAGAGCAACTTGTACGATTTTCTGAAAAAAATCATTTAATTTGGATCAGTTACTTGAATGCATATCAACCGGTATGTGGTTGCACGTGTCTTGACAAATTCTGATAGTCACAGCAAGTCAGTGTTGGAAAAAATTGAAATTCCACCACAATGACAGGCAATAAATAATGCCTCGATAGCCACACTCATGAAGTTTCCCAGTTTCGTACCCATTCCGACTTCTAGCATTTTCTTGTATACACCCACTCACGCAAACCGACAGTCGAACTTACAGATGTCGAATAGAGACAAATAAAGAACACATTGATACCATTGGCATTATAATTGATGGACTGACCCTCATGACAGTTTTCCACATAGTCCGATGCGGAATACATCCGACAAAGGAGGGATATGCACCTTGGATATATGTTGTGAAAAACAGAACAAATATTTTCAACTTGAATCACTTCAATGATCAACCTCTCTTCATCTACTACGTTGGAAAAGACATGAATTAAATTGATTCATGAAGTGTTCTATTTTGCTCATTTCACAATCTTCTCTCTATCAGGGCCAGTCCATTAGCTGTACTGTCAATGATTGATACTCACAACCCAGCACTCTGAAAATGAAGGAAGTAATGACGCTTATATCCAAGTGCTCTCCGACTCACAGTTAGAAAGGGCCAAAATGGTGGCAAGACCAGTGACTATTTCTTGGACAGAAAATGGTCTCTTGTTGTTGAAACAAGGCATTGTTTTCAGAATTCGTATATATTCAAGGACGATTCTTCCAATTATTCAAAAAAAAGCATGTGTTATCTTGAGCTCATAAGATTTCACGAACTAGTATCACTTCAAATGACACTTTAGTGTCATATGAAAGAACCCGAAATCGAACCGACACTAATCACATGAGATGTAATGAAGGAGAAACTCAAGTGGAAAGAATAGAATTTTGAATGAACAAAAGCGACTGCAAAGATGACAATGTATAGATCTCTGTGGTATATAGTGCTTATAATAAATGAAGAATAAACGAACAATACAGTGTCATCGATAGAAGTATAATGAATATGACCTAGATATGATGGGTATCTATTAAAATTTATTGGAACACATGTGATGATCATTAGAAATAGGTTTTTTCATTGACAATGTGTAAATTTACGTATACCGAAGGGCTTGGTGAGCTCCATTTACGCTTGGATCAAAATAATCAATTAAACGTTTCAAAGCCGTCTCAAAAAGTAGTTCGATTGTGAGATCATGTGAAAATCCTTCCAAAATGAATTACTCACAATGAGCATTCCATTACATATTCTCCGACAGGAACACCCCTCCACGTACTGCCTACTCTAGTCATTGATAGTGAAACTGTCTGATGAGACATTTGACCAGTTGGGTTCCTTATCCTTTGTCGGAGATGCCGCTACCTACGTCTACATTTCCAATAAGGCAGGCAGATCGATAGTCGGATACATGACATAGTGACTATCATTTGAATATCGTTCGAAAAGTTCACCATCCGATATCTCTATTTGGCATATAAATAGTATCCCACGCCATTCAGCATGAGACCTGAAGTGGTTATACAACAGGCATGTGCAACACTCATATGTTTAGATGACAAAGCCACTGCGGATTCAATAACGATAGATAGTAATGGTACAGCTAACTGCCCTTCACCACATTCCATAATTTGATCTATAAACCAATTCATGCATATCTACTTCAGTGGATTGTTTGAAGTGGAATGCTCGGGCTTAGGTACACGAGGACTGTCGATATATTGTCTGATCGGGGTGATGCGACATCTATTTCCTCAATTTCCATCCAAGATGAAACATCAGGAGTATCTGTGGTTGATTGGCCTCCTACGATCTTCGTCTGCCACCCGTTCTGATCTCAGGACGACAGTCCTCGTCGAGGTTCCTGAAAGGAAAAGGATATTCATTCGTTCCTCGATGGCATACTATGAGTAGTGCTCTTACTATAGAGCAAGTATGCATCTCAAACGTTGCTAACTAGTTTGGCAAGTTATCGAAAGTGTAGAACATCTGTTCCTCGGTCGCATTCCAAATCCCACGGGAGTACTCCCAGACGTCGCGCTATTAGGTTGTGGTCGTAGGTAATTTCAACACAACCCCTTCGATTCGTCTGCTTAGTCATCTGAGATGATCTTTTGTACATTTTGTTTGCTCATTTGCGACAAAATGCCGTGTTGGACCGACACCGACACATTCGTGCTCATCAGGAAATTCTTGGATTATTGTCTAATAGCTATCGGTCTGAATAGCCATTGGACGTTGAGATACCCAATGGAGTATTCAGTAGAAAAACAAAATTGCTTACTTTCGTTAGAAAATATTGCGCAACAAGAATTTTGGATAGGCGCAATCTGAACGGATCGATGCATAGTATGGTTGGACAGCGTGTACCTAAGCCCGAGCATTCCACTTCAAACAATCCACTGAAGTAGATATGCATGAATTGGTTTATAGATCAAATTATGGAATGTGGTGAAGGGCAGTTAGCTGTACCATTACTATCTATCGTTATTGAATCCGCAGTGGCTTTGTCATCTAAACATATAAGTGTTGCACATGCCTGTTGTATAACCACTTCAGGTCTCATGCTGAATGGCGTGGGATACTATTTATATGCCAAATAGAGATATCGGATGGTGAACTTTTCGAACGATATTCAAATGATAGTCACTATGTCATGTATCCGACTATCGATCTGCCTGCCTTATTGGAAATGTAGACGTAGGTAGCGGCATCTCCGACAAAGGATAAGGAACCCAACTGGTCAAATGTCTCATCAGACAGTTTCACTATCAATGACTAGAGTAGGCAGTACGTGGAGGGGTGTTCCTGTCGGAGAATATGTAATGGAATGCTCATTGTGAGTAATTCATTTTGGAAGGATTTTCACATGATCTCACAATCGAACTACTTTTTGAGACGGCTTTGAAACGTTTAATTGATTATTTTGATCCAAGCGTAAATGGAGCTCACCAAGCCCTTCGGTATACGTAAATTTACACATTGTCAATGAAAAAACCTATTTCTAATGATCATCACATGTGTTCCAATAAATTTTAATAGATACCCATCATATCTAGGTCATATTCATTATACTTCTATCGATGACACTGTATTGTTCGTTTATTCTTCATTTATTATAAGCACTATATACCACAGAGATCTATACATTGTCATCTTTGCAGTCGCTTTTGTTCATTCAAAATTCTATTCTTTCCACTTGAGTTTCTCCTTCATTACATCTCATGTGATTAGTGTCGGTTCGATTTCGGGTTCTTTCATATGACACTAAAGTGTCATTTGAAGTGATACTAGTTCGTGAAATCTTATGAGCTCAAGATAACACATGCTTTTTTTTGAATAATTGGAAGAATCGTCCTTGAATATATACGAATTCTGAAAACAATGCCTTGTTTCAACAACAAGAGACCATTTTCTGTCCAAGAAATAGTCACTGGTCTTGCCACCATTTTGGCCCTTTCTAACTGTGAGTCGGAGAGCACTTGGATATAAGCGTCATTACTTCCTTCATTTTCAGAGTGCTGGGTTGTGAGTATCAATCATTGACAGTACAGCTAATGGACTGGCCCTGATAGAGAGAAGATTGTGAAATGAGCAAAATAGAACACTTCATGAATCAATTTAATTCATGTCTTTTCCAACGTAGTAGATGAAGAGAGGTTGATCATTGAAGTGATTCAAGTTGAAAATATTTGTTCTGTTTTTCACAACATATATCCAAGGTGCATATCCCTCCTTTGTCGGATGTATTCCGCATCGGACTATGTGGAAAACTGTCATGAGGGTCAGTCCATCAATTATAATGCCAATGGTATCAATGTGTTCTTTATTTGTCTCTATTCGACATCTGTAAGTTCGACTGTCGGTTTGCGTGAGTGGGTGTATACAAGAAAATGCTAGAAGTCGGAATGGGTACGAAACTGGGAAACTTCATGAGTGTGGCTATCGAGGCATTATTTATTGCCTGTCATTGTGGTGGAATTTCAATTTTTTCCAACACTGACTTGCTGTGACTATCAGAATTTGTCAAGACACGTGCAACCACATACCGGTTGATATGCATTCAAGTAACTGATCCAAATTAAATGATTTTTTTCAGAAAATCGTACAAGTTGCTCTTCAAATTGGTCATTTTCCATCCAGACCGCTTGATCGGTCACATTCGAAAGCACAATTCATTGAGAGCATATCGGAAGTCTAGCCGTAGGAAGGTTGTTCCACGGCCTAAAAGAATGTTGCTTCGTTCAATGTAACACCCTAATGCGGGGGATTGTCATTCATTTCTAAATGTCTAGGATCAAGTTGTATACGCCCTGGCCGTATTGGAGAGTATTCAAGTAGTGCGAATCTTGAGTTCGGACACAATGTTGGATCCGTATTCTGAAGTCAACCTCACCTAAAACTATATAATGTTTATACCGGTATTCAGTTTGAACTGTGTCTGATCATCCGAGATCAGTAAGCCAGCTGTGGAGTGAAACGATTCACGTGATTTCATATTCAGTCTTCATTTGGGCGAGTATTCTCTGATTAGTTTCCAAAAAGCGAACGAGACCTATAATATTTTGAGATTCGCTGAACTATGCCAATTATTTCAAGAACAGAATAAATGAAATGTTATGAATTTTCACTTCATTTACCAACAGTTCATGGTAGGAGTTTCAGGTGTTCCTTGTCTCAATTCGTAAACTTTTATGGTTTTGTGAGACAGTAGGACTTCACAAGTTGAAGCCTGATCGATCGGGCAGGGCATTCAGTGCATTAGCCGGGCTATATTCGGTGCGATTGTAAACAAAGGAACAGAACTCGCCCCGAGTTCCAAAAGAAACGTGATAAGGTTTTCGAGGACGCGTTCGGATCGTTTCGGGTGTCAACTCGAAAGCAGCTACAATTTGACTGGTAGACAGCTCAGAGCGTTTATATCTTCTTGGGATCAACAATTATTATCGACTAAAAGCCCATAACATTTCTTGAGGAGTCAAATGACACAGTATTATAAATGTTTAGAACGATGCTGCTATATGAAACAATAACTTCTAACACTATGCTGTCAGTTTTCAGCGGCACCATGGAAAATATTACAGCTTATCCAATCCATCTTGGCACAAACTCGGATACTTTTCCAGTTGCACATTGGTAGTGTAGACCACGACGAAAGAAAAAACACCTATGAATAAACTTCAACACATATAATAGGTGTTTTTCAATCTTAGTACACTCCAAAGGGATATCAGGGCATATAAGTTATTATTTCTGTGCCAAGATGGATTGGAAAAGCTGTAGCTAGAAAATGGAATTGTCAGCCCAAACTTTGACGAATATCCTTATTCAGCTGTATTGAAGGGGCTAGATCCCGCAAAACTGATCGAGAAAAACTCATTGCCTTAAAAACTACTACATTTTTTTCAAACGAATCAAAGAAACATCGTATTTTTTCGGTAACATCATTTCGTACGGGACTGGGTTCTTCGTGATTAGTTTTGCTGCATAGATCATATTGAAGGAAGTCGTTCGAGGAAATTCGACTGTAACTTCGCTTTTAAAAAACTACTACATTTTTTTCAAACGAATCAAAGAAACATCGTATTTTTTCGGTAACATCATTTCGTACGGGACTGGGTTCTTCGTGATTAGTTTTGCTGCATAGATCATATTGAAGGAAGTCGTTCGAGGAAATTCGACTGTAACTTCGCTTTTATGGTGAGAAGTTATTTTTTTGTATATAGTTGATTGTATCGCCGAAAAACTGGTGAAATAGTGCTAGTACTTATTGTTTCATATAGCAGCATCGTTTCTGATATGATTCATGTTAGGCGTTATCGGCTTGTGATGTAAAGAGATGAAGTCGTTTCCATTTAGAACATATTATATATTGGTGATGACGCAGCGATTAATCTTCATGAAATCTCTGACAGTCAATTATCTCCTCATTTTATTTTTCATTGAAAAATTGATCATATAACTCATGAAGTCCCCCTTATACGTTATTTGAATTACAGTCGATCATTTTTCAATTCATTGTTAGCGAGCTTCCATAAAGTCATATATTGAACTGCGTTATTTTCTTGACTCTTTATTCATTGCAGTACACTGACTTCTGTCCTGACTGAGTATTTCATTCAAAATTTGCTGGTTCTTGTCAATATTACACATTAAATTGATTTTCTATCGGTTTAGGCATCGGATGTGATTGTCGAAATTTGTGTTTTCTGAATAGTAAATATATTTAACCAATCGTTCAAAAATAATCAATCCTACTGATTTTCCAAATGAACTTTGTACTTCATCTCTCTTTTGCATTATGTTTGGGTACGTTGCTCCGTCACGGATCATTTTGTGGTTGACTTCATGTTAGTGATGGACATGGAAAAATATTGACGATATATTTCTTTGAACAGAGTGCTTCCGGAGTCGAAAGCCGTCCAATTAACAAAACATCTTGTGCTACCGTAGGGTCTACATCTTCTGTTTGGATACAAAAACAGTTATTTTTTTTATGAGTCCCTCTTCAGTACACTGACTTCTTTCCTGACTATTTCATTCAAAATTTGCTGGTTCTTGTCAATATTACACATTAAATTGATTTCCTATCGGTTTAGGCATCGGATACGATTGTCAAAATTTGTGTTTTCTGAATAGTAAATATATTTAACCAATCGTCCAAAAATGATCAATCTTACAGATTTTTCAAATGAACTCTGCACTTCATCTCTCTTTTGCATTATGTTTGGGTACGTTGCTTCGTAACGGATTATTTTGTGGATAAATTTATGTTAGTGATGGTAAGATATCTTTGACATGGAAAAATATTGACGATATATTTCGTTGAACAGAGTGCTTCCGGAGTCGAAAGCCGTCCAATTAACAAAACACCTTATGCTACCGTAGGGTCTACATCTTCTGTTTGGATACAAAAGACAGTTATTTTTACCTATAAGTCCCTCTGAATACCCCAATTACCGTATAATACTATACAATATATTGCGTTTACTACTGAAATAGTGTTCACGGCTCGAGGTCGAATGATCAAAACTGAAAACTGAAAGTGTTTTTTTTTTCACAATTTTGAGCTGTACTTGACATAACGATCACGAATATGCCATTTGGTTCTTCTATACATAGTTTATGTACCTCGGTTGGAACAGGACAATATATCAATATATATTTGTTATTTCTATATCATTGCAAAATTATAAAACCACGATAAGAAAGATATTTAATTGACTGCTTCCTTTGATAATATGTATATGTTTGAAATCATCGCTTCACATTATAATTAATCTGTCTCTCAGTGAGTACTTGTTTGGGTGTAAACCTGTTGGTATCCCGAATCTGTAATAAATGAATAAATAAATAAATCATCAGCATGAAATGATCTTTCTACTACGAAAACCATCATTGCGGTTGAATTATTCATTTCCTTTTTCTGCGATCTGTCAACTAACCAGATTTTTTGTCACTCTGATAGTTTCATCATTACCTTATAGGAACACCATTTTATTATTCTAATATTGATCCTACGTTGGTCTTTTTTCATCTTTATTTTCACAGATGTCTCTCTTATGGAACATCAAGTGCTTTGCGGTTAATGATTCCATTTTATTTCCACCTCCTCAATTCGAATTTGAAGACCTGTATGTCACATTTGTTCAGGTGAATCACGTTCACTGCGAGTTGAAGAGAATTCACAGTTGTTAAAACTCCGTTGATTTCTTCCTATAGCTCGTTAGGTGAGGTTGATAACTCAGCACTGTTCTGTATATCTTCTGAAGAATATATTCAAATTCCTTCAGGATTCCAAAGCTTGCATGTTCTGTTCCAGAAATGATAGGTACCCAGGAAAATGAGGTTCCAGAGGTAGGTATTCAAAGTTGTGCGTTCGAGCGGGCGAGTCGTGATGGAACAGCCCTCGGTGAATTCTATGATGATTCAGATGAGCCATAACGTTGTTTTTGTGTTTGTGAAGTACCATCCTCAGGGCAAGTTATTCTTTCTTCAATGCTTGTTTCAGTTCTGGTTTAGAATTCAATATAAGGGAACAGTATTCTACAACAGGCTATCATTGACGCGACCTGTCGAGATTCCAAGCACTTATCGTCATGAAACTGAAACCCTTATTGTTTTCAGGAAATATTTCAAGCGCATACTGTCGTGTGGTTTTCTCATGATAGACTATCATTCGTGATCCTAATTCCTAACCTCCAGATCCACGACTTCATTGAAATGGTCGTCAACCATAATATAAGTTTCGGTTTAAAAAGCTTTGACTCGCATCATAAAATACTCGACAGGCTGTCACTACAATCGTCCGTGTTTGAGGTGGCTGTTTATTTGTTCGTCTTATTTATTGCTATGCATGATTAATTGTTTATTGAATTGATCTGTATACTGATGAGACGTTCGGTTTCATTTTTTTTTTTTGAAAATAGGATGTTATGGTTCGATCGGCCCGCTTATGAACACAAGCGGCAGAACTCGATTCGATCTATGAAACATCAAGTGTTCTCTATGGTTCAGCAGAAAATAGCTCTGAGTCCATATGATGATAAACGTCACCTGATTGGTGGAACTCACTTAACGCTACACAAAGAGCATTACTCCATGGAAGCCATGGATGTGGGTGGTGACGGCTAGCCTGAATATCTACTTCCATACAGTGGCAACTAGTACTTTTTTACTAATGATACTGATTTATTTGATATGTTCTTCCTGATGATCACACAAACTGTGATAGATTATTGATAAAATTGTTACATATATCTCGTCATGATTACAATGTGAAATCGAATATGTATTTTGTTTGGTACTTATTATTCCATCGTTATGTATTGAAGTGAACATTAGATAAATGAATAATGAATGTTCACAGACTTCCCGATATTCTTTCAAATACCCCCTTCCCCTCCATCCCAATTGGAAGCAATAAAATGATAAAAAGCGACATTTTTAGTGTCTTGCAATCTGATTGAACAAAGATAATCGCGCACATGTTTCGAATAATCTGGAGTTAAAAAAAATAAACAATTTGTATAGTTTACGCTTCCTTCAATTTTTCATTCAACATATGCACCTATCCTCAAAATCTGACAAATTTTTCAGCTATATGTTCAACTCCAGTACGGTGGTAATAGTTTGATCACTCTCGGATTCAATCACATGGAAGTGTTCCGAATGAGTTCCAATAAGAGCGCTACAGCATTGAGAACATTTACTGTCCACACAAGGCTTTGCTGTATGAGTGCAATTATAAGAATGTTTGAATAGTGGTAGATATAAAAAATCTATTGAGTATAAGGTACCCAACTAGATGTCATTCGTGAAATGTATGTTCTATTGGGACACATGGTTTTATTGATATAGTACAATGGGTACCCAACTGAAAGTTATTAGTAAACCGTATATAATATTACAACAAAAGCTTATATCGATGATTCTCGAAATGACTGCAAATGCATATATGAGCCATGGTTAAGTATATTCCGTTTAAAAAATATTCGAAGGTGAGTAGGTGACATTGAAATCAATCAATTTAATTGTATTTTGATCTTATTATTTATCTTGCTCCTGTTGTCATCGGGCTCATTACAATCTGTGTAGTTTACGCTTCCTTAAATTTTTTCATCTAACATATGCACCCGCTCTCAAAATCTGACAAGTGTTTTAGCTATATGTTCAACT
Organism: Zygogramma bicolorata; assembly: GCA_032362365.1. Taxonomy (NCBI): domain Eukaryota; kingdom Metazoa; phylum Arthropoda; class Insecta; order Coleoptera; family Chrysomelidae; genus Zygogramma; species Zygogramma bicolorata. Next base: position 99,169 of record JAVJAQ010003929.1, read on the forward strand.
CCAGTATAGTGGTAATAGCCAAATCACTCTTAAATTCAATCACATGGAACTGTTCCGAATGAGTTCAGATAAGAGCGCTACATCGTTGAGAACATCAACTGCCCACACAAGGCTTTGCTGTATGAGTGCAATTATAAGGATTTTTGAATAGTTGGAGATATAAAAAAATGAATTGAGTATAAGGTACCCAACTAGAAGTCATTCGTGAGATGTATGTCCTATTAGGACACATGGTTATATTGATACAGTATAATGTGTACCCAACTGAAAGTTATAAGTGGATCTTATATCACCTTAAAAGAAAAGCTCATATCGATTATTCTCGAAATGACTGCAAATGCATACATGAGCCATGGTGTATTCCATTCAAAAAAATTATTCGGAGGTGTGTAGATGACATTGAAATCAATCGATTTAGGCGTATTGATCTTATTAGTTGTCTTGCTCCTGTTGACATTGGGTTTGTTCAAATCAATCAATTATTGAATCGAAACTGTATACGAAACAGACAGTCTAACTGTTGCAGTTCAGCACATATATTCCATACAACCCCAACTTACTTTACCGTCATAAAAAATCAATTTCGCAAATAAATAGTTCATTCTAGAAACCTTAATCTCGCATTTTCATGTACATCTGAATCACTGGTGGAAGTAATCTTCTTTCAATTATTTCACAACTCCATATTGTAAATGACACTTCGTGATCCTCGTATGCGTTTCAACATCTATATGACGTTTAAAAATCCTGAACCACTATTATCTTCAATACTTTGCCACCGTTGGTTATGTACAACATATGCCTGAGTAGCTTCCCGTGTTATCAATCAGTGTATCACTTATTCAAATAAATCCACCATCATTATTATCATTATTCATTTATCAATAAAAAAAATTATGTATGATCTCCAAGTTATACTAGCAGATTTATCATTATCATGACTATTGATTTTGATTCACAATCTGAACAAAAACTCTTTTACCGAAGGAGCGGTGGCTGTAATATCACAAAAGTGGTTCCTCCAACTTATTCATCATAGATAGGTGAAGTATTTCTCTCCAAATCACAACAGATTCCAATCAATTCATCATAGGTATATGAATAGCTTGTGACAAATTTGAAGAGGCATCCGAAAAATAATTATATCTGCAATAATATACTATTCTAGCATCACAAAAGGTATATCTGTCTCATTCATTGAAATTGTATACGTATTGAGTTTTTCAAGTAGGTAACACAACATACTCTATGGATGAGTTTGGGCAAAAATAATAACGACATCTCTTCATTAAATTTCACAATAACCAAATATAGACCTGAGTAACCCAATTACTCAATCCAGTATGCGTTCAAAGATAACTAAGACACCTATGCAATAATTGAAATAATAATCGACCAATGAACTCACCGGCTTTTTTGGCAGTGAAAACCATATGTCTACTCTCAACTCGAGTCTTCTGTTCAATGATCGTTCTTTAGAAATGATGAAAACTCTTACAAAAAACAATAGGATGGAAGACGGAACACAAAGCATTTCGTCTGTACGTGCACATTTATGTTTTCAAACTGTAAATAATAGTGAAAAGTACGTAAGTTCAATCTTCTTTTATTCCACATCTTATATTTTATTCCGATATGTGTGTATTAAGGTTACCATTAATTATTTTGTATTATCTATTATCTGTTGTACCTATAACCTATAAACCGATAGTAGAAACGGCTGTCCTGCCCCTCTAGTTCGAAATAGCTCTGGTTCAAATCCGATTGCAAGAAATATTTTTTTTAAATGATTTTTAGTATTACCAATCAATTTCCAAATATACTAGCAAGTTCATCATTATCATAACTACTATTGAGGTTTATATCTGAATGAAGGACTTTTCTATGAAGTGTTTAAATATCGAACGGTGTGGCCGCATCCAAACAATATAATTCCTCATATATTTAAGAGCCGTAGTAGCGCAGTGGTTAGGTCACTGTCTATTAGCCGATAGGTCCGGGGTTCAAGCCAGCACAGAGGCGAGTGGTTTTTTTATATTCAATAAGTAATATTCAAGGTATATCTAGCGCATTGATCAACTGGTCGTGAGATAAAAGTAGCAGATCTGGGGAAAAATGTTCAACACTGTCTTATGGAGAATCCCATGTTGAACCAAAAATTTGCAAAATCGAGCTTGGCTTTTCTCCCCAGATTAACATGGGATTCTCCATAAGACAGTGTTGCCATTTATCTAGGAAACAGGTAGCCTATCTACTCTAGTTCCTGTGGTTTGTTATGGAGGTCTGTGAGGTTGATAGATCTGTGAATGAGGGAATTTACAACGGAATTGGTTTGTGCTGGATGATGGTGGGAGTTTGCGTTAAGGTATCGGTTTGTGTGTGTTGGTTTCCTGTAGACCGTGTGGGTGGAGTCATTGGATTTTGTGATGAGGACATCTAAGAATGGAAGGGAGTTATTGCTTTCGATTTCCATTGTGTACTTTATATTTGGGTGGAGATCGTTGAGGTGATCAAGAAAATTATGGGGAGTTTCGGAGCCGTGAGGCCATATGACGAAAACGTCAACTACGTATCTGAAACCAGCAAGAGGGTTTGTGGTCGAACGTGTCAATGGCTTTAGTTTAGTTTCGAAGTCTTCCATGAAAAGGTTTGCAAGGACTGGTGAGAGGGGAGAACCCGCATGGGGGAGCCTTTTACTTGTTTGTAAAAGGTACCTTGGAATAGGAAGTATGTACTGGACATACAGTGACTGATGAGGTTGGGGGTGCCTTTGGAAATTTGGTATATACATATATATATATATATATATATATATATATATATATATATATATGCAAGATGAATTTTTCTGGGTTTTTATCCGTTAGGTGTCTTCTGATCTGTTCGACGTTTCAAATTCCATTTTGAATTCATTCTCGAGAACTGTGAGACGAATATCTGTCCATACCGTCCTGGTCAATCACTCCCCTTACGAAGCAACCAACCAAGAGCAAGCAAAGACTTCAATTGTCTGTTCTCCACGGAAACTGGTATTTATAATGACTCTCCTCAGTCATTATCCGACTGAGTCCGATATTGAGGCTGCATCCTGCCCATCCAGGTATTATGTAGAAATTGATGTTTTCACGGATCTTCGATATGCAAGATGAATTTTTCTGGGTTTTTATCCGTTAGGTGTCTTCTGATCTGTTCGACGTTTCGAATTCCATTTTGAATTCATTCTCAAGAACTGTGAGACGAATATCTGTCCATACCGTCCTGGTCAATCACTCCCCTTACGAAGCAACCAACCAAGAGCAAGCAAAGACTTCAATTGTCTGTTCTCTACGGAAACTGGTATTTATAATGACTCTCCTCAGTCATTATCCGACTGAGTCCGATATTGAGGCTGCATCCTGCCCATCCAGGTATTATGTAGAAATTGATGTTTTCACGGATCTTCGATATGCAAGATGAATTTTTCTGGGTTTTTATCCGTTAGGTGTCTTCTGATCTGTTCGACGTTTCGAATTCCATTTTGAATTCATTCTCAAGAACTGTGAGACGAATATCTGTCCATACCGTCCTGGTCAATCACTCCCCTTACGAAGCAACCAACCAAGAGCAAGCAAAGACTTCAATTGTCTGTTCTCTACGGAAACTGGTATTTATAATGACTCTCCTCAGTCATTATCCGACTGAGTCCGATATTGAGGCTGCATCCTGCCCATCCAGGTATTATGTAGAAATTGATGTTTTCACGGATCTTCGATATGCAAGATGAATTTTTCTGGGTTTTTATCCGTTAGGTGTCTTCTGATCTGTTCGACGTTTCGAATTCCATTTTGAATTCAATCTCAAGAACTGTGAGACGAATATCTGTCCATACCGTCCTGGTCAATCACTCCCCTTACGAAGCAACCAAGCAAGAGCAAGCAAAGACTTCAATTGTCTGTTCTCCACGGAAACTGGTATTTATAATGACTCTCCTCAGTCATTATCCGACTGAGTCCGATATTGAGGCTGCATCCTGCCCATCCAGGTATTATGTAGAAATTGATGTTTTCACGGATCTTCGATACGCAAGATGAATTTTTCTGGGTTTTATCCGTTAGGTGTCTTCTGATCTGTTCGACGTTTCGAATTCCATTTTGAATTCATTCTCAAGAACTGTGAGACGAATATCTGTCCATACCGTCCTGGTCAATCACTCCCCTTACGAAGCAACCAACCAAGAGCAAGCAAAGACTTCAATTGTCTGTTCTCCACGGAAAGTGGTATTTATAATGACTCTCCTCAGTCATTATCCGACTGAGTCCGATATTGAGGCTGCATCCTGCCCATCCAGGTATTATGTAGAAATTGATGTTTTCACGGATCTTCGATATGCAAGATGAATTTTTCTGGGTTTTTATCCGTTAGGTGTCTTCTGATCTGTTCGACGTTTCGAATTCCATTTTGAAATCATTCTCAATTTCTACATAATACCTGGATGGGCAGGATGCAGCCTCAATATCGGACTCAGTCGGATAATGACTGAGGAGAGTCATTATAAATACCAGTTTCCGTGGAGAACAGACAATTGAAGTCTTTGCTTGCTCTTGGTTGGTTGCTTCGTAAGGGGAGTGATTGACCAGGACGGTATGGACAGATATTCGTCTCACAGTTCTTGAGAATGAATTCAAAATGGAATTCGAAACGTCGAACAGATCAGAAGACACCTAACGGATAAAAACCCAGAAAAATTCATCTTGCATATCGAAGATCCGTGAAAACATCAATTTCTACATAATACCTGGATGGGCAGGATGCAGCCTCAATATCGGACTCAGTCGGATAATGACTGAGGAGAGTCATTATAAATACCAGTTTCCGTGGAGAACAGACAATTGAAGTCTTTGCTTGCTCTTGGTTGGTTGCTTCGTAAGGGGAGTGATTGACCAGGACGGTATGGACAGATATTCGTCTCACAGTTCTTGAGAATGAATTCAAAATGGAATTCGAAACGTCGAACAGATCAGAAGACACCTAACGGATAAAAACCCAGAAAAATTCATCTTGCATATCGAAGATCCGTAAAAACATCAATTTCTACATAATACCTGGATGGGCAGGATGCAGCCTCAATATCGGACTCAGTCGGATAATGACTGAGGAGAGTCATTATAAATACCAGTTTCCGTGGAGAACAGACAATTGAAGTCTTTGCTTGCTCTTGCTTGGTTGCTTCGTAAGGGGAGTGATTGACCAGGACGGTATGGACAGATATTCGTCTCACAGTTCTTGAGAATGAATTCAAAATGGAATTCGAAACGTCGAACAGATCAGAAGACATCTAACGGATAAAAACCCAGAAAAAGTCATCTTGCATATCGAAGATCCGTGAAAACATCAATTTCTACATAATACCTGGATGTGCAGGATGCAGCCTCAATATCGGACTCAGTCGGATAATGACTGAGGAGAGTCATTATAAATACCAGTTTCCGTGGAGAACAGACAATTGAAGTCTTTGCTTGCTCTTGGTTGGTTGCTTCGTAAGGGGAGTGATTGACCAGGACGGTATGGACAGATATTCGTCTCACAGTTCTTGAGAATGAATTCAAAATGGAATTCGAAACGTCGAACAGATCAGAAGACACCTAACGGATAAAAACCCAGAAAAATTCATCTTGCATATCGAAGATCCGTGAAAACATCAATTTCTACATAATACCTGGATGGGCAGGATGCAGCCTCAATATCGGACTCAGTCGGATAATGACTGAGGAGAGTCATTATAAATACCAGTTTCCGTGGAGAACAGACAATTGAAGTATTTGCTTGCTCTTGGTTGGTTGCTTCGTAAGGGGAGTGATTGACCAGGACGGTATGGACAGATATTCGTCTCACAGTTCTTGAGAATGAATTCAAAATGGAATTCGAAACGTCGAACAGATCAGAAGACACCTAACGGATAAAAAACCCAGAAAAATTCATCTTGCATATCGAAGATCCGTGAAAACATCAATTTCTACATAATACCTGGATGGGCAGGATGCAGCCTCAATATCGGACTCAGTCGGATAATGACTGAGGAGAGTCATTATAAATACCAGTTTCCGTGGAGAACAGACAATTGAAGTCTTTGCTTGCTCTTGGTTGGTTGCTTCGTAAGGGGAGTGATTGACCAGGACGGTATGGACAGATATTCGTCTCACAGTTCTTGAGAATGAATTCAAAATGGAATTCGAAACGTCGAACAGATCAGAAGACACCTAACGGATAAAAACCCAGAAAAATTCATCTTGCATATCGAAGATCCGTGAAAACATCAATTTCTACATATATATATATATATATATATATATATATATATATATATATATATATATGTATATATATGTATATATATATATGTATATATATATATATATATATATATATATATATATATATATATATATATATGTACACTTATATATTTGCATGAAGATTCTCACGGAGGATGAAGTATGGTGAGTGACCAATGGTACTCAGACCAATCGTGAGCTCTATAGGATCACCAACTCACCAATTAGCGAGACACATTGCCCACGCTCTCCAACCACATGCGGAACAGGTCGAGTCGTACGTACGCAATGCCGACCATTTCATAGAGGTACTGAAAACACAAACCGCCGGTCCAAACGATATCCTTGTCAGTTTCGATGTAACGTCCTTATTCACCCAGGTACCCATCAGAGAGGCACTAGAAGTAATCAAAAAGAAATATAAACCAGAAGAACATATCATTGACTTGGCTGAACATTGCATAAAAAACACGTATTTCATCTATAACAATCAACGATACAGACAAATTGAGGGGGCACCAATGGGCTCACCACTGTCACCCATTAATTATTGCTGATCTCTTCATGGAAGAGATCGAAACCAAGGCAATAGCAATGTCAGACGTGAAACCAAAACTCTGGCTGAGACATGTTGATGACATGTTCGTGATTTGGTCACACGGACATCAGGAACTCGAAAGGTTTTTCAATCACTTGAATGAATTCCACCCACGGATCAAATTCACCAAAGAAATTGAAGAAGATAATAAGCTCGCATTTCTCGATGTTTTAATCATAAAAAAGCCCGATGGTACGCTAGGCCAGTTATCGCAAAGCAACACATACCAACAGATACCTGAACGCAAATTCACATCACCATCTAAAACAGATTCACGCTGTGTCAGAAACACTAATTACACGTTCAATCAGGTTGGCAGACAACGAACATCAAAAACAAGAGCGGAACACGATCGAGGAAACTCTACGAATGAATAACTACTCGGAGAGAATTATAAAAACGGCTTCCAAGAACAAACCGAAACAGCAGAAAACCCCAGAAATACCAGTCATAACAACCAGACTACCATACATAAAAGGAACCACAGATAAAATTAGCAGAATTCTCCGCAAACACGAAATAGCTACTTCGTTTGTACCAGAACGTACAATAAGATCGATACTCCGTAATCCTAAGGACCAGATACCACTGGAGTCCAGGGAGTTTACGAAGTACCATGTCGAGACTGCACCAAGTTCTACATCGGCCAGACCAACAGGCAGATCAACGTACGCAAGGATGAACATGAGCTATCAGTGAAAGGAAAAGTCACCAAATCTTCCATCTTCCAACACGCATTGGAGACAGGACATAACATCAATTTCGAAAACACAAAAACATTAGCGAGTTATGAAAACTTCTACTCTCGAACCATCAGAGAGGCTATCGAAATTGAGAAACGACCGAGTAGTATGAACAAGAGAGATGACGCCCAAAGAATACCAAGAACGTGGAAAACCATCCTATCACAAAACAAAAACAAGCCGATCACACCAGAGAAACAAGGTCGGACCTTACCACGTAATTACCCAGTTATAACGACAAATGCAGTCGGACCAACGAAGAAAGTGGAAGGGGCCCAGATCAAAGATACTATCAATGAACACCCCTATATATTGAGAAGCAGAACTCGAATTAATTGGTCGAGTTCGGAGGTCGAAACTCAATCATCACCTAGAAGATGGCCAATGAGACTTTGCCGAAACGTTGTGACAATTATATATATATATATATATATATATATATATATATATATATATATGAAAATACTTATCGTTAACGTTTCGGAAACTAAATCCGTTACGTTATCAAGCGAACTCTTAGATATGCATTCTCAACCAGACAGCATGATGAAAGCAGATTCCCTTAATTTTCGTTTCATTGCTCTCTTTCGTCATAATTTTAGTGTCGTTTTATTCCACTGTGTGATCTCTATCGGCAGTAAGAATGTGCTCTGATAATTTAGAACCACCTATCTGTCTGTTCCTGATGTACATCTTGTGTTCACTCTTTCGCACTTCCAATGGTCGAGACGTTTCCCGATATATTTTTGACCGCACGAACAAGGTATTTGATAAATACAATTTTTTGTGTTTTCCGTTGTGTTATTCGGTTTGGTATGCCATTCTACATTTGTATATATTTCAATATTAATTATTATTTTTTCAGATAGTGGTAGGTTACAAACCAGAAAACTATGGAACAAAGCTTAGATATCGTGTGTGTGTATTTGTATTGAGATGAATTAAACAGAAGAATAGTTCATTTATGATGAATTAGTCGTAAATAAAGTAGAGTACACTACTCGCAATAATGACTATAACTCTCTCGGAATATTACCCCCTCGCTGCTGACGCGGCTCGGTTCGTTGAAAAATCCTCGAGAATAATAGCTATCATTATTGACTCGTGACATAATCTACTATTAAACAGTACTTATCAGCTATAATCTATTGAACAAGAGCAGTACCAAAAAAAAATTCCGGCCAGTTCTGAGTCGATCCACGCTAGCGCCCGTCGACGACACAAATATCTGTATCCTTTCGAGCGTAATCGAGTGCAGAAGGGTAGTTTTTAGCGGTGCATTTGAGTACATCAATCGGCGTGTCGCGAGCCTGATATGCGAATATCTACTTTATGGGCCACCTGTTGATCGCGCCCGCCACCCTCTCACGACCCCCGATCCGCAGCTTTACGCCGCCACGATTTAACCCCGCACTTGACGAAAATCACCGCGAAAAAAGACCGGCATGAAAAGAGCTACTTATCGAGCAGTGCCGTCGAAAGATTCACTTGTCCACGTAGTACGTCGTATTGGATGAACCCCGATTTCATATTGGATTTTTTTTATATGGAGATTCACACGAAAGGGAAGCCCTGTAATGTTCAAAGAACGCAGCGTGAATCAAGGGATAGGAGATACGAATTAACATTCACTTTGAATTTTTGAAGTTTGTAAGCCCCAGGAAAAACCTCTCTCGGCAAGGAGTTCCAAAGCTCAGATGTTCTACTGAAAAAAGATCCCTGAGCAAGAGAGGTTCGACAGGTCTCCAAATTAACATCAAAGAGGTGGAAATTCTGTACTCGTCGAGTCATCCGTGTAGATATTGCCAATGGTGGAACGATTGATAACAATTCAGAAGAGCACCGACGCGACCGTGAAAATATCTATAGAAGAGACACAAGTCTCCGACACTTCTACGATGTTCCAAAGAAGTGAGTGAGTCTTTGAGCGAGGAATCACCAACAAGACTGATTGTCTTTCTCTGATTAGAATCGAGGAGCCGCAGTGAATGTTTTGGTGCCGAACTCCATACATGAGAACCATATTCCAAGACAGGTCGTATCTGAGCCTTGTAGATCATTAGAAGCTGACGAGAAGTGAAGTATTTCTTCGCAAGAAATAGAAATCCAAGTTTCTGGTAAGCACTGCCGGGCGCCTAGAAGTTGAAATGCATCTCAAATTGAAATAAAAATTTTTTTGACTATATATATATATATATATATATTTGTGATGTATTCTCGACCGTACTTTATAAACTAGATTTGGAAGTTCTCAGCTGAGGGACTCCTATTAACATGAATTTTGCCTAGCTGATTCAGTTTAAGTGAGGCAGTAACTATGCGTGCATGGGTAGTTTGATTCAGCTTCCCAAGGCAATGAACACACCAGGAATATTAATTCTATGATTGTAAGTAGAACTGTTATTTTTGATTCAATCTTGTACAATTTTGTCACATTCTTTGTAGCTTTTCTCCTGATGAAGCTAATAAACATTAGCGAAATATTGAGATCAAGAACAAATGAGTTTTATTAGTGAACAGACCGCAAACCTGAGAACTTCGTCGACATTTCGGCTCCCATTTCGGAGCCATTTTCAAGACTGAGTGACCTTGCGTCTGGGTCTGAGTTGTCTTACTAGCTGGCTATCATCACTGGAGGTCGAGGATCCTGATCCTGCCATAATTACTAATGAACCCTTAAATCCCACCAACCTTCAACCCAACCTTCAATCCAAAATCCAATTTAGAAGACAGCTGGTTTTTTTTATTCCGATAAATTCCGCGGGCACGCCCTCCTATGTTGCCCCCCCATTTTTTTTGAATTTTATTTGTTTTTTTCAGAATATATTCAAAATGAAAAACCCCGATTTTTCCATATGTTTCCATATTAAAAAAAAATTTACACCCTTCACGAAAAGTGCCCCCATTTTTTTTCACGAGGGGGGTCGAAAATAAGTTCAAATATCTTAAAAAAAATTCTCTCTACAACCGTCTCTAATTTATTGAATTTAAACGATTTTTCAACTCAGCTCACGTTGGCTATTAGGGCAGATGATTTTAGAGTCCTATTTTCGGTTTTTTTCAATTTTTTGCTAAGGAGTCGTTTTTCGAAAAAATGTCAGGAGATCATTTCTTCATAACTTTTTTGTACTTTCCGATGACCTAAGAATTTTGGAGATTGCTTAAATTTTTTTTTCGAAAAATTCCGTGTTCACGTGCTCCGCCTTTCGGGGGGACGGAATGAAAAAAATTTTCCCATAAAAAAGTACTATTGTTCGACGTATGTTTTCACCCTGCTATTAAATTTTTTTTTAGGTAAGTTGCCCCCCGATTTTTTTTTTGATTTTTTCAGAATATATTTGAAATGGAAAATCTTAATTTTTCCATATTTTTCCGTATATAAAAAAAAATTTTTACACATTTTTTGGGGGGCCCCCTTTTTTTTAAAAGAGGACCCCCTCCAAAATATTTTTTTTGAACTCCTGAGAATTTTTTACTTACGAATACGTATTCGTTTTCATGAATATCGTTTATCGAGTTTTTCAAGGTCAAGGGGGTCGAAGGGGGTCACGCTCAGAACCGATCGATACAACTTTCGATGGAGATAATACAAATGGAATTTTCAATTTTTTTCATTGAAAACTTTCGAAGATATCGGAAGCGCCCCCAATTTTTCTCCCCAAAAGGGTGATCGGAAATACGTTCAAATACCTTAGAAAATTTCCTCCTCACAACCATTTAGGGTAAAACCTGTCTCACGTCGGAATAAACTCTACTCGATCTCACATGGTTTTCTCATGAGAGATAATCACTGATCGTAATTCCTAGCATCAAGATTTAACTTACATGGATAATTATAGAAAATACAGTATTTCAATATTGGTCCAATATCAATAATAAATTTCAGATGCATATTGGACGCCATATTAATGATATATCGATTTGATAGCTTATTGCCCATTACGGAAAAGGGAATATGCATTTTTTCTGTTATAAATTAATCATTAACACCTCCATGACGTAGAAAAAAAGATTGATAGTTGAAACTATGTTCCAAAGTGAAATTCAAACGCGACCATTTAGTGCGCGTTTCATTTGATAACGTATCCCATATTTGTTTACTGTAAGCCTCTCAGTGTCAAACAAATGATACACATTCGCCTGCAAGATTTTCACATATTAGGGTTTACTAAAACACGACACGTGTTTCGCTATACAATAGCTTCCTCAAGCAGGAACTTTAAACTAATCATGACAAGTTCATTTCATTTGATGTACAGAATTTACGTCCGAGCATTCCGCGAGATGTAACTATTACCTTAGTTGAAAGTCTAAATAAAAGTTGTACCAATCCGGTATGAAAGGCAGGAAATTGTAGACCTACTTACTGTATGTCTGCCACAGAATTGTTTTCAATTCAACGACACGTTTTATTCATCCTGTAAAGGTCTGATAATGGGAAATCCCCCGAGTCCCCCTATTGGCAGAAATTTTCATGGATGATTTAGAACAGGAAATCCATAGTAACCCACTGGTCGGTAATTTCGTGTATTGGTATAGGTACGTGGACGACATTTCAGCATGTTTCACAGCAACGAAGAGGGAACTGGATAAGTTCTTTGATGTTTTGAATTCCATTCACACTTCCATAAAATTCACCATAGGGGTGGAAGAAAATAATGCAATAAATTTTCTGGATTTGACTATTGCAGAAATTAAGGATAAACATGATTTTTTAAATTTTTAGAAAACCTTCGCATATTGATATTGTAATTCCCAATTCATCTACCCATCCAACCAATATAAAGCGTAAGCATTCAAATGTATCATTCCCAGACTGGTAAATGTTCCCTTATCAGATACAAATTTCGAAAAAGAACCGATTGTTATAAAACAAATCACAATTAACAACGGTTTTAATAGTGATTTAGTAGATACTCTATTGTCCAAAAAGCTATAAAGTCAAGTCCTGAAAGAGATCTACCCAGTTACAACGAATTATGATAAGAATCGAAGAACGTTGACCTATTTAGGTCACCCGAGTATGCAAATTTCTAATTTCTTGGAACAGAAAGATTTGATTTTATCAATTAAAACATAAGAATAATGTCAGCTCTTATATCAAAAACAAAAATAGAAGTTCAGTATCAGATAGATCAGGAGTTTATAAATTATTGTGTGGTTCATGTCCTAGGTTTTATATTGGTTAAACGGAAAAAACATTTGATACACGCGTAAAAGAACACAGAAGTAGTTTTCAAAATGGTGAGACAAATTCACGTATGCATCTCACCTCATTACAGTGGGACATGAGTTCAACTACGAATTTGAAATCCTCCATTTTCAACGGAGGGGTTTGAAACTCAATCTTTAGTAAACCCTCATAAGTGAAAATCTTACAGGCAACTGTATAATATTTCTTTAGTATGGATTTTCATCAAGTAACGGCCACGTCCATTCAGTTTCAGTGTCAATTGCTATACAGATCATGGAGGGAGCTAAACTAAATTCTTACCCAAGTATCGTATGGTATCAACGTGCAAAGGCAATTGAGAAATACACCCGATAAAGTGAGTGTTCTATATTTACATTCAGCTCAGTGTGAATGAGTTAAAAGTGAGTTTTGCATCAGCTATTTAGCACTGGAGTATTTTGTTTTACACTAACCTAACCTACTTCGGAATATAGATTTATAATATACATATCTGCTGTGGACTTTTATGAATACCAATATGTATGGACTCAAATACATCATATATGTCATATCATCATATATATCATATGTTCACCTCGTAGCTTTCACTCATTTGATCTTTGCGAACGTAAAATCGAAATTTGAAGCAAAATATGCTGTCATCATGAATGTATCTATACCTATTGAACGCGAATTGTCCGATTGTGCTTGGAAAACACCACTTTCAGTCATCGTTATTGATTAACTACAATTAACTATATCAAGATTCACTAGAAATCGCCATAGGAATCAACTATTATGTCGTCTGATGTCACAAATGGTTTTGACCAATGGCGTTTTGTAATCTTGAATTTTCCTCCTTATTCCTCTGATTTTTATATCATATTTTATGGGTTTGAATAATAACTGAGATAAAAGATACCTTTCAATTATGATATGTCGATTCGAAAAAAAGATATTTGAGAAAAATTTAAGTTTTATGCAAATTTTCTGTACGGATATTTCAATATTGAATATTCTAAATGAAAAATTTGTTCAGGCCAGTCTCAACTCACCTAAACAGTAGGTTAACGGAGTAACACCTATCAAAAATCAACTACTTCCCTGGCTAATACCACGAAATGCGTTGTATTATATCCGACAGGTGTAAGTTCTGGATTCTTTACAGAAGAAATTGTTGCCTGTGCTCTTGGCATATGCAGCTGCAGGAATTAATTTTCAATTATTGGGACGGAGTACTTGCAGACCGGTTTCGGGCTATTTGGCCTCTCGTCAGTACAAGATAGTGCCATTATCAACATGAAGTCGATGACTTCCATTTCAATATTGCTTGCATAACTTCTCTGAACTCAATTCAGGAAGCATATTGGTACAATATCACAATATGGACATGCCAATCACAATATTGGTAGATATTGTATTCACACTGGAATACACTCCTCATATTTTTTGCGGATATTGAACCAATATCGCCAAATGATATCATTTTTTTATGGCCAGTATGATAAAATATATACCCAATGTTTCCGTTAGTATTATTGGTCTGGTATACGCGTGCTATTTGAGTAGATGTGCAATTTTTGAACTATGGTTCCATATTTAGAGAAACAAAGGAAGTTAAAAAAATCCGATGTTCATACTATGAAAACTTACAGTTGGGATGATTTCCACATACTATTCACTGAAAAATATGTGGATTTCTATTTCGAGTATTTGATAAATTACCAATAAAATATTCATCATTATTACCAAAAGAACTAAGTTATAAATGAATTCCATCTTATTTATAACTGACCAACCAACCCGACAGGTGTAGCTTTTTCTTGAAGAGGAAGAAAAGCCTCCATATCTTCAACTTATCTGTTCAGATTTTGTTGATTCACTTTCTACAAAGACAAATAGCATCAATTCATAGAAATTGAGAGAGCGGCATAATGTCAGCTCTGGCAACACTGATTGTCCCAATAACGGCAGAAAAAAGGAAACGACATAATTTTTCAGTACCAGCTCTTGTCGCAAGGTGCGCCGGTAGTTGTTGCTTCATTTTACAGGCAACACAATGTATTCATACAATAGGATTGACATACAAAACTCAAATGAAAAAGTTAAAGAAAACACCAATGATCAATAATAATTGAGTGAGGTATGGTAACAGTAAAATCAAAGCCGTAATTATAGCTATCCTGTAATGATAAACCGACTAAACTACGTTATGAATAACCACGAATCCACCAGCAGGGAACACCGATTTCATCGTTGATATATAGTTCACTGAATAATTACGTATCAGCTCAAACAAAGCTGCAGCCATCCTCGTCTGTTTCCGGTAGAACGTATTCAAATCCTTCGAATTTATTCAACAAACAGTAATATCTAGCCGTAGAATTCGGGCGATAGTTTCTCTCATGGCGGCAATATTATAAAGCAGGAGGCATTAGCTTAAACTCAGGTTCGGGAGACATGTCTCTTTAAGAGCGTTCTAAATTGTAGTAAAGGTGTCAAGATAGGGCCAATTTAGTGGGCAATTGGATGCGAGTAATGCGCCCTTTAAAGGATTGACCAAGTTGGAACGACTTTCATGACATTATCCTGGAAACGAGCGGACAGACTGGCCATCAGCCTGGTCGCAAGATACCCCGGCCGGGGAGGAAATGACTCGTGCTGGACCAGAGGGCTAATTAAATCCTATATAACTAACCCGAACGGATCGGCGCCAGATACGATTTTCGACATAACTTACTGGCCTGATCGAAGTTGTGTTCGGGATTTGCACAGGGACGGACCGAAACTGAATTTATGGGAAAAGGGTCTCTAAGGAATATACAGGGTCTTTCACGACGAGCGTTCGTTAGGAATATATGGAGAACGATTCAAAATAAAAACTTGAAATTTTGTGGTAGTGGGTTTTACAAAATGGCCTTCTCAACTAAAATATTTTTAACTTCCGGTCTCTTTCCGTTATACCGGAAGTTGAGGTCAACTTCCTTATTTCAAATGGAACACCCTGTATTTTATTACATTTTTCAATTTTTCATCACATTTTAGGCCCACTTTCTATAACAATTCATCTTTCGAACAATCTGTTCAGGCCAGTCTCAAATTACCTACACAGTAGGTAACCTGTTCATGACATGATGCTCAAGGTGTGATTCTGTGAAATTTCACATTTTCAACTGTTACTGTCTATGAGTTATGATATTTTCGGAGTGATGCTGTAACTGTCAAATTTTTCAGAAAAAAATTAATATCTCGAAAACTAACAAATTTGGGTATAGGCATTGTTATAGAAAGTGGGCCTAAAATGTGATAAAAAATTGAAAAATGTAATAAAATACACGGTATAACGGAAAGAGACCAGAAGTTAAAAATATTTTAGTTGAGAAGGCCATTCTGTAAAACCCACTACCACAAAATTTCAAGTTTTCATTTTGAATCGTTCTCCGTATATTCCTAACGAACGCTCGTTGTGAAAGACCCTGTATATACGGTGCATTTCTTTAATGCCGCCCCCCTTAATTTTTTGAACGGAACAACTCAAAACATTGAAATTTGGAATAATGAACTTGATACATTGAAACTAGATTCTGGAGTAAATTGACAAATGAAAATTTTTAGATGTCAACTGGGTGCTATCGGGAAAAAAATTTAAATGGAAAGAGGGGTCTTGAGATACATCTTTTTGAAGCTCCTGACGGATACTTCATAACCCTAGAATATGAAGTCAATATCTTCACATACTACAAATGGCGGAACATTTAATAATTACCTGAAAACAAGAATGTTAATATCGATATTTCTAGAAATATTCGCTTTTCTTTGTCATATGATAAGGTGTGATAGGTTATTTTTGTTCATAAAAAAGACAAAAACTTTAGTACAAGGAATATCATTGTTCAGTTCGAATACTCTCATTCATTTTCCGATTCTATAAGTAGATGGGTACCAAGTGAACTATCTTCCAAATGGAACAAAATTCAACAGGAGAATAGTATTTGGGGACCAGCTTTCAACGGGCCGGGGGAAAGTGTCATGAAGAAATAAAAGTAACCCGCTCCCAATGTCTAGATAATCCCTTAGTTCTTGTCAGTTCTAGAATTCTGGCATTCAATAAATGTAAGTCCTGTATATGAAATGCATTGCGAGACTGACAGGAAGTAAGGCGTAGAATTTCATCAATGCATTACCCATCGGTAACAAGTAATAATGCTGACTAAAATCAGAAAATACCGATGACCTGTGGAGCGGGGCGTTCGATAGGTTTACCTTTGAAATTAGAAAACGGAAAACAAAGGAGTTGATCGCGACACGCTTGGAGAAGAACATCGTAATTATTGACACTTTCTCAGCAGCCCCGAGATGTTTTATATTCTAGTGTAAGTGTCATGTGTTAGTTCTTCAATAAATGTTTTCTTTTTGTAATCTCGTCTATGATTTCCGAATAACCATCAATATGAAGGGAGCTCACAGTTGAATCCCCCTCAGGGAGCTCTATGCCAGTAAAATAATTCGCGACAATATACTGGCAACTACTGTTGATTCTATAATCACCAAAATCGTCGAAATGAATCCTAATGAAATCGATGTGGATATTATTATTCCAACAAAATGGAGCACCACCACATAACTTCAGACAAGTAGTAAGAA
Source organism: Zygogramma bicolorata (assembly GCA_032362365.1). NCBI lineage: Eukaryota > Metazoa > Arthropoda > Insecta > Coleoptera > Chrysomelidae > Zygogramma > Zygogramma bicolorata. Next base: position 116,638 of record JAVJAQ010003929.1, read on the forward strand.
ACTATTTGGATAATACTTTCCATGGTCGTTGGATTGGCCATCGAGGTGGTACTACGGTACTACAGAATGCCCAGGCCGCTTGCCGTTGACACCTTAAGACATTTTTTATGGGGCTATTGGAAGCAGAAGGTGTAAACTAAACCTGCTTCAATATTGAATGTACGGCAGAGAATAATAAATGTTTGTAGAAATATCGATGTTGCTGTGTTCGAAAATGATCGAAGTGAAATATCGTATGGGCTGTTCTTATCTCTAGACGTTTAAGGCAACCATTTTGAGCATCTTCTGAACTGAACTCAGCTCATTTCCTCAAATTATGAAGTCAAACGTCGATGTGTGCAGGCAATTATTAAATGTTCCGCCATTTTGTAGTAGGTAGAGATATTGACCTCATATTATAGGGTTGTAAAGTATTCGTCAGGAGCTTCGAAATGATATATTGCAAGAACCCTTTTCGTTTAATTTTTTTCCCAGGTGCCGCCCAGTTCCCATCTCGAAATTTTTATGTATGTGAATTTCACTTCAAAATATAGTATTCATGCATCAATTTCATTATCCCAAGTTCAAATTTTTCGAGTTGACCCCTTAAAATATATATATATATATATATATATATATATGCTGTCTGGAACTTCCAGATGGACCGCGTCTGGAATTGTTCTTTTTTCAACCTTTCGGCTCCCACTTCCGAGCCTTCTTCAAGACTTCTTGACTTGGTGGCGAGGCCTAAGTCTTCTTAACCCCTAGCACTCATCTTGACAAAGTGAAGATTGTGATTTTGTGGATAGAGGAATGGTATTTATAGCTGTATGAGAATCAGACGTTGTTGAAAGTGTCGGACCATATACAGGTCTGGTTTGAAAAGGTTTAATTAAAGGGTTTGTTCGAAGGGATAATAATGGATTCCAGGAATTGGGGAGCCTTTGTGAGTCGTCTCGTTTGTTGAGGCATTGAGGGCGTTTTACAATTTCTATTGCTTCGCGAATGATTCTGGTGTGGAGTGTTTTTGCTGTGGCAATGGTCTACGTGTTGTTGAAGTCAATTTTGTGTCCGAACACGAAGACCATTGCCACAGCAAAAACACTCCACTCCAGAATCATTCGCGAAGCAATAGAAATTGTAAAACGCCCTCATTGCCTCAACAAACGAGACGACACACATACCGCGGAACCCTATCCGAGCATATATATATATAGATATATATATATATATATATATATATATATATATATATATATATATATTGTTGTTGTTCTAAAATTGTTCGTTTTCGTTAACCAGCTGACGAACGTCAACCCTCAGAAGTCGAAACTTGTGCGAGCAATGGATCAACGAGGCCTTACCTTTTAACGTGCGATTACCCAGCATATATATATATATATATATATATATATATATATATATATATATATATATATATATATATAACAACTTAGCGCTCACATTGATAAGCATGTTTACTTGAGTTCAGAGCATTCACCAAAAATTTAACCACGCTTCGGTGCATTCACCAGAAAGTAGATCACTAAATAGCAGATTGTTTTCGGAGATATTCAACTATAATTCCTAGCGGCAAACTTCATCGTCATTTTTCAAATCACCATCATTTTCTTCTGAATTTCGTCTTGAGGAGCTCATCGACCTCATTAAAACTGCTGGATATATCGATGGACTTATAAAATGTCAGCCTTTTCAGAAAAAACCCAAAACTTTTTGGGACTATTGAAGTTTCAAAGGACCAAAACAAATTCTTCAGACTCTCCATACAAGAAGGAGACTTTCAAACAATTTTTTCCATTCATATCATCAAACTCTAAACGTTGACTGTGATCTCCAATTATATATTATTCATCTTTCTGTAAACTTCCAGCGACAAAGGTACACCATTAACCGATCCATGAAATCCACTCGCTCATAAAATATATGAATCGAGTTCATAAGAGTCATTAAAATAACGAATTGCCTAATTAAATTGCTATATTTCGGTAATTAGAAGGTTTGCTCTATTATCAAGGGAGGAGATAACTTATGCTACATGTTCAGTTGAATGTCTTATTCGTTATGGCACATGAATTACGAAAAATACTTCTTGGAAGAGGATCTGCCGCTAATTGAGCTTATCTGTAGCACAGTGAACCAGTCGTCATTAGTAAGTATATTGTCACGTTGGGAAAGAACCTTCCTAATGTCTTGTTGAAAATAAAATGAATGAATGATTGAAGATCAAAATACTCCAATGAACTTCACTATGAAAAAAAAAAGTTCATCGGATTATTGGATGTGACTTTTAACCTGGCTGCGAGGGGTGATTTTGACTAAGTATGTGAAGTTTAACCTGGCGAAGAGCAAGAAAAGAGGTAATGGAAATTCTCTTAGTTTATTAATGAGAGAAATTGAATTTATATATATATATATATATATATATATATATATATATATATATATAAATCCGTCTTGAAAAAGAAAAAGTAGTCATGAAATCTCTTTATATTCGACACTGGAAAGTGTAGGTTACATTGAAGAGCAGCGTAAGCTCTGATCACATTATACGAATTTTGTGAAATCTAATGAATAAAGACAGATACATTTTTGTGATACTTATGAATGATTGTAGATTTGGGACCAATTTATTCGATTATTATACCCCTCTACATCGAAAGAGTGCTGCTTATATTCCAGACTTTCAGAAAGATATTTGCTGAGTGTTGGTATCTTCACCTGATCTTCACCAGCACTGACGGAAACATGCAGAAATTTTTGAGTCATAATTTGATCATTCTTTTTGTCTGAATGAAACTATTCCGTTATACGTTCGATAAATCAATAATCAGATGATATTAATAGTCACATGATAGAATTCGTTATATGATGTGGTTCTGTTTCCAGTGAAAATGATAATGGAAATTATATTGTTCATTCTTCATTTGTATTCGCATCAACCTCAGCTGCACCCAGATATTTTATGGAATGTGTTTTAGAGATTTCAGGACATTGGCATCTTTGCCCTGAGCAATCAGATTTGTGAAGTTTGAGAATGTTAATGGTAGGTTGATCGTTAGACTGTGAAGAAAAACTGATGAATTTGGTTTTATTGATATTTAAGCTTAGTTTGTTATTGTTGAGCCATATCCTGATTTGTTTCAAATGATACTCTGCTAACTGAAAGGTCTCATGCCAGGTATTTGCTCGGAAAATAATTGCAGTATCGTATGCATAACATATTATGTGTCCTTGAAAATCTTTAATGTGGCATATACTATTTATGTACACAAGGAAAAGTATTGGTCCCAATACTGTACCCTGTGGTACACCGATAGATACCTTCAGTGGTAATCAGTGGGTATCCCCAATTTTAACCCGCTGGATTCTGTCTGTTAAATAATTTGTTAATAATTCAAGTGCTATTCCTCTTATACCGTATGACTCAAGTTTCTCAAGCAAAACGTCATGTGACACAGTGTCAAACGCTTTCGCTAAGTCTAGAAATACTGCTAAACATTTGGTTGAGTTATCAAGTGATTTAACAATTTGTTTAGTACAATCTAGTATGGCATTTTCAGTGTTGGAATTTTTTACAAATCCAAACTGATGCTCTGTTATAACATGATGTCTAGTGAAAAAAGTTAATAATCTATTTTTGATATTTTGTTCAAAAATTTTTGCAAAGTTGGAAATAACTGAGATCGGTCTATAATTATTGGGTTATTTTGGGTCACTTGCTTTGAAAATGGGAGTCACCAATGAGTCTTTCCACTGATAAGGAATGTTGCCGTGTTGTAGACATAGATTCAATATATTGTGACCTGAGTTTCACTGATTTGAAATATAATGATAATAATAATGATATTAACACAAAAATACTTTTTTTTTGTGATACAGGTACACTGCGTACGGCAGCTCTTCGTCGGTAAGCACTATGGGTTTTAAAAGAATACACTTCAGTATTTGAAAAATTCAAAGGTGTAAAAAAAATCTTGTTGATGGGCGCCACACAGCCCTAAAAAATTAAAGAATATGAGATAAGGTCGGCTGTGCAACCAAATCATGTAATAAAGTTGTTGAAATCCCAGCAAAAATGAGTTCTGATATCTTCTGAGACTCGGTATAATATTCACAAACACTGGCTATGAAATTGAACGGAGGTAGAAAATAAAATCAGATATGCACTCCAAATGTGTCATTTAATGAGGTACTTATATAAAAATTCAAATAGTCTCGATCTTTAGAAACAATTTTAGCTTCAGGTTCAGATAAAGAAACGTAGTAAATCAAGCAAGGAATCAAGTCAATTGTAACAGAATAATATCACTTGTGAAGGATTGTGTATACAGATTGTAATATTACCACCTTACCAGAGTATACTCAGCTTAGGTTTACAGAACGTTCTACATCAACCTCATATAAAAATGTTAAGCAAGTATAATCATTTGCATCAATATGGGAATAATTCTCAGTCAATAAGAAAGTAAAAAAAATAATATAGTTTTAAGTCAAACACAAGGAATATGATCCGTTCGTAATACCTAGGTGAAATTATTATAGATATTTGATATGGTAAAATGATTCAGTACCTTCAATATTGAGCATTAAGTAATACGTGATCAAAAAAAAATATATGACTGATAAAGTGTATGAATTTGCCTGATAATCCTTCTCGCTTGATGGTGGAAGAAGCTGCAATTTTTCTCTATCTGGTCAGGTGCAGCACATCAATGGAGTACGTATTTTTCTGACAAAGAATGGACGTGGACTTCGCATGGACGTGGACATTTGACATGGATGGATCAAGGTATATACAAATCCCTAGCGTGGAAGGAAAATATCATTCCCTTGCGGAAACCCAAAACAACGTTGAACTCTATCGAAGTAGAAAAGCACTTCTCCAAAAAATCCCAGTTGAAGAAACTCCAAAAAAACTTATCTTGACAGCCTCTCCATTAAACCCTATAAAAAAATCCTTGTTGGAAAAGTATCTCAGAATCTATCGATTATCCAGAATAGAATAAAGAGAAAACCAATGAAAAGAAATTCATAATGACATTCTTACCTTCCTTGAAGAAGGGTTACTTAAACCAGCAAAAAGAGCAGAGTGAAATGGCGTCACTCGTTTTTTCTGAAGAAGTGGTGGTTTTCAGCACAATCTGTGGGTAGTGCAGCCTCTCATGGAAATCTCAGCAATCAGAGGCAGAAGTTATATCCGAAAACGTTTTCGATCAGATTGATGAAAATCGCACCATGCAGCTCACCACTTTACAAATCCCTCTCGGAACCCACCAGAGAACTGACCTCCTGCGGTCAAAAACCAATTTTCCACCTCTCGCAGGTGAGCCAAAATCGCCTACCGAGCAACTCTATTCCGAGGAATTCTCAAAATAGGTATGGCAACGCCTCATTTTTACGACTTTCGGTTTCTCTCATCTGCTGGAATGTCACCCGAAAAGGAATCCGATTTGGACTAATTAAAAAAATAATCTACATAAACAAAAGAGAGATGGATGAACATCCATTTCCTCGACATTAAATAATGAACGAAACAATCATTCTACCCAACCCCTTTAGGTTAGGTTAGGTTATCGTAAATTATGAATAGAATTCATTTTACATTCGATGAGAAAAATATCTCATTCCAATAATATTGTGGCGACGAATCTCAGCAGGACAAGCAGGTGTAAACTGGGTTGCCAGTTCTGCACGAAAGTTGTCAACGGCTTATAAAATATTCTTGGAAAATATAGAAAGCAAAAAAAATACAGTAGGTTTTTATAAACGCTACACAGCCCCTCTGCAAAAAAATAAAATGGACCATCAAAAGGTCCATTTTATACCCGAAGGTACAAAATCGTATACTCATCAAGTATTGGCCGTGGTAACTCTGCGTACCAAACATCCTGGAAGGAAACTAATATCGGGAAGTCTAAATAGGGAAGAGTCACAAATCGAAAAAGAAACTAAAATCGGTTATGTCTGCCTCAATTCAAGATGAGCACACTGAAACATATGCTTCATAGTATTATTATAGAAAAATACCAATCGAATACTGCATGAACAGTTATAAAGTTATTCGCAATCACGAATCTAGGAACTTTCATAAAAATTATAATTCATCTCCAAACTTATCAAAGTGTTACTATATCAAGCAACGGAAAATTTCCACTAAATTGTGAAAAGACACTGAGATGAAATGGGAATGTTCATCTTCAAAACTATTATCCAACCGAAATATCGGAGTTGGAACCAAAATATGGTTTCATATCCTTTATATGCCAATCTCCGGCACTCGAACCATCAATATTATCTAAATTATAAACTAAACGAGATCTTTTCTCCTTAACAATGCCTAATACATACTTCGGAGCTAGTTTCGCCATGAATTTTGACGCGGCTTCTGACAGTACTTTATTTCGTCTCCAAACTTTGTCACCCACCTCAAAAGAAAAATCTCTTTTTCGCAAATTGTATGATTTTACATTCCTTGAATAAGCTTTGTGAAGTTTCTCGCGAACTTCTTCATGAATAACTGAAAGGTTTGATCTATCCTCAACAAATTTACTTCTGTCGCCACTACTTAACTCAGAGTGAGAAATATCAGAAATGACCCCGTAATAGTCTCCAGAATTTGGTATTTGTCTTGCAAAATTGAGAAATGAAGGTGAATAATTATGAACTTCATGAACAGAGGTGTTGATGGCATGTTGAATTTTAGGCAGTTCAGAATCCCAACATTTATGATCTGTTACGTAACTACGAATGACTTGTCCGACGGTCTTATTGTTTCGCTCAACAAAGTTGCATTGCGGGGAGTAGAGTGGAGTAAACCAAATTTTTTGAACTTTATAAGAATTTGCTAATTTTTTGAACTCTTTACCTGCAAATTGCCTTCCATTATCACAGATAATGACCTGTGGAACTCCATACACAAGAAAAACTTGTTCCTCTAAATACTTAACAATGTGGGGAGCTTTCGCATTACGTAATGGACAGAGCAATGTATATTTCGTAAAGAAATCGCCCACTACTAACAGAAACGTGAACCCTTTGGAAGACCGTGGGAAAGGTCCCATTAAATCAACAGCAATAACCTGAAATGGAAATTTTACTATTTTTTCACTGCCCATCAGTCCCATTTGAGGAGTGTTTGCTGATTTTTGCGATTGGCAAACCTTACAAGACCTAACATATTTTAATATGTCGTGACCCATTTTTGGCCAGTAGTAAATTTGTCGTATTCTATTCAAAGTTTTATAATATCCAAAGTGCCCGCTGATAGCAGGATCATGTGAATCTTTCATAACCAATAGACGTTGCGATTTCGGGATAACCAGCTTCCATTCCCGTATATTCGATTGAATAGGTAGCCTGGACGGAATGTACTTGTAAATCAAGTTATTTTCAACTTTCCAGTGAACGTAAGATTCTGGTTTTTGAACAATATTTTCTTTCAAAGAAAGGTACCAACGATCATTCGCCAACGGACAGACATCTATCAAAGATATTTCGGGATGATCATCAGTAGTTTTCTCGTGAGGAATTCGAGAAAGGAAGTCTGGGACAACGTTTAAAGCACCCTTGCGGTGAATAATCTCAAAATTATGTTGTCTCAGCTTGACTGACCATCTCGCCAATCTACCACATGGATCTTTCAGTCTATTAATCCATAAAAGGCTACTGTGGTCGGTTATAACTCTGAAGACAGTTCCCTCCACATAGGGACGAAACTTTTCTAATAAGAAAATCAGACTGAGCAACTCACGCTCGGTCACAGAATAGTTCCGTTCTGCCCTAGACAGAGATCGAGAAGCGTAAGCTATGACTCTATCTTGGCCCTCTATTTCCTGGGTTAGTACCCCGCCAACACCTACATCGCTGGCATCGCACTGTATAGTGAAAGTTTTCGAGAAATCCGGTGGACACAAGATAGGAGCCGAAACTAAAGCATTTTTTATGTTTATAAAAGCCGATTCCGCTTCGGGAGTCCACTGGATTAGCTGTTTTTTCTTTTTACCCTTTAGCAAGCGGTTTATTGGTGCCATCAGAGTAGAAAAACCATCAATGAATCTGCGGTACCAAGAACATAGTCCGATAAATCGTTTGATTTCCGTACTAGTTGTTGGCCGTGGATAGTTCACCATAACCGACACCTTATCAGGGTCAGTACGGAGTCCGTGGCTATCTACTACATAACCGAGATATTTGAGGGAAGTCCTGAAAAATTCACATTTTTTTATATTCACTGTAAGGTTTGCATCTTTTAATATTTCTTTGACTTCAGACAAAAGTGAACAGTGCTCCTCAAATGTGGAAGATGTAATAATCATATCGTCCAAGTAAGTGAAAATATGTGGCTCGAATTTTGGTCCGAAAAGAGCGTCTACCAAACGTTGCTGCGCCTGCGCGGCATTAACTAAACCATACGGAGTACAAGTAAAATGAAATAATCCGCGGCCAGGCACACTAAAAGCAGTTTTTTCCCTAGACGATTCGTCTAGTGGAATCTGCCAGAAGGCTTTTCTCAGATCGATGCTCGATATGAATGTCGCATCGCGAAGCATATTTAAAATTCGGTCAATTCGAGGTAAGGGGTAGCTATCGTGTTTTGTGATCTGATTCAACTTACGGCCATCAAAACAGAAGCGGTATTCACCCGAAGCTTTTTTCACAAGGAGTACCGGACTATTCCACGGGCTATGTGAAGGTTCAACAACTCCTAGCCTCAACATGTCATCAAGCTCATTATTCATGATTTTTAACATAAATGGAGACATCTGGTATTGACGTTCTTTAAACGGTTTAGCACTTCCTGTATCGATAGTTAACATCATTTTATGAGTCCTACCAAGTCTAGTCTCGCTTGCTATTTCTTGAAAAGAATCTATAATTTGTTTCATTTTTATTTTTTGAATTTCACTCAAATCGTTTAAAGAATGAACACCCATGGGCTCAGTAGGATTAACAAAATCTGAAATAGTCAGTATATGACTAGCAGTGGTATCACTATAAATATCCCATGAATTATCTCTGAAGTCTATCCTAACTTTGAATGTTTTACAGAAATCACTGCCAAAAATAAAAGATTGTGGTAGAGAAGGAACGATCAAAGTAGGAACAATCTGAACTGTTTCGTTGATACGTATTGGCAAATCTACCATACCTTCAATCGAACGTTCGGTTCCGTCCACCGTAGAAATAGATTTATGATTAGATGGTAAGATCGAAAGGTTCAAAGATTCAATAAATTCAATAGCTTTCTGTCCACCAACGGTGACATTGGCACCGCTATCCAATAAACCAATCGCTGATTTTCCCAAAATATCTACAGAAATATAAGGTCTATTGTCTCGAGGTTTTTGAAGAATAACGGGTTCAATTTTTGTTGAAGGAGAAAGCACATTATTTTTATAGAACTCTTTAACAAAATATTTCCAATTTTCCCAATCTTTCTTAGAGAAGTTACAAGTTACTCTTGGAATCGTTGAATTATTTTTGGCCCAATTATTCCTATTGAGAGGTCTGGCTGAGCCAAAGCGTCCAGCCCTCTTCACAAGTTTTTTGGATTACACTTCGGACATTCTTTGATCGTTACATCTACCGTACCACATTTGAAACAAAATTTATTTTTACTATTTGACTTACAGAATCTGAATGTATGATTTGCTAAACCGCAACGCCAGCAAGTTATTGTTTTGCACTCCATATTTGTCGGTCTAACTTCAATACCAGAGGCCATATTAATTTTTGAATTTTTCTGTTTAGGTTGAAATTTCTGTTTATTTTTCTTAAATTTATTGTAAGTATTATCTTGACCAGAATTGTTATCTGAAATATTCGCTAATTCGTGATCGACTAAGGTCGAAACTGACTTAGAAGATGAAGCCAAACTCAAAATATCTGCCTCCTCTAATTTTTTACAAAGGTTGCTCAAGGTTGAGACGGTGTCAATATCACTAAGCGCAAGACGTTTTCTATACTCGGGTTGCAAACCTAATTTCATGTATTTTATTTTCGAAACTTCCATTGCTGGTCTGCCGAGTCTCGAAAATAAAGTCTCCATACAAGCAATGAATATAACAACCGGTTCAGTTCTACCTTGCTTTCTGGACTTGATTTGATTCCAAATCTCGTCGTCGAAATCAGAAACCAAAAAGTCCCTTTTCAATTTTGCAACTAAAGATTCCCAATCAGAAACTAGGGGTTTAATTTGACGAAGCCAAAACGTAGCTTTTCCTGCAAAAAGATCGGAAGCTGATTCAAACAATTCATTTTTTGAAATATGTCGAGCTTGAGCTAATTCTTCAACTTTTTCAATGAAATTGAGAAGATTTTTTGGTTCTCCGTCAAATTGAATTCCCAATTTATAGACTGGAATCGACTTAGATGGGCTCGGAAAACTGTGTGTAATATTGCCCATTTGCGCAGAAGTAGCATTGATATTATTTGACATAGTAGAATTATGTAACGGTTGAGAATCAGGATCTCGAACCCGCTCATGTAGTTCTGCATCTAAAAACATAGCAGTTGCAAAAGATTCATTTTTGTACTTCAGAACAACTTGATAATTTGCATCTTTATCGTCCAAACGAATTCTCTTTATTCGGTTGGCAATATGATCCAACCTACTAACAGCTCTTTTATAAGCAGAGTCCGAAGTCGGACCACTAAATTCTTGGATTAAAGTTTCTAAGGAGGAGAGGGTTGAATCAATCTCATCTTTTTCTAAGGTGAAATCATAACAAGGGTCAAACAATAACTGAACATTAAAATTTTGTTGTCGTTCTTTGGATAACAGTTTCGCTAAAGTTTTCCTTTTATCATCTTGTTTCCTATCTGTAATTATGCCCCTAATTCTTAATTCATAGTTTAGTTCACTCAAGAGTAAATGCACTGCAGAAAAAGAGGCATCCATTTCGATATTCAAGTTGCAAAATTGAACACTATTGAAATATTATATAAACCAGAAAAAACTTTATTGTTGGCAACGTTGCAAAATTCGGAAGCCAGTAATGTCAGAAGCGATAAGTAGCGAACAAAAACATAAAATGTACCGACCGCATAGAAATTCGCTCCAAGTAGTATGCTAAAAGAATAAATTCAAGGCCACCCGCACTTCGGCACCTACTTACCAAACCAAAAAAATCTAGCTCGTCCACGTAAATGAAAACAAATCGAGTACGAAAACTTTCGAATCAGAATATATATGCACTGAGAATTTTACCTCTATCACCATTCAACCAAGCCATAAACAATTTGTGAATTCAAATATGAAAAATTTCTTTCAAAATTATAGAAAAAGATTTTCGTTGAATAGAATGTAGCACCAAATACTGAAATTTCGTTACGATTTTTCAGGCCCCACGTTGGGCGCCAAGTATGTGACCTGAGTTTCACTGATTTGAAATATAATGATAATAATAATGATATTAACACAAAAATACTTTTTTTTTGTGATACAGGTACACTGCGTACGGCAGCTCTTCGTCGGTAAGCACTATGGGTTTTAAAAGAATACACTTCAGTATTTGAAAAATTCAAAGGTGTAAAAAAAATCTTGTTGATGGGCGCCACACAGCCCTAAAAAAATTAAAGAATATGAGATAAGGTCGGCTGTGCAACCAAATCATGTAATAAAGTTGTTGAAATCCCAGCAAAAATGAGTTCTGATATCTTCTGAGACTCGGTATAATATTCACAAACACTGGCTATGAAATTGAACGGAGGTAGAAAATAAAATCAGATATGCACTCCAAATGTGTCATTTAATGAGGTACTTATATAAAAATTCAAATAGTCTCGATCTTTAGAAACAATTTTAGCTTCAGGTTCAGATAAAGAAACGTAGTAAATCAAGCAAGGAATCAAGTCAATTGTAACAGAATAATATCACTTGTGAAGGATTGTGTATACAGATTGTAATATTACCACCTTACCAGAGTATACTCAGCTTAGGTTTACAGAACGTTCTACATCAACCTCATATAAAAATGTTAAGCAAGTATAATCATTTGCATCAATATGGGAATAATTCTCAGTCAATAAGAAAGTAAAAAAAATAATATAGTTTTAAGTCAAACACAAGGAATATGATCCGTTCGTAATACCTAGGTGAAATTATTATAGATATTTGATATGGTAAAATGATTCAGTACCTTCAATATTGAGCATTAAGTAATACGTGATCAAAAAAAAATATATGACTGATAAAGTGTATGAATTTGCCTGATAATCCTTCTCGCTTGATGGTGGAAGAAGCTGCAATTTTTCTCTATCTGGTCAGGTGCAGCACATCAATGGAGTACGTATTTTTCTGACAAAGAATGGACGTGGACTTCGCATGGACGTGGACATTTGACATGGATGGATCAAGGTATATACAAATCCCTAGCGTGGAAGGAAAATATCATTCCCTTGCGGAAACCCAAAACAACGTTGAACTCTATCGAAGTAGAAAAGCACTTCTCCAAAAAATCCCAGTTGAAGAAACTCCAAAAAAACTTATCTTGACAGCCTCTCCATTAAACCCTATAAAAAAATCCTTGTTGGAAAAGTATCTCAGAATCTATCGATTATCCAGAATAGAATAAAGAGAAAACCAATGAAAAGAAATTCATAATGACATTCTTACCTTCCTTGAAGAAGGGTTACTTAAACCAGCAAAAAGAGCAGAGTGAAATGGCGTCACTCGTTTTTTCTGAAGAAGTGGTGGTTTTCAGCACAATCTGTGGGTAGTGCAGCCTCTCATGGAAATCTCAGCAATCAGAGGCAGAAGTTATATCCGAAAACGTTTTCGATCAGATTGATGAAAATCGCACCATGCAGCTCACCACTTTACAAATCCCTCTCGGAACCCACCAGAGAACTGACCTCCTGCGGTCAAAAACCAATTTTCCACCTCTCGCAGGTGAGCCAAAATCGCCTACCGAGCAACTCTATTCCGAGGAATTCTCAAAATAGGTATGGCAACGCCTCATTTTTACGACTTTCGGTTTCTCTCATCTGCTGGAATGTCACCCGAAAAGGAATCCGATTTGGACTAATTAAAAAAATAATCTACATAAACAAAAGAGAGATGGATGAACATCCATTTCCTCGACATTAAATAATGAACGAAACAATCATTCTACCCAACCCCTTTAGGTTAGGTTAGGTTATCGTAAATTATGAATAGAATTCATTTTACATTCGATGAGAAAAATATCTCATTCCAATAATATTGTGGCGACGAATCTCAGCAGGACAAGCAGGTGTAAACTGGGTTGCCAGTTCTGCACGAAAGTTGTCAACGGCTTATAAAATATTCTTGGAAAATATAGAAAGCAAAAAAAATACAGTAGGTTTTTATAAACGCTACACATACTTGCAGTATGTACAATGCTAAAAAATCTATCGTTGTTGATGACGGGAGATTTCAGCTGTTTGTTGATTCCTACAAGGCTGTAGATATGAACAAAAATTTCAATAAAAAAGTCCGAAGCTTTGATGCAAGCTTGATCCCTCCTTGTGAATTTGAACTGTACCAACAAGTTTTAAGGACGCATTATATTTCCAGCATTTGGAAAAATGCTCATCGAAAGAGCCCACATCACAATATTAGCTTAAAATAGTTTAATAAATAATATACCAAAATAGCAGACGCCGTAAAATACTTCAATTTTTTTTTCGTATTTTGAAAAGTGGCTGTTGCAACCTCAAAAATCAGCAGCCATAGTTATTTTTCAATTTCTCCAGAGGTACGTTATAACATATTAAAACGGCAGACGCCGTAAAATACTTTAAAAATTTACTTAATTTTCATACCTGACTCACCTGAAGGACCCCCAAACCTACCGCGGCCGGGCTTAGCTAGTACCCATTGCTCGTTTACTGGGTATAGAAGTCTCACTGGACGAAATTTCAGATACCGTAAAGAATGTGTTGTCAGATTTAAGCTGGCTCTTACACTATATCGTTTGATTGCGCCCGCTATATATCAGTGCTATCAACACCACAAGAACTTTTGATATGTTCAAAACCTCGCCACATAATAATCAATCTGTGACGATTGCTAGTTTGAAACGCTTTTAAAACAAAAGAGATTGCATCGATTCTGCAACAAGCAGAACCCGATATCTCTAAAACACAGAAGTTCCCCTATTTAGTCTATTTGGTCTCTACCTGAGAGGTTTTCTGGCGCTCTTGTATTTAAAACGTATTCGTCTCTCCATCTCTCTCTCATTATTTGTTTGGCCGTTAGTGAAAAAGAAGGAGAGAGACGAATACGTTTCGACGTTTTGAATACATGAGCGTCAGAAAACGCCTCTAGGTATTCCATTGCAACGACAGACCTCAGATTGCAACCCAGAGTACGCACATAAGCGGCGTTGCCAAATTGTCTCTTTTAGTATTGTATTGCCTTAAAAAATTGTGCTGAAGAAGAGCTTATTTGAAGATGTTCCGGAATGGTTCGGAAGCTGAAATTTTGGGAAAATGTTTCTTTTTTTTATTGACCTGAAATTGTGCAAAATCTCATGACCGGGAGCAGATGGCCCAGAAAAGCATATCCTCCTTTCAGCTGCATATTTGACGCAATATTAATAATATATCCATTTGATAGCTTATTGCCCATATCGGAATAATAGGTAATATGCATAGTTTTTTCTGTTGTAGATAATTCATTGAAATCCCCATGACGTAGAAAAAAACATTGATAGCTTGAAAAAATTCGAACTATTCTCCAAAGTGAAATTCCAAAAATTGAATACATTTGAGCCATTCAAACGCGAACATTTAGTGCGCGCTTTAGGTGATGTCGAGTGACGTATCCCATATTTGTTTACTGTAAGCCTTTCAGTGTAAAACAAAGAATACACAGTTGCCTGTAAGATTTTCACATATTAGGGTTTACTAAACCGCGACACGTGTTTCGCTATACAATAGCTTCCTTAAGCAGGAACTTCAAACTAATCTTGACAATTTTATTTCATTTGATGTACAGAATTTATTTCCGAGCATTCCGCCAGATGAAACCATTATCCTAGTTGAAATACTGTTAGATAAAAGTTGTACCAACCCGGTAGCAAGGCAGGAAATTCTAGACCTTACTTACTGTGTGTCTGCCACAGAATTATTTTCAATTCAACGACACGTTTTATTCATCCTGTAAAGGTCTGATAATGGGAAACCCTCTTGAGTCCCCTATTGGCAGAAATTTTCATGGATGATTCAGAACAGGAAATCCATAGTAACCCACTGGTCGGTAATTTCGTGTATTGGTATAGGTACGTGGACGAAATTTCAGCATGTTTCACAGCAACGAAGAGGGAACTGGATAAGTTTGATTTTATCAATTCCATTCACACTTCCATAAAATTCACCATGGAGGTGGAAGAAAATAATGCCATTAATTTTCTGGATTTGACTATAGCAAAAATTAAGGATAAACATGATTTTTCAATTTCTAGAAAACCTTCGCATATTGATATTGTAATTCCCAATTCATCTACCCATCCCACCAATATAAAGCGGAAGCATTCAAATGTATCATTCACAGACTGGTAAATGTTCCCTTATCAGATACAAATTTCGAAAAAGAACCGATTGTTATAAAACAAATCGCTATTAACAACGGTTTTAATAGTAATTTATTAGACACTTTATTCCCCAAAAAGCTGTACAGTCAAGTCCTGAAAGAAATCTACCCAGTTACAATGAATTATGATAGGAATCACAGAACGTCGACCTATTTAGGTCAACCGAGTAAGAAAATTTCTAATTTCTTGGAACAGAAAGATTTGATTTTATCAATTGAAACCTAAGAATAATTTCAGCTTTTACATAAAAAAAAACAAAGATAGAAGTTCAGTATCAGATAAATCAGGAGTTTATAGATTATTGTGTGGTTCATGTCCTATGTTTTATGTCGGTTAAACGGGAAGAACATTTGATGTACGCGTAAAAGAACACAGAAATAGTTTTCAAAATGTTGAGACAAATTCTACGTATGCATCTCACCTCATTACAGAGGTACATGAGTTCAACCACGAATTTGAAATCCTTCATTTTCAAGAGAGGGGTTTGAAACTCAATCTTTAGTAAACCCCTTCATGTGAAAATCTTACAGGCAACTGTATATTATTTCTTCAGTATCGATTTTCATCAAGTAACGGTCACGTCCATTCAGTTTCAGTGTCAATTGCTATACAGATCATGGAGGAAGCTAAATTAAATTCTTACCCAAGTGTCGTATGGTATCAACGTGCAAAGGCAATTGAGAAATACACCCGATAAAGTGAGTGTTCTATATTTACATTCAGCTCAGTGTGAATGAGTTAAAAGTGAGTTTTGCATCAGCTATTTAGCACTGGAGTATTTTGTTTTACACTAACCTAACCTACTTCGGAATATAGATTTATAATATACATATCTGCTGTGGACTTTTATGAATACCAATATGTATGGACTCAAATACATCATATATGTCATATCATCATATATATCATATGTTCACCTCGTAGCTTTCACTCATTTGATCTTTGCGAACGTAAAATCGAAATTTGAAGCAAAATATGCTGTCATCATGAATGTATCTATACCTATTGAACGCGAATTGTCCGATTGTGCTTGGAAAACACCACTTTCAGTCATCGTTATTGATTAACTACAATTAACTATATCAAGATTCACTAGAAATCGCCATAGGAATCAACTATTATGTCGTCTGATGTCACAAATGGTTTTGACCAATGGCGTTTTGTAATCTTGAATTTTCCTCCTTATTCCTCTGATTTTTATATCATATTTTATGGGTTTGAATAATAACTGAGATAAAAGATACCTTTCAATTATGATATGTCGATTCGAAAAAAAGATATTTGAGAAAAATTTAAGTTTTATGCAAATTTTCTGTACGGATATTTCAATATTGAATATTCTAAATGAAAAATTTGTTCAGGCCAGTCTCAACTCACCTAAACAGTAGGTTAACGGAGTAACACCTATCAAAAATCAACTACTTCCCTGGCTAATACCACGAAATGCGTTGTATTATATCCGACAGGTGTAAGTTCTGGATTCTTTACAGAAGAAATTGTTGCCTGTGCTCTTGGCATATGCAGCTGCAGGAATTAATTTTCAATTATTGGGACGGAGTACTTGCAGACCGGTTTCGGGCTATTTGGCCTCTCGTCAGTACAAGATAGTGCCATTATCAACATGAAGTCGATGACTTCCATTTCAATATTGCTTGCATAACTTCTCTGAACTCAATTCAGGAAGCATATTGGTACAATATCACAATATGGACATGCCAATCACAATATTGGTAGATATTGTATTCACACTGGAATACACTCCTCATATTTTTTGCGGATATTGAACCAATATCGCCAAATGATATCATTTTTTTATGGCCAGTATGATAAAATATATACCCAATGTTTCCGTTAGTATTATTGGTCTGGTATACGCGTGCTATTTGAGTAGATGTGCAATTTTTGAACTATGGTTCCATATTTAGAGAAACAAAGGAAGTTAAAAAAATCCGATGTTCATACTATGAAAACTTACAGTTGGGATGATTTCCACATACTATTCACTGAAAAATATGTGGATTTCTATTTCGAGTATTTGATAAATTACCAATAAAATATTCATCATTATTACCAAAAGAACTAAGTTATAAATGAATTCCATCTTATTTATAACTGACCAACCAACCCGACAGGTGTAGCTTTTTCTTGAAGAGGAAGAAAAGCCTCCATATCTTCAACTTATCTGTTCAGATTTTGTTGATTCACTTTCTACAAAGACAAATAGCATCAATTCATAGAAATTGACAGAGCGGCATAATGTCAGCTCTGGCAACACTGATTGTCCCAATAACGGCAGAAAAAAGGAAACGACATAATTTTTCAGTACCAGCTCTTGTCGCAAGGTGCGCCGGTAGTTGTTGCTTCATTTTACAGGCAACACAATGTATTCATACAATAGGATTGACATACAAAACTCAAATGAAAAAGTTAAAGAAAACACCAATGATCAATAATAATTGAGTGAGGTATGGTAACAGTAAAATCAAAGCCGTAATTATAGCTATCCTGTAATGATAAACCGACTAAACTACGTTATGAATAACCACGAATCCACCAGCAGGGAACACCGATTTCATCGTTGATATATAGTTCACTGAATAATTACGTATCAGCTCAAACAAAGCTGCAGCCATCCTCGTCTGTTTCCGGTAGAACGTATTCAAATCCTTCGAATTTATTCAACAAACAGTAATATCTAGCCGTAGAATTCGGGCGATAGTTTCTCTCATGGCGGCAATATTATAAAGCAGGAGGCATTAGCTTAAACTCAGGTTCGGGAGACATGTCTCTTTAAGAGCGTTCTAAATTGTAGTAAAGGTGTCAAGATAGGGCCAATTTAGTGGGCAATTGGATGCGAGTAATGCGCCCTTTAAAGGATTGACCAAGTTGGAACGACTTTCATGACATTATCCTGGAAACGAGCGGACAGACTGGCCATCAGCCTGGTCGCAAGATACCCCGGCCGGGGAGGAAATGACTCGTGCTGGACCAGAGGGCTAATTAAATCCTATATAACTAACCCGAACGGATCGGCGCCAGATACGATTTTCGACATAACTTACTGGCCTGATCGAAGTTGTGTTCGGGATTTGCACAGGGACGGACCGAAACTGAATTTATGGGAAAAGGGTCTCTAAGGAATATACAGGGTCTTTCACGACGAGCGTTCGTTAGGAATATATGGAGAACGATTCAAAATAAAAACTTGAAATTTTGTGGTAGTGGGTTTTGTAAAATGGCCTTCTCAACTAGAATATTTTTAACTTCCGGTCTCTCTCCGTTATACCGGAAGTTGAGGTCAACTTCCTTATTTCAAATGGAACACCCTGTATTTTATTACATTTTTCAATTTTTCATCACATTTTAGGCCCACTTTCTATAACAATTCATCTTTCGAACAATCTGTTCAGGCCAGTCTCAAATTACCTACACAGTAGGTAACCTGTTCATGACATGATGCTCAAGGTGTGATTCTGTGAAATTTCACATTTTCAACTGTTACTGTCTATGAGTTATGATATTTTCGGAGTGATGCTGTAACTGTCAAATTTTTCAGAAAAAAATTAATATCTCGAAAACTAACAAATTTGGGTATAGGCATTGTTATAGAAAGTGGGCCTAAAATGTGATAAAAAATTGAAAAATGTAATAAAATACAGGGTGTTCCATTTGAAATAAGGAAGTTGACCTCAACTTCCGGTATAACGGAAAGAGACCGGAAGTTAAAAATATTTTAGTTGAGAAGGCCATTCTGTAAAACCCACTACCACAAAATTTCAAGTTTTCATTTTGAATCGTTCTCCGTATATTCCTAACGAACGCTCGTTGTGAAAGACCCTGTATATACGGTGCATTTCTTTAATGCCGCCCCCCTTAATTTTTTGAACGGAACAACTCAAAACATTGAAATTTGGAATAATGAACTTGATACATTGAAACTAGATTCTGGAGTAAATTGACAGATGAAAATTTTTAGATGTCAACTGGGCGCTATCGGGAAAAAAATTTAAATGGAAAGAGGGGTCTTGAGATACATCTTTTTGAAGCTCCTGACGGATACTTCATAACCCTAGAATATGAAGTCAATATCTTCACATACTACAAATGGCGGAACATTTAATAATTACCTGAAAACAAGAATGTTAATATCGATATTTCTAGAAATATTCGCTTTTCTTTGTCATATGATAAGGTGTGATAGGTTATTTTTGTTCATAAAAAAGACAAAAACTTTAGTACAAGGAATATCATTGTTCAGTTCGAATACTCTCATTCATTTTCCGATTCTATAAGTAGATGGGTACCAAGTGAACTATCTTCCAAATGGAACAAAATTCAACAGGAGAATAGTATTTGGGGACCAGCTTTCAACGGGCCGGGGGAAAGTGTCATGAAGAAATAAAAGTAACCCGCTCCCAATGTCTAGATAATCCCTTAGTTCTTGTCAGTTCTAGAATTCTGGCATTCAATAAATGTAAGTCCTGTATATGAAATGCATTGCGAGACTGACAGGAAGTAAGGCGTAGAATTTCATCAATGCATTACCCATCGGTAACAAGTAATAATGCTGACTAAAATCAGAAAATACCGATGACCTGTGGAGCGGGGCGTTCGATAGGTTTACCTTTGAAATTAGAAAACGGAAAACAAAGGAGTTGATCGCGACACGCTTGGAGAAGAACATCGTAATTATTGACACTTTCTCAGCAGCCCCGAGATGTTTTATATTCTAGTGTAAGTGTCATGTGTTAGTTCTTCAATAAATGTTTTCTTTTTGTAATCTCGTCTATGATTTCCGAATAACCATCAATATGAAGGGAGCTCACAGTTGAATCCCCCTCAGGGAGCTCTATGCCAGTAAAATAATTCGCGACAATATACTGGCAACTACTGTTGATTCTATAATCACCAAAATCGTCGAAATGAATCCTAATGAAATCGATGTGGATATTATTATTCCAACAAAATGGAGCACCACCACATAACTTCAGACAAGTAGTAAGAAACTATTTGGATAATACTTTCCATGGTCGTTGGATTGGCCATCGAGGTGGTACTACGGTACTACAGAATGCCCAGGCCGCTTGCCGTTGACACCTTAAGACATTTTTTATGGGGCTATTGGAAGCAGAAGGTGTAAACTAAACCTGCTTCAATATTGAATGTACGGCAGAGAATAATAAATGTTTGTAGAAATATCGATGTTGCTGTGTTCGAAAATGATCGAAGTGAAATATCGTATGGGCTGTTCTTATCTCTAGACGTTTAAGGCAACCATTTTGAGCATCTTCTGAACTGAACTCAGCTCATTTCCTCAAATTATGAAGTCAAACGTCGATGTGTGCAGGCAATTATTAAATGTTCCGCCATTTTGTAGTAGGTAGAGATATTGACCTCATATTATAGGGTTGTAAAGTATTCGTCAGGAGCTTCGAAATGATATATTGCAAGAACCCTTTTCGTTTAATTTTTTTCCCAGGTGCCGCCCAGTTCCCATCTCGAAATTTTTATGTATGTGAATTTCACTTCAAAATATAGTATTCATGCATCAATTTCATTATCCCAAGTTCAAATTTTTCGAGTTGACCCCTTAAAATAAAATATATATATATATATATATATATATATATATATATATATATATATATATATATATGCTGTCTGGAACTTCCAGATGGACCGCGTCTGGAATTGTTCTTTTTTCAACCTTTCGGCTCCCACTTCCGAGCCTTCTTCAAGACTTCTTGACTTGGTGGCGAGGCCTAAGTCTTCTTAACCCCTAGCACTCATCTTGACAAAGTGAAGATTGTGATTTTGTGGATAGAGGAATGGTATTTATAGCTGTATGAGAATCAGACGTTGTTGAAAGTGTCGGACCATATACAGGTCTGGTTTGAAAAGGTTTAATTAAAGGGTTTGTTCGAAGGGATAATAATGGATTCCAGGAATTGGGGAGCCTTTGTGAGTCGTCTCGTTTGTTGAGGCATTGAGGGCGTTTTACAATTTCTATTGCTTCGCGAATGATTCTGGTGTGGAGTGTTTTTGCTGTGGCAATGGTCTACGTGTTGTTGAAGTCAATTTTGTGTCCGAACACGAAGACCATTGCCACAGCAAAAACACTCCACTCCAGAATCATTCGCGAAGCAATAGAAATTGTAAAACGCCCTCATTGCCTCAACAAACGAGACGACACATATCCGCGGAACCCTATCCGAGCATATATATATATAGATATATATATATATATATATATATATATATATATATATATATATATATATATATATATATATATATATTGTTGTTGTTCTAAAATTGTTCGTTTTCGTTAACCAGCTGACGAACGTCAACCCTCAGAAGTCGAAACTTGTGCGAGCAATGGATCAACGAGGCCTTACCTTTTAACGTGCGATTACCCAGCATATATATATATATATATATATATATATATATATATATATATACAACTTAGCGCTCACATTGATAAGCATGTTTACTTGAGTTCAGAGCATTCACCAAAAATTTAACCACGCTTCGGTGCATTCACCAGAAAGTAGATCACTAAATAGCAGATTGTTTTCGGAGATATTCAACTATAATTCCTAGCGGCAAACTTCATCGTCATTTTTCAAATCACCATCATTTTCTTCTGAATTTCGTCTTGAGGAGCTCATCGACCTCATTAAAACTGCTGGATATATCGATGGACTTATAAAATGTCAGCCTTTTCAGAAAAAACCCAAAACTTTTTGGGACTATTGAAGTTTCAAAGGACCAAAACAAATTCTTCAGACTCTCCATACAAGAAGGAGACTTTCAAACAATTTTTTCCATTCATATCATCAAACTCTAAACGTTGACTGTGATCTCCAATTATATATTATTCATCTTTCTGTAAACTTCCAGCGACAAAGGTACACCATTAACCGATCCATGAAATCCACTCGCTCATAAAATATATGAATCGAGTTCATAAGAGTCATTAAAATAACGAATTGCCTAATTAAATTGCTATATTTCGGTAATTAGAAGGTTTGCTCTATTATCAAGGGAGGAGATAACTTATGCTACATGTTCAGTTGAATGTCTTATTCGTTATGGCACATGAATTACGAAAAATACTTCTTGGAAGAGGATCTGCCGCTAATTGAGCTTATCTGTAGCACAGTGAACCAGTCGTCATTAGTAAGTATATTGTCACGTTGGGAAAGAACCTTCCTAATGTCTTGTTGAAAATAAAATGAATGAATGATTGAAGATCAAAATACTCCAATGAACTTCACTATGAAAAAAAAAAGTTCATCGGATTATTGGATGTGACTTTTAACCTGGCTGCGAGGGGTGATTTTGACTAAGTATGTGAAGTTTAACCTGGCGAAGAGCAAGAAAAGAGGTAATGGAAATTCTCTTAGTTTATTAATGAGAGAAATTGAATTTATATATATATATATATATATATATAAATCCGTCTTGAAAAAGAAAAAGTAGTCATGAAATCTCTTTATATTCGACACTGGAAAGTGTAGGTTACATTGAAGAGCAGCGTAAGCTCTGATCACATTATACGAATTTTGTGAAATCTAATGAATAAAGACAGATACATTTTTGTGATACTTATGAATGATTGTAGATTTGGGACCAATTTATTCGATTATTATACCCCTCTACATCGAAAGAGTGCTGCTTATATTCCAGACTTTCAGAAAGATATTTGCTGAGTGTTGGTATCTTCACCTGATCTTCACCAGCACTGACGGAAACATGCAGAAATTTTTGAGTCATAATTTGATCATTCTTTTTGTCTGAATGAAACTATTCCGTTATACGTTCGATAAATCAATAATCAGATGATATTAATAGTCACATGATAGAATTCGTTATATGATGTGGTTCTGTTTCCAGTGAAAATGATAATGGAAATTATATTGTTCATTCTTCATTTGTATTCGCATCAACCTCAGCTGCACCCAGATATTTTATGGAATGTGTTTTAGAGATTTCAGGACATTGGCATCTTTGCCCTGAGCAATCAGATTTGTGAAGTTTGAGAATGTTAATGGTAGGTTGATCGTTAGACTGTGAAGAAAAACTGATGAATTTGGTTTTATTGATATTTAAGCTTAGTTTGTTATTGTTGAGCCATATCCTGATTTGTTTCAAATGATACTCTGCTAACTGAAAGGTCTCATGCCAGGTATTTGCTCGGAAAATAATTGCAGTATCGTATGCATAACATATTATGTGTCCTTGAAAATCTTTAATGTGGCATATACTATTTATGTACACAAGGAAAAGTATTGGTCCCAATACTGTACCCTGTGGTACACCGATAGATACCTTCAGTGGTAATCAGTGGGTATCCCCAATTTTAACCCGCTGGATTCTGTCTGTTAAATAATTTGTTAATAATTCAAGTGCTATTCCTCTTATACCGTATGACTCAAGTTTCTCAAGCAAAACGTCATGTGACACAGTGTCAAACGCTTTCGCTAAGTCTAGAAATACTGCTAAACATTTGGTTGAGTTATCAAGTGATTTAACAATTTGTTTAGTACAATCTAGTATGGCATTTTCAGTGTTGGAATTTTTTACAAATCCAAACTGATGCTCTGTTATAACATGATGTCTAGTGAAAAAAGTTAATAATCTATTTTTGATATTTTGTTCAAAAATTTTTGCAAAGTTGGAAATAACTGAGATCGGTCTATAATTATTGGGTTATTTTGGGTCACTTGCTTTGAAAATGGGAGTCACCAATGAGTCTTTCCACTGATAAGGAATGTTGCCGTGTTGTAGACATAGATTCAATATATGAATAAGCGGCTCTATTATAAAGGGGTGAATGATTTTTATAGTTTCAGTAGTTATTAAAATGTTAAAAACATAGAGATTCCAATATTGTCTGAATATTTTGTATATATCCAATTTTTAATATCGGAATTCCAATATATAAGAGAAGTCATATTATTTTTTATCTACACCCCTACTCTAATAAAACACTTATATGCCCACAACCCGTTTTATAATGAAATCCATTAGGTACGATACAGATTTTCATTACGATACAGATTTTCAACCAATAACAACCCATTATTTTTCAATCAAGCATGATGTGCAAGCTTTGCATTTTGACGTTTGTCAATTCAAAATCAGTAGGTATTAAATTTTTGAAGAATTTAGTCAATTTTCGATAGTCGTATGAAAATGTCTTATAGCAGTGATATAGAAGAATTATCAGCGACCCTCCACAGATGTCTTAGACATGAAAAAAATTCAATCGAAAGGATTATATTTCTCATTTGACAAATGGAACACATATGTTTTTATTTTCAACCAATCTATATGGGTTCTCATGTCCGAGTGGTCAAAGGCGCCGGCAGTGGAAAATTACAGCCAGGTTCAATTCCTGACCTCGGCAGATTTTTTTTTATTTTTTTATATTCTTTTCATGTCTCAATCTTGTATTTTTCGTGGTTATACCATCAATTATAATTTTGTAGAATTTTTCAAAGAAATACGATTGATTACCTACCATTATTGTGTTCAATATAAATACCTAATAATATTATATTTTTAGTTCTTCATTATTAATTGGGTGAAGATAAAATAGCGTATGCAACTCTCATGTAATGGTTATTGATACACTCGCATAAACCTTCGGCTCGTTTCATATCCCGGTTTATGCTCATGTATTAATAACCATCATTACACGATCGTTGCATAATATACTATTATGAAATATTACCTGAATAAACGTTTCCAATCAACGTTACCATCAACAAGATAAGTTCCAACTACCTACCAGCTACACATGGTGTGCCGCAAGGATCCGTCCTTGGGCCACTACTTTATTTGTATCAACGATAACTTCGAAGTTCAGCACCCAAATGAATATGTTTTGTTTGTTGACGATACTACTCTCATCCGTTCAGGGAGTCAATATGATGAGCTCATTTCAAATTCTTAGGTAGCCTTGAATAAAACAGAGAAATGGTTCCGAAAGAATAATCTGAAACTGAATCCAAATGATACCTAGAAACTGGTTTTATAAACTCATCTTTCCTAACGCAGCGGCGCTACTGCAAACTTACTAGGTATCACAATAGATGATAGAACAAATTGGCATCCACATATTGACATATTACGTAAACTGGCGAGTAAAATCTTTCTCCTCAGACAACTAAGGCGTGTTGTCAGTACCGCCACTCTGAAAACAGTCTATTTCTCATTGTTTCACAGCCACATAAATTATAGAATCATTTTATGGGAAACTCTTCTTATGCGAATATAATTTTCTCAAAACAAAAGAAGGCAGTGAGAATATTGGCCAATGCACAATTCAGATATTACTGTAAACCCCTATTCATCGAATATGGCATAATGCCCTCATTGTCCCTGTTCATCTACAATGTACTCCAAGAGATTCATAAACAGGCTAGTACCCTGGAAACTCAGGGTGACACCCATCAATACAATACAAGAATTGCAAGACATATGAGTTCCTGGATATAGACTCAGAGTATCCCAAAATATCAGATAGTATTTCCTAAAAAAATGTTTTAGTACCTCGATAAGTACTTGAAATAAAATTTTGATGAATTGTGAATAAACACTGAGTATTGTCTGGATGTCCTGGTCGAGTCTTCATAAACACTATAGTAGGAGAGTCCATGATGCTAAATCGGGATTTTCTCGAGCGTCATATAGCGTTATATAATGTATACCTTTTCATCGGTGCGGTGGGGGGAGCGGCTATAGACTTTCAAATATGTAAAAAATAAACTGTTGCATGGACATACTCGAGCGCGTCAGATATTGATATCATCTATGTCCTACATATTTTTAAAAAAATGCACATATGTTCATATGTTTCCATGGTGGGGGTGGTCGTACGTAAGGGTTGAAAATTTTTTTTGATCATTGAACTCGAGTAAGTTAAAATCTCAGGAAAAAACATGCAAATAAAAAAGTGTATGTTTTTTTAGTAGAATACTTGTATTTATAAAATAATTATAAGCAATTAAATTTTTTAAATTTTAAAACGTTGGATATACGTTGTAAACAATATCATGCCACCAACGAGTCTGTGTGATCAACTGTCATGGCATCATGGCAACAGAAACCAGATTGGGGACGGAGTGAGAGAGAAACGTGGAGAGGGGAATATAGATATCACGTAGCTGCACGCATTAAACTTCATCGATGAATTTTTATTATTTTGGCTTGTGGAAATCGTCAGATTATATATTTTTTGCAATTATTGAATTATTTCCTTCAAAATAAAAATAACATCAGCCACGCTCGAGAATGTAGAGATGACGTTTTTTTTACAACTTTCTAGCCCTCCCCATTCTTTAGGTCACTCTCGAATTGTCAGATTAGTGGAATATACACGTTAGGATGTAACTAACTCACCCTACCTTAATCTGATGCGCTCAGAATTTCAGATGATCAGTTTTTTTTACTAATCTGATCCTTTATCCTTGAAGGGCGGCCATATATATATAAATATATATATATATATATATATATATATATATATATATATAGGGCTCATATATGGTGGAAGTACTTAACCGGGTACAAGGTATCCCCCTGTATATTAATCTGTCGCGCTTTAGTAAATCCCGAAATCCCCTCCTGGGCTCCCCTTATTACTATGTGAAATATATGAAAGTGATCTGCAATAGACTTGACTAATTTATCATTCATCAAGGATATGTGACCGTCTCAATTGCCCTTTAGCAATCCATACCTTTTCGAATTATTATCTCATGTACTATGTAATATTTCGATATTTTTTTTGTATACCTATAAGTGTTTTTATATCTTATAAGCGTACCTATCCTTTTATAAGTCGATTTTGTAATCTCACTTATTTTGACCTGCTATAAATGTACCCTGTATTTGAAGTATTAAAATAAAGCATCTATATCTATCGCTGAATGTTCACATTTTCATGGCCAATATGATATTTACAATATAAGGTTATTATTCCCGTAATATATTGAACCAATATTAGTCTAATAGGTTCGTGCTACTTGAGAATTTCCTATCACGACCATTTGAACATATTATATTGAATTGAAGTCCATTTTCTTCAAACATATTTGATTTGCCATTGGCCACCCTGTAGTCAGAAGCAGAATGGCCATCTCACAATAACTCACATCCACATCTAGCCAACGTTTATAATTCATCATATCAAAGCCCACTGCAGATGTTCGTTTTCCATAAGATAACCATCGAATCGGGCTCAGAAAACAAAAGGGTCGAACAATAACAATGGAGAGAGAGTAAGTAAAGTTGGCTTTTTGCGTTATCTGCTCCTGCTTCGGATGATGGTCGTTGTGAGTGACAGATCTTGGCGTGTTTAGACGGAAGATTCTTCCCGTGCATAGGAATGGCCTACTTGTAGCGATACCCTGTCAGGTCAAAGTATTTATGGGACCATTCAGTGCCGTAGCTGTTCTGTGCTCATCCCACCTACTGGATCGTGTGTCTCTCCTGCTTTTCTCTCCAGCTTTATGCAGATAAGCTGCTTTAATTGCTTTGCCGGGAAACGTTTTCCACTTTTATACCTCCTTGGAGTTTGTTTTATTCCAGTCGGAGAAAACAAAAAAGGGACGTCTTGTGCTTCTATCTGTGGATTCATTGTCATTCAGGGCAGTGTTATACTGATTGGGGGGAATATTCATGCATATTCAATGTTCCTTGTGATGGAACTGAACATTTTCCGGTGTGGAGCAATAGAAATACGGTTTGCAGAATTTTGTCTATTCACGCGAAAATTTCTCAATATATATTCGATACATTCAACAGACATTACGAAAGTATATAATAGTAGATACGAATTGAATCAGTAATGTCAAATAAATGAAAATCCAAAAAAATATCGGTTTGGGTGAGACTCGAACCAACGACTATAAAGTGGACTGTAACAGAGGGCATACGCTTCAACCAACTAGACCATTTGAACTATACAATTTATGATGATTATTATTGGTGTGAAGAGTAGATGTAAGCCCTTCATTTGCACAAAAAACCTCAATTATGACATTTCAAACTTGACTCCATAAACTAGAAAATATTTCAGATATAAGTGAATTTATTTATGCTTGAATGAAACAAATTGAATTTCATGCTTGTAGGTAGACAGGTCAGAATAATAATTATGACGTTTCTACAAGGTTGTCCCTGCTAACCAAGTATTCACTTCTCTGTGATTGGTGCAATTCATATCCTACCTTGTGTGGATATAAAATTATATCTATTCAATTGACTGGAATCGCCTATTAGTAAACGATAAAGAAATGAGAATATTCACTGGTGGAAGTAGAAAAAAATAATAATGTGTGTATTTTGAAACTTGCTTCTCGTGCCAATTTACCTTGTTTGCCTCTTTCTTCTTATTCTGTAAAGGAAAAGAATTTTCTTACTCCACGGTTTCCTGTGGAATCTCCAGAAAATTCGATTTCTCTTACCTGGAAACTACAGTTTTCCACAACAAAAAAGCATTCTTCCAGAAAACCAGACTGGATCCGTTGGTAAACGATCTACTGTGTCGGCAGTACATTTTTCTATAATGAAATGATAAACTTCATTGACTTAGGAAATTGCCGTGTAAGGTTCGTTTGTGATCTCAGCAGGACTTTCGACTGTGTAAATCAAGACATACTAATAGACAACTTCTCAGGTATAGAACAAGGGTCCAACCATTGAGTTAGCAGCAGTATGTTCAAATGAAGAACACATTGTCAAAGAACTATGCATTAATATTGGAGTTCCATTTTGGGTTTCGTACTCGTATGTGGATGATGCATCTATAATATTGTCATGTAAGAACAAAAAACGTTAACCAAACATTGTGAAGTGGTGTTATTTCGACTTGTGACACGGCTGAAGATGGCTGTCGCTGTTTTAGTCGAAAGCTACGGACATCAATTATGTTTGATAATGGAAAAAAATATGGGAATTGTTTCGTTTTTTATATGAATATGATTTTGGGAATATTGAAGATATCAATACAGAAAATAGAATGACACGAAACTGAAGACAAAAAAGTTGAGTAGGCATCACTTACTAAGCCCCATTAATGGCGTGACTTATAGGTCGCATTTTCGTATTTGTTAGCTGAACAAATTTGTTTCGAAACATCGGTCTTGTTTTTGGATAAGTGTGGAACTCAGTACATGATTTATTTATATTCATCTTCGTTATCAAAATAGCTTCAATTACTGCGTCACTTAACTGTGTTTCATCACTTGTCAATATTTTGTTCATTCGACAGGTGCGTTATTTCCAGGCAAAAACATAACGTACTCAATAGTTTCAAAAAAATTTGTTGAATAAAAATTGTTGGCACGAAAGTGCTGGAATATTTCGACCCAACGGTTTTCAGTAAAAATTGATTGATTTTTTCATCTGTCACAAAGTTGGAAATAAGTGGCACTGGCACCATCATGTCCAACACTAAAATCAGTACGACACTTTTCACTCCGATGTCATATTTTCTTCGTTTTATAAATGGATACTCTCGATGAAAAATGATATTGAAGGTACACTTCCGTTCAGGCATTATTATCATTATGTTGAAAATGACTGCGTTGTGTTGCACGATCCTAGTTTCGTCCGACTTGAACTTGTGATACTGAATGCGTACTGAGTCCAGAAAACAAGTGCATGCACTTATATCGTTACTATTTTTTTGTAGTTGTACCACACTTATAAATCAAAATTTTCGAACAGTCTTGCTAAAAATGTCAAGGCTCTCCTTCATAAACATGCCATAATATATTACAAAATCCTCCTTTCCGTGCAGGGCACCATACCATTCCACTCATTTCGAGGGGGAAAACTACATTATGAATTGAAACTTTTCCTAGAGATCAATTACCCTAACACCAAACTGATATCTATTTGGTGTTAGGGTAATTAATCTCTAGGAAAAGTTTCATCTTTTACACCAAGGGTTCTAATCTCATTGGTTATACATTATGAATTATCAGTTTGTAGAAGCGGGACTATGGCGGCCGCGCTGGGGACAGCGGGACAAACTGCCTGAAAGCGGGATGTATGGTCCTGTTACATATAACACAGAGGGCTGCTTTTTTGCGCACAGGTAATGCAACCGAAACATCTTGCAGACCATAATAGACTGACTCTACAATAGGTCACAGGTCACTCAGGTAACGCAGGCAATGAAAAAGCCGATGAGCTTGCTAGACAAGTATCATCAACACCATACACTGGACCCGAGCCAGCAGTGGGGGTACCCAAAATAACGGTACGGAGTCACATAAGGAATTGGGTGAGAACAAAACATAGATCACTGGGGAAATCTACCCTGTAGCGCTCACGGGAGAACTTTCATAAAAGGAAGGTCGAGGGAAAAGACTGAAGACCTGCTTCAGTGTGACAGGAATCAGACAAGTGTTATAACAGGGCTGTTGACTGAACACTGTCCACTTCAAGGACACATGAATAAGATAGGGCTGTACAATGGCGACCTTAGCTGCAGACAATGTAACAAAGGGATAGAGACAGCTCGACACATACTTTGCGAATGTGGAGCGCTCGATCATGAAAGTCAACAAAATAATGGAAAACCAATTTTGGATCCAGAAGAATATGACAAACACCCAGCAATCAAACTGCACGAACTTGTGCAGGGGACAAGGTAGTTGGAATGGGCGTCACAAAGTATAGGGAAGACCTGGGAGTAAAGGACAGGTCAGACGGCTTCCACAAGGAAAAGAAATGTAACGTTACCAGATCCATAGAGTGCGCCTCGGCTAGCAAAATCGCGGAAGGATAAAATTCTCTTTGAATAAAATTTTCAAGATCAAGAACGCGAGATATCGAGAATTTGAGCTTACGATCTTCCAGCTACAAGTCAACGTACCAGGGATCTCATGTATTTCGAGTATCTACCCCTATAAAAAATGTGTAATATGCTCGTACTGAGATTCCCACCCCTTACAACACCGATGAGTTATCACCCGCTCGGTATCTACTCCGAAGTTATAAACCTCAGTGAATCTGGCCGGCAAATCTGCGAGAGCTCCGGAGAACATGAGCACGTTTGAGATCCAGAAAGCGTCGGAGCTCGCCATAAACTCGGAGCTTACGCGAACCGCACGACTGCTAGGTAAACGGTACAACGAACCCCTTCGGCGAGCGTTCGCCCCCGGATTTATTATTTATGACGAGCCACCCAGCCAGAAATCGTCTCCAACTAACACCATGCATCACGGTAATTAGTTTGCGATTGCGATCGCGGAATGTATATCGTCGGATTTATTGTGATTAATCCGGGTGTCTTCGTGTGCGAATATCGGTGGAGAGGATCGTCGCGGGCTGGAGTTACACAACACGAAATGGCAGCATTTCAATTGGGATTTCAACCTAAACTGTGGTAGAAGTCCATTATGTCTCGAAGTGGATTGAGGTAGAATTACGATGAAGAAAAACTCAAAGTCGTCTTCACAATTTAATAATACCCTCAGATGTGAGAACGGTTAAACCATCAATCAGTACATGTTTCGAACCTATATAATTTCATCATCAGCTGATTTTAATTAACAATTATGCTATACCAAAGTCAGTAAACTACCACCACCACCATGTATAAGGCCAAGGAATGACTAAGATCAAATAAACGAGTCGACAACCCAGACAAATCTCAAAAAATTCCCTTCACTACAAATTATGTTGTTACCAGGTCGAATTGTTATGGAAATAACATAGTCAAATTGCTAGGCATTACTCTGGATAGTGGTCTAAAATGGTACGGTCATATTGAAAACCTACGAAAGAAATTGTCGACACAGTTATTTTTACTATGTAATCTAAAGAAATCAATATATCTGCCTATTATTCCATTTTTCACTCGCACTTGGCATATGCCATCACTTCAGGGGTGGTTCGCCGCATGCAAAAATGATTTTTATCTTGCAAAAGAAGGCTGTCAGAATTATTGTAGGTCCCAGAGATTCATGCAGGAGTATTTTCATTGATATGGGTTCAATGACCTTACCAACCCTTTTTATATATCATTCTTTGTTAGGAATACATAACAATCTGGACTCTTATATCAAACATAAGGATAATCATAAATATCAGACACGAAACATGTTGACGGCTCCCAAATTCCGTCTTGCAACTTCACAGAAGAATACAGTGGATATTAATTTATACAATAATCTCCCAAATTATTTCAAGTCGCTAAGTTCATTGAACTCCAAGCAATTACTCAAACGAAGTTTGCTGAAGCACAGTATATTATATTCCATAGATGAATACTACGCAATCATGTGCCTGCCTGTCATCGTCATTAAACGCAATCTACAAGACTGAATAATGACCTAACTTTTTTTTGTGATTATACCCATAGTTGTTTTTTCTCGTTGTGTTTATTTATTAGTTCACGATTAATTGATAGTCTCCTTCAATTCTTTTTGATTGAAATATGTAGGTACATTTTTCTCGTGTTAAT
Organism: Zygogramma bicolorata; assembly: GCA_032362365.1. NCBI lineage: Eukaryota > Metazoa > Arthropoda > Insecta > Coleoptera > Chrysomelidae > Zygogramma > Zygogramma bicolorata. Next base: position 149,695 of record JAVJAQ010003929.1, read on the forward strand.
TTTGTGTATCTATGTGATCATGACTTTATATATGTGTTTAACATATTCGAATCATCTTTCGAACAATCTGTTCAGGCCAGTCTCAAATTACCTACATAGTAGGTTTCGGCTGGCACCTGTCAGAAAACAACTACTCCCCTGGCTAATACCACGAAGGGCATTGAATTATATCCGACCAGGTGCCAGTGCAGGTTTCTTCACAGAAGTAAATCCTGCATTTGCTTTCGTCGATACAAATGACGGAATTGATTTTCAATTATAGGGACGGACACACTTGCAGACCGGTTTCGGGCTATTTGGCCACTCGTCAGTGCAAGGCAGTGCCACCATCAACATAAAGTCGATGATTTCCCATAATCAAAAATCAAACTCCTACACGAGTATCCAGCCCCGGCCAAAGCTGATGCGAACAACGAAGTTATTACGCCATCTACCAATGGACGAGGTATTCCAAAAGCAAACCGAATTCGCCCATTCCTCCTGCGAGGAAAATGTAAAAACACTTGACATAGTCAGTGGGCATACTATAAGACTGGCCTGAACAGATTGTTCGAAAGATGATTTGATTTAACGCCAGTCTTCAAGTATGCCCACTGACTATGTCAAGTGTTTTTAACATATTCGAGCTGTTTGTGACGCGTGTAACGAATTTTTTGTTCGACACTAAATAAATGATTTGATTTGATTATAAATAAATGAAGTATGAGCGGCTTGAAACCTTTATTCCCACTATTTAACATCAATATTGTAACGAAATGTGCTAGGCCCTGCCGCCTATCGATGCGAATTGGTTCGAGATTCCAGGAAGGAATATACTCGCGTGATCGCGGCTCATCCAGAAGATTCGACTGTGAAGATTTGTCTAGATGGTTCTCCACTGTATGAGCTCGTATATATAAGCGGAAGCCGTTCACGCCAGCAGGAGAATTGTTAGTTCAGAGAGTTTTAGTAGCGAGCGAGCATTGGAAAGTTATCGGAGCGATTTAAGTGATTGTGTTGTATTGTATTGTGATAGAGAATTATAATAAAAGAAGTTTAGTGTTGTTTGGTGTTTAAATCGACGAACCCAAGGAGTATCGTAACAGTAGTGTCAGAATTGAGATTTTGCAAGGATAAATCGTAACAGTGGTGTCGGAAGTGGAATTTTTGATGGTAAATAAAAACAATTTATGGTTAATACGAGAAGTACATCTTACGATACGATGGAGGATATGTTGAAATTTATGCAAAACCAATTTGCGGATTGGGAAAGACGACGACAGGAAGATGAAAAGCGTCGGCTGGAGGAGAAAGAATTAGAGGAAAAGCGACGACAGGAAGATGAAAAGCGACGGCTGGAGGAAAAACAATTGGCGGAAAAGCGACGGCTGGAGGAAAAGAAAGAACGAGAAGAAGGACTCCAGAAAATTCTCGAAGAACAGAGAAGAGAGCGAGAAGCTGAAAAGAAAGAACAACAATTAGAACAAGAAAATGAAAAGAAAGAACGAGAATTAGAACGAGAAAATGAAAAGAAAGAACGGGAAGAAACACTCCAGAAAATTCTCGAAGAACAGAGGAAAGAACGAGAACGTGAAAAAATTGAACGAGAAGAAGCAATCCAGAAAATTCTAGAAGAACAGATGAAGGTGAGAGAAGAACAAAAGAATGAATTAGTTCTAATAGAAAAACAATGGAAAGCAGACTTCCAGAACGTTCGAGAACATCAAGACAAGTTATTCGAGCATGTTTTACATAAAACTGAAGTACGATTGGGAGAACTAAAAGCAGATCTAGAAGGAGAACTGAAGGAAAACGTTAAGAAAATCGATGTGGTCAATGATAAAGTGGATATAGTGCGAGAGGAAATGAGAAATGAAATGAGAGGTCTAGAAAAACAGATAGCTCTTCTCAAGAACCGAGATCGCCGAGACAGTGTTGCCACGTCAGGAATTTCCGTGAAACCACCGAATTTTGATGGCCAGTCGTCTTGGTCCATGTATCGTCGACAATTTGAGGCTGCGGCAGAAACCAATGGATGGGGCGAAGAAGAAAAAGCTACGGCACTCATAGTAGCTTTGAGAGGGCCAGCTTTGGGTATATTGCAGACGATACCCATAGAACAGCAAAAGAAATATGAGGACCTGATTTCTGCATTAGAGTTGAGGTATGGCGATCAACATCGAGAACAGCTGTACCGGGCACAAATGAAGACTCGCACACAAAAATCAGGTGAGAGTTTGCAGGAATTTGAGGCAGATGTTAGACGTCTAATCCAGCTGGCGTATCCAGAAGCGCCCGGGGATTTCAAGGAACAGTTGGCTGTGCAGATATTTATAGACGGATTAAGAGACCCAGAAATACAAAGAACTTTACGATTGACGAGTTTCAAGAGAAGTAGCGATGCTTTGGTTCGCTCTTTGGAAGTGGAGGCGGCCTTCAACACGTCGAGGCCGAAAGTGCGTGCAGTTTCAATAGAAGAACCGGAACAACGATTTGGCACAGCGAATAGTTCAGTTGAGAAGGTTCTGGAAGAAATCAAATTAATGATAAGTGGAATTAGCACCCAGAAGAAGAGGACATGCTATAGATGTGGAAAACCCGGACATCTTATCAAAGACTGTAGGGTGAGAATGCCATCAAGACCTAGCTCACCTGCAAGGGTTCCATCTCGTACGCAATCACCTGTGAGGACAAGGTCATCCAGCGAGTCCTCAAATTGGCGGCAGGAAAACGAGAATTAGCCAGCATATCGGGGCGCATGCTGGCTAGCAATAACAGAGCCCCCAGGGTCATCAGTGTTAACAGGCTGAAAAGAACATCTGAGAGCCTTACCATTCCAGGAAAATTAAATAAAATCGACGTTATATGCACCATAGACACCGGTGCTGCGGTTTCCCTGGTACGCAGTGACATCCTTCGGCCCGGAAACGTGAAGCCTATATCATCCAACGTCGTGCTTCGGACAGTCACTGGTGAAAACGCACCTATTCGAGGAGAGGCTGAAATTACATTGGTTCTTGGGCGACTCACCATCACAGATACAGTTTACGTCGCAGATATAGAAGATGAATTCATACTCGGAATGGACTTGATCAGTGACTATGGATTTTCATTCGACAATGAGGAGAAGATTATGAGGTTCGGAGGAGAAGAATTTGTCCTTACAACTCCAGCAGAAAGGGCAATGCCTGTGAAACTGCGTTTAATGAAAACTGCGAGAATTCCTGGATTTTCGGAGAAAGTAGTTTGTGCTGCAGTTGAAGAAGACCCTGGGTGCTGCGTTGGAGTAGTCCAGCCATGTGGTGAATCCCCCAGCAATTTGGTATTTGCACGAGCCTTAGTTAAAACGAACCAAACGATTCCTGTGAGAGTTGCCAACGTGTTTCCTGGAGAAATAACTGTTAAGGCAGGCGATGTCATTGGAACATGTGAACCTGTTACTTGGGTAGCGAACTGTAATTCAAATGAACATCAAGAAATAAGGGCAGACTCTGAGAGTGTTATATCAACTCTTGAAAAATCATGTCAACACTTATCAACAGAGGAACTGAAAGCTGCCAAGAAGTTCATCAGGAGTGAAAGTGACATTTTTGATTCGACAACAACAGGAAGAACTAATTTGGTCAAACACAGAATCGATACTGGCCAAGCTCATCCGATTCGGCAACCACCAAGAAGAATTCCATTCGCCAAGCAACAGGAGGTGGAAGAGCTTGTCGACAAGATGATGAAGGACGGTGTGATTGAAGAGTCATCGAGCCCTTGGTCTGCACCTGTTGTGTTGGTTTCCAAGAAGGATGGATCTACGAGATTCTGTGTCGATTACAGGAAATTAAATGATGTCACCAAGAAGGACAGCTACCCTCTACCAAGAATAGATGACACATTAACAACTTTGGCAGGTTCCCGTTGGTTCTCAACATTAGATCTGAAGAGCGGATACTGGCAAGTGGGCATACATGAAGACGATAAGGAGAAGACTGCATTCTCGACTGGGAGTGGACTTTACCAGTTCACTGTTATGCCGTTTGGATTGTGCAATGCTCCAGCAACATTTGAGAGACTAATGGAGCTGGTCCTTCGTGGGCTCACTTGGAAAACTTGTCTTGTATACCTCGACGACGTTTTGGTCATGGGAAAGACATTCGAAGAACATCTGCACAATCTGCAAGAAGTCTTTCAACGATTCAGGGACGCCAACCTCAAACTGAATCTTCAGAAATGTTCATTGTTCCAGAAAGAAGTGGATTTTCTGGGTCACACAGTTTCGTCAGACGGTATCCGAACAGACCAAAAGAAGATACAGGCGATAAGAGACTGGCCGAGGCCAAGAGACAAACATGAAGTGAGGAGTTTCCTAGGTCTCTGCACCTACTACCGTCGTTTCGTAGAAGGATTTGCTGATATTGCGGCACCCCTACATAAGTTGACAGAAGATCGAGTCAAATTCGTCTGGTCCAACGAAAGTGAACGAGCATTTGGGAAACTGAAAGTTGCTCTATGTTCCAGCCCCATTTTAAGTTTCCCACGTCAACGAGGCCTGTTTGTTTTGGACACAGATGCCAGTAATAATGGTATTGGAGCCGTACTATCACAAGAGCAAGATGGTCAGGAAAAAGTAATCGAGTTCTACAGCAAAGTACTCACCAAGCCAGAAAGAAATTATTGCGTAACGAGAAAAGAGCTACTGGCAATAATCAAGGCTGTAGACCACTTCCACAAATATCTGTACGGAAGAGAGTTCCTAATCAGAACAGATCATGCAGCTCTGAAGTGGTTACTCGAAATGAAGACTCCTGAAGGACAAGTAGCAAGGTGGATTGAGAAGTTGAACCAGTATCACTTCAGGATAAAACATCGACCAGGACGATTGCATAACAACGCAGATGCCTTGTCAAGAAGACCTTGTTCGGATAGTTGTAAACACTGTGAGCGGATTGAACGTCGCGAAGGAATCAACCAAGTGAGATTGATAGTAGACGACAATTGGACGACAGCAAAGATGCGACAAGACCAGGAAAATGATCCAAACGTTGCAGAATTTTTGAAATGGAAAGAAAATGGAGCGGAAAGACCCACCTGGAAGGACATCTCAGATCGATCACCAACGTTCAAAGCATTGTGGGCACAATGGGATTCCTTGATTGTGGAGAATGGCCTACTGAAGAGGGCTTGGGAGTCAGTCGATGGCAAGAAAGTGAGTTCCCAACTGGTTGTGCCTATGTCGAGAATAGAGGATGTTTTGTTGGAGATTCATGGTGGTAAATCAGGTGGACATCTAGGAGTTAACAAGACCTTGGATAAAATACGGCAAAGGTTCTACTGGGTCCAATGTCGAGAAGATGTCGAGAGATGGTGCCGAAGATGCCCAAAATGCGAAGCAAGCAAAGGTCCTAGTACAAGATCAAGGGGCGAGATGAAACAATACAATGTTGGTGCTCCCTTCGAACGAATCGCCATCGATGTAGCTGGACCGTTCCCGATGACGAATGATGGCAACAAATACATCCTCGTTGCCATGGATTATTTCAGTAAATGGGTTGAAGTTTACGCCTTGCCCAATCAAGAAGCATCCACCGTTGCAAGAACCCTGGTGGATAACATGATTACAAGGTTTGGAGTGCCAATGGAGCTACATTCCGATCAAGGAAGAAATTTCGAATCGAATTTATTCAGGAAAGTTTGTGAATTGATGGGAATCAGCAAGACCAGAACAACTGCCCTCCACCCACAGTCTGATGGCATGGTCGAGAGATTCAACAGGACTATGGAAGAACACCTTTCCAAAGTAGTAGAAGAGCATCAGAAAGACTGGGATCGACACCTTCAACTATTCTTGATGGCTTACCGGGCCGCTGTGCACGATTCCACAAAGCTCACCCCAGCCAGTTTCATCTTCGGGAGAGATCTTCGTTTGCCCTGTGACTTGGTGTTCGGATCCCCAAGTTCTGAGGAAAAAGAGGTACAAGATTATGCAGATGAACTGCGAGACAGCCTGATAAGGATTCACGAAATTGCGAGAAGAAGATTGAAGATTACTAGTGACAGGATGAAGGCTCGATACGATCTCAAGGCAAATACTGGTGGATTCAAAGAAGGAGATCGAGTGTGGCTGTACAACCCTCGTCGTAAAAAAGGAATTTCTCCCAAACTAACACCATGCTGGGAAGAACCCTATTCGATAGTCAAGAGAATAAATGACGTGGTGTACAGGATTCAACGTAGCCCCAGAGCAAAAATGAAGGTCGTTCACCTAGAAAGACTTAAACGTTACAATGGCGATAATGACGTATTGTTTGATCGGGACGATCAAAATTGAGAGGGGGATAATGTAACGAAATGTGCTAGCGCCGGCCCTGCCGCCTATCGATGCGAATTGGTTCGAGATTCCAGGAACGAATATACTCGCGTGATCGCGGCTCATCCAGAAGATTCGACTGTGAAGATTTGTCTAGATGGTTCTCCACTGTATGAGCTCGTATATATAAGCGGAAGCCGTTCACGCCAGCAGGAGAATTGTTAGTTCAGAGAGTTTTAGTAGCGAGCGAGCATTGGAAAGTTATCGGAGCGATTTAAGTGATTGTGTTGTATTGTATTGTGATAGAGAATTATAATAAAAGAAGTTTAGTGTTGTTTGGTGTTTTAATCGACGAACCCAAGGAGTATCGTAACAGTAGTGTCAGAATTGAGATTTTGCAAGGATAAATCGTAACAATATCAAAAATTTCCACATGAAAATGAAATGTAGATTTCTGGCGATTTTTGATTTTAATGTTAAATAGTGGATGAAGGCTTCAAGCCTCCCATACTTCATTCATTTATAGCAAGGATGTTATAAACTTGAAAAAAAATGTTTTCATTACAATTAACAATATGTCATTGTCAGCAATTATTCATTGGTAACATGTGATAATTTCTCTTCATTATAAATTTTTCTCTCCATAATTCTTAATGAAAATTAGCTGATGATGAACCTATATAGGTTCGAAACATGTACTGATTGATGATATTACCGTTGTAACATATGGATTTCATTGTAAAACGAGTTATGAGCATATAAGTGTATTATAATAGTACGGAAGTAGTTAAAAAATATTATTTCCCCATCTATTTTCAAAAGAGAACTAAAGAAGCTCACAAAGGCACAATCATAAGAAATTATACACAGTAGGTACGGTGAAAATCAAAACTTTTGTATGTTCAGTTTATTCCATTGTTCATGTATTTATAGCTTATCCAATCCATCTTGGCACAAACTCAGATACTTTTCCAGTAGCATACTGGTAGTGTAGACCATGTCAAAAGAAAAAATACCTCATAGGAGTTAATTTCAACACAGTGAACCCGATTTGATTCGTGTTCTTTTCTCTTTTATTTACGTCCCACAGATGTGGGACTGTGGAATATTTAGTAAATGGAATTTCTATGATCTCAGATCTTAGATCTATTCAGCCCCCCTGCACTTCAACAAGAACAAAAACGACTTTTTGATAAGGAGAAAACGTAGTCATCAGGATACTCATTTAGTAATACCTGATGGTATTACTACCTGGAATGGGTATGAAGGAATGGATCTTTCATAAATTAGGCCTAATGGCAATAAATGGGTTACTGACAATTAAAGAGCCAAAAATAGACTCTTCTTGCATAAGAAAAAAAAAGAATGTCGCAAATTTTTTACTTTCCATTCTCAACGTGTAGAAAGTTTATGAAATAGTCCATCTGTGGAGTTTGTATACTATAACCCCTCGTAGTGAAGTTTCTCTCCCTAACTATTCAGAATGTTTCTGAACAAGCAATAATGTTCAAATTACAACAACATTTACAATCTACGTGCTTACCAACCGAATATACGTTCTAGCTTCAGAGAAACAATTAAAACAATCGACTTTGTGCATTTCGAATACCAATCAGAATATAAATACATTTACACATATTAGGAATCCGGGTATATGGTGCATTACTATTATGTACTATTCTTATCGCTGATTAACCCTTAGTTACGACTTTTAATTCCGTTCAGGAGATGCTGCTTTTTTATAAATCAGGTGACGTGAAAAACGTAAAAGTAACGACTACTAGAGTCGAATTCGTTATTTTACAGAATGGTTTGTTTTTGTATGACTCCATGTAAATATCAGCAGATAAGAGTTGGCAGAGGAAATGGTGAAACCATTTACAAATAATAAAACTACTTAAGTCTCATCTTTTCTTCATGTTCACTTAGAAAATTCGAATGAAAGAAGAAAACGAAGTCAGGACAGCACCAAGAGGTCGTCACAGTATTTTGACGACTTCGTCTTCTTCTGAGTTAATAATTGGTCACTTTCCAACCTGAAAGTTGTAAACTGATGGCTTTCGAGTTATAGATATAGATATACCGTGTACTGACGAGAAACCACTTGGAAACCGGTATGCAGGTGGTACCCGTAGTCTGTGCTAACTACCCACTGTTTTTTGATCACAAGAATGAGCACAGGTATCTGACAGAGTAGGAATCCTATGCAACACGAATTGTCTGACGGAGTAGGAAATTTTTTGATTTCACAATCCCAATATTTGAACTTGTTTTTCAATGCTACTTGGGGTCAATTAATAACAAATTTTCGAAGAAAATCATTATTCTTGAATTTATCTTTGATAGTTTCTTTGAATTCATTTGCTTCCTCCAAGAATTGGATTGAGAAGATTATATGCTTCAATGGCTAGTGGCGTGAATATTCTTTTGAATTAATGTTTTCCAACCACACGCGCTGGCTGAAAGATAATCAAAAAGTAGAAGCATTAATAATTCGAACATGTTTGTTGTAACGGCATAAAAGTTGCCAAGGATACGCTAATTTGATAGTATTTGCCAATCGATTTTTCCGTAGTGTTAGGGAATTGGCTGGTAATGCAATGGAGATATCTTTTTCCGAAAGTCATACAACTGTAATCATGCAACAATGGGTGCCAAACGATGATTGTAGAAGCAAAGGCCTTTTGAAATTTTATAATATTTTGGGAAGTATCCTCGGTATTTGTCCTCCAGAGAACTTACAAAGTAGAATGAAGGTGTTTTTTGAAGTATGTTACTGCATCTTGAATATTTGCTTCGCATCTGCTGATGCTCTATCACTGACGTACGGTACGCCATTACAAGGATACAAGTTGAAGCATACTGATGTTTTTCTCTTGCTTGTAGTTGAAGCAACGAGAGTAGTATTTTTTTATTTGTATGCTTACTCAGTGCTCAACTATACAAGAATTTGGAAAGATATGTTGGAAAAAATATCATTGGTCGACTACAAGATTGGAATGGTGACTGTCGCATCGTATAGAAGTTCATTACCATTGGTTCTTCTGTTATCATTGCCAATTATTGACGTCTTCATATCACATTCGGTTGTCATACAGGAGAGTAATGTGAGAATGTTCAAAACGATCCTCAACAATATTACCTGTATCCGCACTGTAATAGTTACATGCACTTTGTGTGAATGGACGAATAACTTCAGACAACGCTACTTTGTGATAATGGAAAATATGAAAAAAACATTTCATCCAGCATGTCGTCAGCAACTATCTAGAGAAACGAAGAGGTTGCAGATAATTCTCAAAAATATGTTCCAGCTTGTACAATCCTTCAACAGGTTGTACGGTGGTGTAATATTGATAATTCTTCTGACGACAATGGCTTTCATTGTGTCATCATGTAATAATTTATTGATCATAGTGGGGCACAAAGATCTGATGAACATGTTACCGTTCATATTATTTCAATTTATGTTTATGGTGAGTGAACCTTTTATCTTAAGGATCCATTGAACTTCTAACCAGTTTACCACATCAAGTATTTGAAGCTGTTATTTGCAGTGTGGTACAAGCAATCATGAGTGAACATATACAGTTCTAGCAGATTCAATCTTGAAATTCATATAAAGATTTTTCCATTATTTTTCTCGAACAAAATTGGCGCACACTGGAATTACATACGGTTTTTATGATTTCTCTACAACTCAGTGGCTGTCGTGTTATATAAACATAGTCCAGTAACTGAAGATCCGAAACTAGGGAAAGCTGTGGACAAGTCTATGCGTTCTTCACTTGTGGCTCAATTTGTAGGTCGTCACAGATGTTTTCAAAGGACCCAAAACTTAACACGATTGCGTTCATGGCAATGGCCGAAAATGGCCCCCCAAACCCAGAAAACCCCAAGGACCCATTATAAAGAAAAATTTCCGATAAAAGACTATTTTTGAAGAAAATGTAAACAAATTAATGAAACAGTGTCGAAATGGTGCGGAAAGAAACTTTCACAGCTTATTAAATCTTTTTGCCAAATGAGAAAGAACTTCGAAATACATGAAATGATAGCTCCGGGTTTCCTCATTATCTTGAACTTTGAATCATTGGAAAATGTCAGTTTTTGCCTGAGTTATGAAACAATTCGTCCGCCCGCCTTCAAGCGAATGCATAGACAACAGAATTCCTATAGAGAAAGCGGCAGCTGCTGAAATGAGGAGAGTTTTGGGTCCCTTTATCTCGAAAACTGTTGAGTTTTCGGACAAAATGATAGGAGTCATTTTTGTAGATAACGAGACGATCTTTGATTTTTGTATGGAAAAATTCTCTAATTCGTATATTTAGCCAGATATGCCAGGTTTGGGGGGCCATTTTTGGCCATTGCCATGAACGCAATCGTGTTAAGTTTTGGGTCCTTTGAAAACATCTGTGACGACCTACAAATTGAGCCACAAGTGAAGAACTCATAGACTTGTTTACAGGTTCGTCCCTTCATTTACTGGACTACTAGGAAAGGAGGTGTTTTAGATGGACTCTTTCTTCCTTTTTGTGAATGATATCCACGTATCTATCAAGTATTGTATATACATATATATATATATATATATATATATATATATATATATATATATATATATATATATATATGAATCAGGAAACTGATAAATAGATTTATCAAATTCTCTGGTCTATCACAATTTGCATTCAATTCGAAATGCCCACCACAAGATAGCTAGCTATTTCTGGCTTTGGCCTTCATCAGCTGTGGGTTGGCATGGTCCTCGTATCGAAGACAAACTGTGATAGATATCCAGAGGATTTGAAATGAATCGTGCCTTTACGGCAAGCGACACATAAGTGAAGGAATAATATTGTGATTTTTGGACTTCAATCCGATCGAGATAATATATATATATATATATATATATATATATATATTCTATATTGATTGAATTTCATTATTATAATGTTATTTGAATTAGTTCTCCGCAAAAATCGATCCTCTTAAGTGGTAAAAGTGCAATTACTATTGTTAAATTCATATCAATTTCTGCAAAAATTGAATTCCAACTGAGTGAGTACAAAGTCATCCAAATTAGGCTACTTGCACACACACCGATTTTGGACGGCCAGCATAAAATCGGCCGATATTTTATTGGTAGCGGGTGCTTGCAGACTCGCCGGATTTTTACCGCTCAAACAATCAGTTGTTTTGAGTCTTCGTGACACGAGGTTATTGAAAAATAATGTATCCTAAAAGAGTTGTTGCTATATGGTTATTGTATCGCCGTATGAAGAGCCGTGGGATTAAGCGCAAGTACTGGATTCATCCTATCAATCAAAGTAGAGAACACACAGGAACATTCTACACTCTTTTTGAAGAACTGAGGCGTGATGGTAGTTATCATCATTATCAATCATATTACCCATTATTGCAATCGTAATAAGCACGCACTACCAACACTACTTTAAAACGTAGTACTTAGTATCTGCAATTTCACCTAGCAGTCGATTGAAATGGTCGGTAAACAATCGGTGGGTGTGCAAGCGTGTATTTAGTTACGTACGCCACTACTTCCTGGTAATACCGGCCATGCAGTGGCAGTGGACGGCTGCTAACCGATATTTTACCGGCACCGATCAGCGGTCGGCGTGTGTGCCAGGTCCCGTTCCCACATGTGGTTCACTATTGGAATTTGGACGACCGGTATAAAATCGGCCGTCCAAGATCGGTGTGTGTGCAAGTAGCCTTAGTTATATTAGAATTTGGAAATTGCGAATAAATGCACAAATCGATTAAGCGATTCATTCCTGAAAAACCAACACGTTTTTCCTGCAAAAAGTTGATGCTGATAACATAGTCGGCATCAAATACCGGAATAGTTCGGGTGCTCACAGTTGAAATATGAGCCAGATTACAAACCAGGATTTACTATCTAAATTGGAAGGACTCATAAATAAAACTTCATCAGAAATAAAAACAGAAATAAAATCAATTAACGATTCTTTGAACAAAAAACTGAGTGATCTTGAAGAAAAATATCAAAAGATTGAGCAAAGAATTATGTCTTTGGAACGAGCAAAGAGAAGGAATGATATTGTGATTTTTGGAATTCAATCCGATCGAGATAATATCTTGAAAAATACCCTTGCACAGCTCAATAATATTTTTGAATCTAATCTCGTCGCAAGAGATATAAACAATATATATACCATAGGAAAGAAAAACACCGTTATATTAGAATTCACTTCATATCTTCAAAAAACGAACTGAGTCCAGAAGATCAACAAACGAATAAAATCCTTGTGAAACATTTGAAAGAAGCTAGAGCCCAGAACCAAAAAGCACGCATAAAAAATTTCAAATTGTATGTGAATGAGGTACCATACACAATCGAAGAGTTAGAGAACCCAACTGAAGTCGTTTCCGACCCAGAACTCGAACACACTATCCCTCCAAAAAACAATTGTGCTCCCCCCACTACAACGATCAAACGTATTCACGCTGAAGAGCCAGAAGAGGTATTCTTGAAAAATAAATCTGATAGTGACCGAAAAATCGAAGCAAAAGTCCAACTGGGGACAGACTCACGAACAGACCTTGCTAAAAACCATTTTTTCCCAAAAATGACGCCCACCAAGCCTGTGAATCCCTCTGAGAAGATAAAGGAAACTAAAGAAAGCAGAACATTAAGAAACAAAAAATCAACTGCATGAACCGGATGAATCAGCGATATCACTTCATTCGATAGATTTTATTTTTTATTTTTTTTCAGTTCAGTCTTTGATGCTTCAATCATTTTAATCACTGATTGAGTATATGAATGAGTTTTATACATACTAGAAATTTTTGATGTTTTTAATGTTTTTATAACTTTTTATATAATGGATCAGTACATAAGGGGTTTCAAGGTTGATCCTGTCGAAACATATACCGTAGATACCACTGAAGAATGTAGTCAAATCCTTGATATTAATAAAGGCTCACACAATTTTAAAATTCTGCAAATGAATATTCGTATTCATAAAAACTTAGACGAATTTTTAGTGATTTTGCAAAATTTTAATGATATTGACTGTATAATTTCAAGTGAAACTAGAGAAGTATTCGATCAGAGCATTTTTCACATAAATGGATACAATATGATATATAACGAAAGCCGTTATAATCAGAATGATGGGGTAGTTGCATATATCAAATCGCGCTTCAACTTCAGTTATGAGACAATACAAATTTCGAATGAGCAGAAGGTACTTCAAATCAAACTTGATCTTGACATGAAAAATACAATTCTCATCATAACCTCATACAGATCACCAAACTCCAACCTTCAAGGGTTCAATGCAAACCTTTTTAACTTTTTTGAGAATCATGTTGAAAACAACGACATATTTCTGTTTTTGGGAGATATCAATATTGATTTATGTAATCCGGATGACAGGGATACAACTGAATACCTAAACACACTGAATGAATTTGGGTATATATCCGTAATAAATGCACCTACTAGAGTGCAAGACAGGAGCAAAACCTGCCTAGACCATATTTTCTTTAAGTCCAAAGATCCTAATTTGAACGAAAATATCCTGCCCATTATAATGAAAACAACGGTTACAGACCACTACACTACTCTACTTCAGGTTATAATTCCAGAAAAAACTAAGATAAAAGAAAACAACAACAAATTAATAAAATCTTTCAATGTTAACAAAATTCACAACTTATTTAGCAATATTTCCTGGATCCACGTCTATACTGCGCCACCTCTAGACTCTGTAACAGAAAACTGTATCAATATAACCACCAATACGTTAGAAGCATGGACAGATAGACGACAGATTAGTAGGAAAAACAATAAAATAGCTCCCTGGGTTACGAACGGGTTATTAAATTCTATTTATAAAAAAAATAGGATGTTTCGTCTCTTGCAAAAAAATCCACATAATGATGACCTGAAAAAAGAATACAAAAGCTATCGAAATAAATTGACTTCACTGATTCAGAAAACCAAATCTAAATTTTATAACAAATTAATAGAAAAAAATAAGAACAATTCAAAAACCCTCTGGGATGTTATTCAACAAATATCAAGGACAAAAAAAACAAAAGAAAAATATAGATAGAATTAAACACCCTACAGAAAACAGGATCTTGACTGACAAGACAGAAATTGCTAATGTTTTCAACACAATCTATGTTGAAACGGGTAGAACTCTTGCTGGTCAGATAAAAAACAACAAGGATTATAAAATAAAAAGATCACCTATTTTGAATTCATTTGCGTTCGAAACCCCAAAGGGGGGGGGGAAAAGAGAGGATGAATTATTCAAATTTTTTTTTTCATGGAAAAAATAGGATTCAACATTATTTCCTTCATACCTCGGTCAGTTTTGATGCTAGAAACTCATAAATAACAAAAATGAAGGATTTTTGAAGGACTCTAAAAAAGGACCAATTAGTTTTTCCCGAAAAATGCATTGGTTTTTGGTTATTGTACGTAAAAACTTTCCATTTTGGCGTTTGAAAATACCAATCAACTTTCAACAAGCACTTATTCAGTTTGTAGTGGGTTTGCATACATCACAAATAAACCATCGCCTTTGTTTTTTCAATTTAACTCGCGAGTAAGTCGAAAAGTATTCAGAAAAAACCTTATTGAACAAAAAGTGCTTAAAATTAGTCAATCTATTGATTTCCGCACTTATTTCCAATAAAAAATTGTCATCCCCAAGAAGGGGTGGCATCCACCTCCAGGGAGAAAGCAATCCTCGACACAGGGTAGATTTTGAAAAGGAGTGTATGTAGATCCTGAATCCAAATTTTCATGCGAATCGGTGCTGTATGGGATAAATACACGGGAAAATGGTCATAGACTGGACTATGTGTATATTCATAGATCTATCCAAAGCTTTCGACACTGTTAGTCATCACCTTCTTCTTCAGTCGCTGGAAGATATTGGAATGCGAGGTAACATATTGGAGCTTTCCGAAAGCTATTTAACAGGAAGAATCCAGGCGGTGAGAATAGATGATGTACTGAGCAGTGAGAAAGTGGTGGACTGTGGAGTACCTCAAGGGTCCGTGCTGGGACCAACACTATTCAATATATATATATATATATATATATATATATATATATATATAATATCAACGGACTCTTCTCTTTGAGCAAAGATGAAAATATAATTCGATTTGCAGATGATACGGCCATCTTCTATAAAGCAGATGACTGGAACTCATTGAAGGCGAAGGTTGAAACAGAGTTTTCCGAAATAAAACGTTGGTTGGATAAAAAACTATAAACGGTAAACACACTACTCACCTTTTTGTTGTAACTCAGCTGGAATGCCTCCATTCGATCACTTAGTAGTCGGGAATGAAACACCTTTCCACATCCTCCCCGAAAAAAAAATCAAATATTTAGGAATAATGATTGATATGCATTTGAAATGGGATTTACACATAAAGTATACCGTCAACAAATTGAGAACCATTTTATATAAATTCAGGAAACTCAAAGAAATTCTACCACTGCAGCACCTGAAAACTTTATATTATTCACTAGTAGAAAGTCATATTCGTTATGGCATAGCAGTGTGGGGGGGAACTTTGAGTACACACATACATCCTATTGAAGTTATTCAGAGACGTTTCCTCAAATTGATATTTTCTAAAAACAGTAGATATTCTTCCGATACTCTGTACACCGAAACACAAATCTTGGACATAAGGATGCTGTATTTTATGTGCACAAGTATTAAATATCATGCAAACAAGCACACAGCATTGCTCCCCTCTCATCAATATAACACTCGCCAAAGAGACCATTACGTTACTCCCCTGATGGTTAGGGTCACTGCTCGAAGATCATACTCTTACTTTGCTCCCAAACTCTACAATATTATTCCTGAAACAATAAAATCCATAAAAAACATTCACCATTTCAAAAAAGAACTGACAAAACACCATTAATTACCATGTATTACTTTTCTCGAAACGAGTGTTTTAACACTCATCGAGTATAAGTTTATTTTACTTGTCATTTATTATATTTGTTATGAAACTTATTGCGTAGAATAAACATTACTATTATTATTATTATTATTATTGACGTTATTGTTCTTTACCAATTTCATTAATTTCATTATGCTCGATTCATATATCGTTATAAAAATTTGTTTTGTAGAGATTTCGAAAGAATCCAGGTCGCACTTAATTTCTATATGCCATTCTTGGAACAAGAAACAGAAAAAGGTTCAAACATATTCACACACAAGTTGCATCACAGCCCTTGAATGTTATTAGTTTCTGGGACTCAAACATTCTATTTGTGTATCCTAATAGTGCTAAGTTTATTGCCAAAATGTGCTTCACGTATAAGCATTCTCAGAGTTTCCAGTCATATGTATTATAGATCATCTTCGAACAAATGCATCTCTCTTTCGTCGATACATCATAACTGTGTTAAATTCATAACTATGTATTGAAGAACAGTCATTTCAAGATCCTATGCTTCTCTGTTGATGACAATGAATGTTTATATCGCATACAAGAATTATATTTTGAGTTTAGCCTTAGTTTCAAGCTTCTACAATTAGCTCTAGGGCACGTCCACTTGACGTGAATGGTCAGAAAAAAAAATGAAAAAATCGGATTAAAGGTTGATAAACTTGAGATTGAAAGCTTTAGTGTGAAAGTTGAATCTTTTTGTAGAGTTTAATTACCCTAACACCAAACTGATATTATTCGCACTCGACGCGCGTTTCGCTAACAAGGTGAGTATCTTCAGGAGAAGAAAATTGATATTGATTCAGTAGTTTGGTGTTAGGGTAATGGATTTCTAGAAAAAGTTTCCAAGTTTTACGCCAAAGATACCAATCTCATCCTTTCCAAATTTTCTCATCAACACTATCGTGAACCTTTTTTTGAGTATATATTTTCCTTTTGCAGATATGTTCTCTGGTGATAGTGATGAGCTGTAATAGTGTGGAGAAGTCCTACGCAGAGTTATCAGTAACCTGTTTCATGTTGCAAGTTAAAATAGAAGACGACTCCTGTAGGGAAGAGCTTTATATTCTTACAAAGATGGTG
The DNA here is from genome assembly GCA_032362365.1 of Zygogramma bicolorata. Taxonomy (NCBI): domain Eukaryota; kingdom Metazoa; phylum Arthropoda; class Insecta; order Coleoptera; family Chrysomelidae; genus Zygogramma; species Zygogramma bicolorata. The sequence continues at coordinate 167,051 of JAVJAQ010003929.1, forward strand.
AAAGAGTTGAAACCGAAATTTTCTGCTTGGGGTTTTTTCAATATCAACCAAAAGACCATTTTGGGTTTCATATCAGCGACAGTGGCATATTTAATTGCATTCACACAATTCAGATTGAGCAATGAGAAATTGATATTATCCTCCACTCAGATTTCGAATACATCTCTCACTGACTATAACTAATTCATAGGGAACAAATTTGAAGGCAATAAAACATATTTCCTCTATCAAAGATAAAAAAAAACATTAGATCTGTCGATTCCGTTGAAATGTGGATATGTTGTAGTTTGGGTTACTAATCAAAAGACCAACCTGGAGTAGCCGTATTCGTAGTTTTTGAAGGTTAAGGGTTGCGATTGATTCTGTAGGTGTAGAATCCTCAAAAATGGCCAATAACTCTGTAATAGATGATCGATGGTGATCGGCAAATATTTTTCGTAGTATCGAAACAATTAGCCGTTTGCAATTGTGTGTTGTACCACCCTTATTTCTTCGTATATAAGAAAATGCAAATATTTCGGTAAAGTAAGGAATCTGCCTTACGGTACTCCGTGAAATGGGCATTTTCCGGAGATTAGATAAGATTTTTTATTGGTCAAATTATTACACCTAAGTGTCAATAATGTATGCTACAAATATAAAATAAAAATTACCGAAAAGTAGTGGGTAGTTAATAAAAATTGTATGAGATACATTTTGACTAATGGACTGGCCCTAAGATAGAGAGGACTGCAGAGTGAGCAAGATAGAATACTTCAAGTATAACCGCTAAACGAACTCCTTCCTCAATGTAGTGAAGAAAGAGGGGTTAAGAAGGATAGTGAATTCAAGTAGGTATAGAATAATCATTCTGTCCTTCACAATATCGCTTGAATGTGCACATCTTTTCTTCCCCTATTGTATTATGTTATGTTATACGGAAAATGTCATATAGGCCAGTCCATTAGTTGTAATGCCTATGGTACCTACATTGACGATAGTCACTAAGTAAAGCTGAACATCATAATAAACATTCTCTGAGAGATGTTTCCTTTTGAAATTGGCGAGGGTTGCATATTTCATTGATTGAACCTGTTAGTTGTACAATGATAGGTATAAGTTGCAACTCGTTTTTGTTTCCAGTATTTGGTTTGGTGCACCAATATTATGCTTGTCCCTAATATTATACAAATGATTCTTTTCATTTTCAAAACTCGATCGCACCAGGACTTGATGAGAATAGCATAAGCAACAACATGTTCGTTTCATTTGCTAAGAAATAAATAATTTTCGAATCTTGTGCCAATGAATTCTCCTGTTCAGTATATCATCAACTACAAAATATTATAATTCTAGTCAATTCGACTGAGGTCTAGTTTCCATTCCATTTTTGTGGGGTATACTTGAACTTCTAGCGAATTTTTTCAATATGAATAGTGCTAGATATTTGTTATTCATTGTATTTTATAAATTTCATTTTCGTAGTAACGTGCTCCATTTTCGTAGTATACAATTATTATACATAGGCAATAAAAAACTGTGGAATAATTATTCGTGGCTTGAGTTAGCACCAAAAATATGGTATGACGGATGATCTCCTTGTGCAGCTCATCAATTACTGTATACGAAATGAATAGTAAATGAGTAAAAATATAGGGCAAGTGGCCCCTTGTTTTGGGTACGAGAATGAACAGTAGGTGGGACATCTGGATTGAAAAAACTAAACCTACCCAGTAGCACTGTGAGTATTTCTGGGTTTCATCAAAGTTGAAATGGCGATTGCGTTATCGTAAAAATCAGTAAGACGCGCCAGATCTTTTTGGCATCCAAGACAATTAGCAGACCCTTACCCGCACAACGCTCTGCTTTCCGAATTCGGAGAAGAAACCAACATTTTTTTTTATTTATTTCAAGTAGTGTGAAGACATCTGCTCTGAAGCTGTCATATTCAAACAAGCGGCATTCAATAGCTGGCGCCAAATCCAAGTTCAGAAATGAGATCTGAGTGTCAACGCAAGGAATAGGTGTAGTGCAACAAATGGAGCTGCTAAAGATTCACATAATCATGGAATTCGTTCAAGACTTGTTGAATGTCCGAATGGTTCCCGTTCGTTTTGGTCATTTGCTGAAGCTGTCGATACAAATTTCACTTTCAGTTCATCTTTCCTTCAACAAAAGATATGTATCACAAGCCACCACTGTCCAACAAAAAGCAAATTTTTTTGCTAATATGTTTGCTGGAAATTTTACTTCTCATCGAGAAAAAAAATATCATGCCTGTCGACAGCCACATGCCTGAAATATATTTTTACGAAAAAAATATAAGAAATATATCGAATGAACTGAATTCGAAGAAGGCTTGCGTGTCTGATGGAATTCCAGCAATTGCTCCTAACGTGTTTGCCATAGAATTGACAGCAGAACTTTTCGAATCATTTAACTTTTTTTATAGGTAGCGATTTCTTCCTGAGTCCTGGGGAAGAGCAAGAAATCAACCAGTTCCTGAAAATGGGAAGGAAACTTCATCTTGTGACTATGGACCTATGGACCAATTGTATTGCCTTCTATTATTTCCGAAGTCATGGAAAAAGCAATCAATTTGAAGCTTATCAAATATCTGGAGTATAAAAGAAGAATTGATGATAGGCAACACAGATTTTGCCATCAAACATCAACCAGTGACTCATTGGCATATGTTTCTCATATTTGGCAGTATTCCATCAAAAAATTCGGAGAAACATTAGCTGTTGCACTCGACATTTCAAAAGCATTTGATCGAGTTTGGCATCGTCGTCTCCTTTCTAAACTGCCTTCTTATGGTTTGCGTCCTCAATTGCGTGCTTTGTTGAAGAGTTTCTTGTCTGATAGGTGTCTATATGGGGTTGAACATGGAGTATCGTTTGATATTTTCTCAATGAATGCAGGTGTTCCACAGGGTTCAGTTCTGGCGCCCACTTTGCTCCTCCATATCAATGATTTGCTGGAGAAAACATCTTGTTCAGAGCATAGTCTTGCGGAAGACAGTACTCTCCATACTAGTTTCTGTTGCAGAAAACCCATACCAGCACGAGAAAAAAAATCAGGGGAGCATTAGCGCCAAAAGAATTAACGATGACTTGACGGAAATAATAAAATGGGGTAGCATCAACTTCGTGGAATTCAATGCTGGAAGAAGAAGAAGAAGTTCTCGGAGAAGAACAACCTATTCTTATCTAGTATTCAGATGTCAGGAGTGATTATTCCGAAGTCAAGAATCTCGATGCTAGGAATTGCGATCAGTAATAATTTCTCATGGGAAAACCAAGTGAGATCGATCGTTGAAGGTGCTTCCTTCTATAGCTACAATAATAATTGTAATATTTCAATATAATAATTATCGTCAATCGTTCCACCCTTGCCAGTATCTACACAGATGACCCGACGAGTACAGAATTCCCACCTTTTTGTTGTGAGCCTTCACACCTGTCGAACCTCTTTTGCTCAAGGATATTTTTTTCAATAAAACAGGTGAACTGTGGTACTCCTTGCAGAGAGACTTTTTTCCTGAGGCTTACAAACTCCAAAAATTCAAACTGAATGTTATTTTTTATCTCCTGTCCCTTGATTTACACAGTGTTCGAACATTACAGGGATTCCTTTTCGTGTGAATCTATATAGGAAAAAAAATGGCTATTTCTCTCGTTTCCACTTAAGATACTAGTGAATATTTGTATCTTATATCAAAAGTATTTGATTGAGCGCGGGAAAAGACCAGTCCAAAGCTACTTAGAATAGTTTAGTTGAGGCTCAAATCATGCACACTATTACTGGTTTTTGATTCTCTGTTCAACTCGGTACAAAAATGTCAAGTAGTCATAAAGTCAGTACTATATGGCTAGGTATTTTTCAGAATATGAATGTATTATCTGAGGAAATAAACGTTTCAATACATTTTCTACTGATTATTACCCAGTCAGATGGAAGCATCTGGCGGATCTGTATCTGTAGGTGAGAGAATTTTTAGCTTCACCGCACTTTGGCACTATTTGCTGGATAAATTTTTTTCTTCTGCGATTCGTATATTAGTTCAGAAAATGGAGCTGAACAAATGGTAAAATCTTGCAATTTTTTCGTCCAGCACCGATTTGTACAAAAATTTGGGATTGGGCTTATTTCACCCTTTAGTTCGTTTTCTATATTGTGCCGTTGTACTCTTTTTGTTTTTTAGGGGTGAAAGCTACCCCTCATTGTCAAAAATTATAAAATAACATTGAAAACCTCAATATGGGTAAAAATAGTTAAATAATGATTATTTCGTGCTTTAGGATACAATTTCATAATCTTTCAACCTACCCTTGTTAGAAACTACCCTTGAAAACATTGAAGTTTTTATAATATGTCTTCGAACTTAGGAATACACTGGTGAGAAATCAACGAAATATACACTCTTCTCTGTTTTCCAATATGAATGGGAAAAGTGGAACATATAACGTATTACGTCCGAATAAACGGTTATGTTGATTACTACGCTCCAAAGCGGATGATTCGAATTTTTCCAAAAAACCAAAAATTTTCGGTTTTTTAAGCATAGCTCCTTCAATTCAGGTGATAGAAATATTTTTTCGCCGACGATTTCGTAGGTCTTTCGAGTGATATAGGACTATGTGAATTGAATTACTTGAGATCCCTTAATTTTTGAATGTAGAGAGTTTGTAGCGCTTGAATAAGGTTATATTGTATGTGTAATGTAGGTGGTAAATGGCTATATCTCGCCGAATATTCACTGTACAAAAAATCTGCACACAGGAAAATTTTTTTCATTAAAAAAGCTACAATTCTGTACAATATTGTTTTTTTTTGTATCTTCAGTATTTTGGAATATATTTTCAAGAAAAGGGTTCAAAAAAAGAAATTGAAAAAATCGTTTTCTCTTCAAACTTCAATTTTACTAAAATTAGGTATTTCAAATCGGTCAAACTTCGTGGGTGTATTGTTAGTACATATATAAAGAGAATCACAGAAGGGTGGCGATCAGTTTTGATTAGGAGGTTCTTTGGGAGGTTGTTTCCACAGATCTAATTGAAAATTTTGAGAAAGATTGCATGAGCTTCCTTCGGAAAATGCAAATTTTTCTCTTTATTTCGCTTCCAATTTTTACATTTGACGAAAAAAGCTAAGCATTAATTTGCTGTATCTCAGTTCGCATTTGTGCCAGAAAAATTCTAGAAGGAGCATTGTTTTTGTTTTTCAAGAGCTAAAATTTGGCTCTCCACACTTTTTTACAGTTATTCGCAGAAAACCATTTGAAAAAGTCGATTTTTTCGTCAAAAAACTGTTACTTCCAACTTCGAATAACCCAAAAAATATTACTTTTACGGAAAAAACGTATGGAACATTTTTCTCTTAGAATGTCTTTTTCCGTCGATTTGTACAGTTAAAATATAATAGAAAATTTTCACCACCGAGATGGGGTGGCAACCACCCCCAAGGCTCTAGCGTACAGCAGCATGATATGAAAAATGATCCTAGAGCTTTTTCCCACCTTCTGTTAGAATTTCAAGTAAATTCATGATGGACGAAAAAATTGCGAGCCAAAATGCTTCATTTTCTGGACTATAAGACAAAAACCAAAAAATAATTCATCACACTTCATTCTCCTCACAAAAATACCCAAGTTCCCGACTATGTGCTTGGTTATAACTGAATATATGATTGATTAATCAACTATCTATAGATAGCATAACATTTTTGGACTGCGTTTTATCAAGAAAACACAACCTCGTTGTCCAGTCTATGACCATTTTCCCGTGTATTTATCTACATACCCTTTTTTTCAAAATCTACTCTGTGCCAAGGGTTGCTTTCTCCCTGGGGGTGGATGCAACCCCTTCTTGGGGGTGAAATTTTTTTTATTGGAAATGAGTGCGGAAATCAATAGATTGACTAATTCTAAGTACTTTTTGTTCAATATAGTTTTTTCTGAAAAGCAATACTTTTCGACTTATTCGCGAGTGAAATTGTCGGTTTTCAGGCAGAAAAAACACGTTTTCAGATCCTTTTTCACGAATAACTAGAAAAATATACATCTAATCGAAACACCTGCGGAGAGCAAAATTATGGCTTTTGAAAAAACAAGGGGGATCGTTTATATGTGATGTATGCAAACCCACTACAAACTGAATAATTGCTTGTTGAAAGTTGATTGGTATTTTCAAACGCCAAAATGGAATGTTTCTACGTACAATAACCAAAAACCAATGCATTGTTCGGGAAAAACTCATTGGACCTTTTCTGAAGTCCTTCAAAAATCATTTATTTTTGTTATTATAAAAGTTTCTAGCATCAAAACTGACCGAGTTATGAAGGAAATAATGTTGAATCCTATTTTTTCGTTGAAAAAAAATTGTGAATAACTCATCCTCTCTTCCCCCCCCCCTTTGAAAAAAATTGTTGTTACTCCATAATTCACTTCATTCATGTTCTTATAATGAGTTCTGAGTTTCTTATCAATAGAAAGTACGTAGTTTTGGAAAAAATTGCGATTGAAGAGAAAAAATCATATACGTAATTCAGCGAAAAATCACCATTTCTTCGAAATAACTCGAAAAGTATTGATCACATGCAAAATTTCCTAGAGTACAAAATTGAAGGTTATTCCTCTCCGAGGGTTTTGTCGTTTAATTTTTCTCTGCAGGATGAAAATAGGGTAAGATATGACCAGTTAAATATTGTGAGAGTTCGCGCAAAGTACCTTTTTTGAGCCCTTTCAGCATGAACCTTTTCAAAAATATGATCTAAAACAAAAAATAATGTGAATGAGCTTATAGCTCTTGTAAAAAGCTACGAAATACTTTTCTGGTGGATTTTATTGCTTGAAGACTAAGCGAGTTATGGGAAAAAAAACAAAAACAATTTTTGTAGAAATTAGAGTATGTACATAAGAAGAAATGGTGATTTTTCGCTGAATTACGTATATGATTTATTTTCTTCAATCTAATTTTTTTCCAAAACGACGTTCTTTCAAATGATGAAAAACTCAGAACTCATAATAATAATATGAATGAAGTGAATTATGGAGTAACAACGATTTATTTCAAAAGGGGGGAAGAGAGGATGAGTTATTCCCAATTTTTTTCCAACGAAAAAATAGGATTCAACATTATTTCCTTTATACCTCGGTCAGTTTTGATGCTTTTATGAATAATTAAAATAAAGGATTTTTGAAGGACTTCAAAAAAGGTCAGAGGAGTTTTTCCCGAACAATGCATTGGTTTTTGGTTATTGTACGTAGAAACTTTCCATTTTGGCGTTTGAAAATACCAATCAACTTTCAACAAGCAATTATTCAGTTTGTAGTGGGTTTGCTTACATCACAAATGAACGATCGCCTTTGTTTTTTCATAAGCTATAATTTTGCTCTCTGCAGGTTTTTCGATTAGATGCATATTTTTTCAGTTATTCGCGAAAAAGGATCTGAAAACGTGTTTTTTTTGCCTGAAAACCGACAATTTCACTCGCGAATAAGTTGAAAAGTATTGCTTTTCAGAAAAAACTTCATTGAACAAAAAGTGCTTAGAATTAGTCAATCCATTGATTTCTGCACTCATTTCCAATAAAAAATTTTTCACCCCCAAGAAGGGGTGGCATCCACCCCCAGGGAGAAAGCAACCCTCGGCACGGGGTAGATTTTGAAATAGAGGGTAAGTAGAACCTATATCCAAATTTTCATAGGAATCGGTGATGTATGGGATAAATACACAGTTTACACTTTTTTTACCGTCATAGACTGGAATAAAGAGACATTCGCCCAGATTGTCAGTTAGTTTTAAAAATGCGTTGTTTTGCAATGGAGTGTACATGAACTTTAATTCACCGCGTCTTGAAAAATACTCACTTAATCGATAATTCATTCGAACATTCCCACACTTAATCGATCACTGCTTGTTCGAATCATTCATTTCATAAATGGATAGTACTTGAATAATATATATACCACAAATATGTCGATGGAGACTTGCTAAGAGTTATTCTCATGCAGTAGAGGTTACATTCATTACCATGAACAAGCCGCATTGTTTCAATAACAATACATTGTTTCATCTGTTTCAAAATTTGGGAATTGTCCTAGGCATATTTCCAAGCAATATCAAAAACAAAAAAATTGCTCTTGCAATTTTTGTCGCATACAGTCTGACTTTGACAAGTGTTTATTATTTTTCCTTTCAATCATTACAGACTTCTATCAAAACAGGGCAAATGGATGAATTCTTCATGATATCTTGGTATTTGTTCTCATGGTGTTTCAACATTACGTGCTTTCATGGTGCTTTACAGAACAAAGTATGTTGGAAAGAACTCTCAGAAGATTTCACTAGTGACGACAATCCACCTGATGGATATACATCCAGTTGTTTTTGGAAAATGGCCCTTGCATTATCACCATTTGTATTAACAAACATGCCATATGTTTTCGTGCCACCAGCATATCACAACTCTTTAAATGTTTTGTTCTGGAATATCATGATATTTCAAATCATCGTTGTGGTGATAACAGCATGGGATATCACGAATCTGTTGCGGAAAAAGTACCGAAATCTATTGGATTCGCTCGAGACAAATTTCTCAGATAGACAATCAAACCGAAGTCATTTCTTGGTGTGCATGAAGGAATCGAAGAGAACTCTTGAAGGGATTCATTGTACTATAAACAACTTCAATGGGTTTTACGGAAGATTGTTTCTGAATATTATAGCATTGTTATTTTCCAATGTAATGGCTGGCATGGACTGGTTGCTGATGATATTCGTTGATGGGAAATTTGAAGAACATGTTTTTGTCGTGAATGTTTTAGCGATTTTTATAATGAGCGTGAGTACCTATAGGTTTCATCATTTTTATATTCATCAGTACTAGTTATTGAGATCTATTTTGAAAGAGATTTCTTCAGAATTTCAGATATTACGTATCACATTATGTGTGGTTGATCATGTGAGGGGTCTAGTTACAGATTAGGATGGAAATCAGCATACTTATATAACCCAAAAACTATTGCGCCACATTCATGTAGCCTCCAACTGTACCACAAAATAAGATGGATTAGAGAAAACTGTACAAACTGAAAAGCAGAATTCTGTATTATCGAGAGTTGACGACAGATTTTCCATACTTGGATCGATCGATACAAACCAACTTACAATAAAGATTCAACTCGCAACATAACTAACATCAAATTGTTTGAACACATCAATATTTGTTCCGTAGTTTTTTGGGTTTGTAACCTACCACAATCTGAAAAAATAAGAATTAATATTGGAATCTATACAAGTGTAGAAGGGCAGATATTCAATATCCCCAGTTCTTTCTGGACAGAACAAGTCCAATTAGTCAGCAACTTCTCGTATAACTCAAATTTTGACTATCAAAAAAATCATAAGAACTGATATATATTTGAAAATATCTGTTAACGTTTCGGAAACTAAATCTGCTTCCGTTCTCGAAACTTCTAGGCAAATTCTTTTTCAAATGCAAATACCTCGTAAAGACAATTCTCGTGATTGACATTTGTCGAATTATTTCAAACTTGACATAACATTTTTTCCTTCAAAAGGGGCAGCCATCCGCGATCCATATCAAGCGAACTCATAGATATGCATTCTTCACCAGACAGCATTAGTACAGGTAATAGGGAGCCAGCTACTCGTGTCCATAATGCATAATTAGGCAGGAGTTATTTTATTTCATAAATAATTGCAGTCTGACGTACTCAACCTGAAAACACAAAATACTTACAAAAATGGCGAACGGAAGTGCCGCCATTTTGTGAAAAACCGTTTGGGCCTGTATCTCCGTAACCGTGCACTTTAGGCCCACAATTATGAGGACCTTTTTTATAGATAATTGAATTTTCTATCTTTTTCATCCAAAATTTTTTTTCGTAGCACTTACCGTTCACGACTTATATTATTATTACTTTTTGTTTATTCACTTTTTTACCGATATCTCTTTAAATAATTGTTTGAAGAATAAATTGTTTACGATAAAACTTTCGAATCGATACATTTTCTACAACTTTTAATCGAAACTTTTTTCTCTAAAGTTAATATTTTCGAAGTTACAACGCGTTGATTTCAATCGTCTTGTATCTGGGAGAGTGCATTTCATGCAAATGCAGAACTGGCTGTGGGTGCCGAAAAGCAGGATTGGACTGTAGGGTAATCTGTGAGAACTGCACAGAGGAAACGTGCACTAATCAGCTGAAAGTAATCGTCAACAACACAGAATTGTGCGACATCGATGAAGATATTGGTGATGATTCCAACGACAAATTAATAGAGGCGTTACAATCTTTATATGCCACTGACGAAGATAACGAACATCGAAAATTCACCACCCTACATATGACATATGATTCATTTTGGTGTACATTTGTAAAAATAAATTTCACTTATATTCTTCAATAAATATTCCATTTTTTTATTTGCGTGTTTAATTATGACAGTAGTTTTTGAATTAATTGTAGTAATATTTAATTGTTTTAAAGAAAATACAAAAAAAATTCAATGGGTATTCGCTATTTCTTGCAGGTAAGAACTTGAATTAATAATTATTTATTGAATCAAAAAAATTCTAAAATTCATATTTTTTTTATTATGTATCGGATTCGCTACATCATTACGCTATGCATACTTCGTTCTTAATAACCTTGTACTCGGTAGTACAACATTGAACGCGTTGTAACTTCAAAAATATTAACTTTAGAGAAAAAAGTTTCGAATGAAAGTTGTAGAAAATTAATCGATTTGAAAGTTTTATTTCTAACAATTTATTGTTCAAACAATTATTTAAAGAGATATCGGTAAAAAAGTGAATAAACAGAAATTAATAATAATATAAGTCGTGAACGGTGAGTGCTACAAAAAAAAAATATTGAATAAAAAAGATAGAAAATTTAATCATCTATAGAATAGGTCCCCATAATTGTGGGCTTAAAGTGCACGGTTACGGAGATACAGGCCCAAACGGTTTTTCACAAAATGGCGGCACTTCCGTTCGCCATTTTTGTAAGTATTTTGTGTTTTTAGATCAAGTACGTCAGACTGCAACTATCCATGCAATAAAATAACTCCTGCCTAATTTTGCAAAACAAAATCCTCTATTACCTGTATTACATGATGAAAGCAGATTATTTTAATTTTCCGAACACAGTCCACAACAAAGACATACAACCTACACAAAATACACAACCTGTATCAAACATTATACCTTATGTCCCTCGTTTGTCTGAAACGATAAAACGGATCGGCAACAGGTATAATATTAGAACAACATTCAAAACAACAAATACTTTAAGATCGATACCCACACATACCAAACCGAATAACCCAACAAAAAACACAAAAAATTGTATTTGTCAAATTCCTTGTTCGTGCGGTCAAAAATATATCGGTGAAACGTCTCGACCATTGGAAGTGCGAAAGAGTGAACACAAGATGTACATCAGGAACAGACAAATAGGTGGTTCTCAATTATCAGAACACATTCTTACTGCCGATGGAGACCACACAGTAGAATGGAACGACACTAAAATTATAACGAAAGAAAGCAATAGCAAGAAACGAAAATTAAAGGAATCTGCTTTCATCATGCTGTCTGGTGAAGAATGCATATCTATCAGATCGCTTGATATGGATCGCGGATGGCTGCCGCTCTTGAAGGACAAAGTGTTATGTCAAATTTGAAATAATTTGACAAATATCAATCACGAGAATTGTCTTTACGAGGTATTTGCATTTGAAAAAGAAATTTGGCTAGAAGTTTTGAGAACGGAAGCAGATTTAGTTTCCGAAACGTTAACAGATAAGTATTTTCATATATATCAGTTCTTATTATTTTTTTTTTTTGAAAATTTGAGTTATACGAGAAGTTGCTGACTAATTGGACTTGTTCTATCCAGAAAGAACTGTTTTTCAATAGATGCAGCAACTTTTCGGGGTAGATTGAAAATCTGCCCTTCTACACTTGTATAGATTCCAATATTAATTCTTATTTTTTCAGATTGTGGTAGGTTACAAACCCAAAAAACTACGAAACTAACATCACATCTTCTGTACGAAAAGTAGTTTTCTTTTCGAAGACAATACATGAGTTGAAATTTTGTTCTGACGAAGATTTTCATGGTGTGGAGGTTTCATTCACTCGACCCAAATATGGACATTCACTGGATTACTGTTTGAAAGATACGATGACTCATCACATATATTTTTTGGAAAACAAACAGCGCATAACTCACAGAAGTGGTATATTGCGCAACAAGTGCAGAAAAGTGCTGATTTCTCACAAGTTTAAGAGAGAGCGCAAGCGCGTGCTGCTATTCAAACGAGTGAAAGATTGCATTTCTGCTCGTGTTACGCACCATGATGTTTTTACAACACACTTTTTGCTAAAATTTTAATCTGTCAATGACAGATTTTAATCTGTCAATGCCAGATTGAAATGTGACAATGACAGATTAAAATCTGTCAATGACAAGTGAGAATGTGTCAATGACAGATTATAATCTGTCAATGGTGTATTGACAGATTAAAATCTGTGATCGACAGATTTTTTTGTATAGTGACCCTAATACGCCGTCGTATAATAGTATTAGATCAGATTATTAGATTACCGGTGAGCCCATGGCCTGATTCACTGCGACCTTTTCAGATCTATTATGATGCTCCTTGGTTGTTAAAGCTCTTCGTCTAGCTTGATCTCTTTGATGAGACTCCATAGCCTTGACACTGACCCCTTCATATCGCTAGCAGCCTCTAGTTTCTCCTCCCCGCATCTTGCGTGTCTCAGTCTTGCTATCGCTTCGCATTCACAGAGCACTTGCAGTGCGGTTTCTTCCTCTTCTTGGCAGAACCTGCATTGGGTTTCTTCTGTCAGACCAATATTGCTCATATGTTTTCTGAGCCGGCTATTCCCCGTTAGTAGACAACACTAACCTTACGGTTGTGGTTCAGCAGGTCTTCCGTGAATCTGGGCGCTGGTTCCTATATGAACTCTTTCGCCTGTATCATTCCAGGGAGATTATTCCACCAATCTTTCGATTCGTTTTGCATCCATGAATTTATGGATGTCTTTATGCTTGCTTTCGCTACCCCGAAGAAGGGTTCTGGGCCGATCATAGCCTTAGATGCGCCTTCACGAGCTGGAGCATGGGCCTCCTCGTTGCCCTTGTGACCCTCATGTTCGGGGACCCATGCTATAGTAACCCTATTTTGGGAACTTAGCTCCTTGAGTGCGCTCAGACAGCTTCCCACCAATCTAGAGTAGGTTTGAAATGAGCTGAGCGCCTAAATTGCTGCCTGGCTGTCGGAGAAAATAACAATGGTTTTATTCACGACCTTCTGCCTGTTTATTTCCCCTATACAATGTTCGATGGCCGCTACTTCTGTCTGGAACACAAGTATATTAGTATACTACAGAACATAACTCATTTTCAGCTTTATGGTGCCCAAGAAAAGCAAATAATCGATTTCAGAATTGAATATATTGATCAAACAGTGGAGAATTTTCTTGGTTTGGATAGTTCTTCAAAATATGGCAAAATTATATTTTCAGAAACACGCTTACTGACTATGTCGAATGTATTTGTCAATACATTGTAGCACTAGTGTTTTTTTTGAGTTTTCCACACTTGAAATAGCAAATGTTATATCTATCGTAAAAATCAGTAAGACGCTCCAGAGCGCTTCGGCACCCGAGATGATCAGCCAACCCTTGCCCGCACAAGCCGCACTCCTTTGGGCAAAGAGAGAATTGGAAGTATGATCAATAGCAGAAAAAACTAGATTCTCTCTACATCGATTCATAAACGAATTAATATATTATCCCAATGTATTTGTTTTCTTTCCTTATGGAAAAGGGATATCCAATGTTATCGAGTGTCCTAGAACCTACGGAAGAGATCAAAGATTTTTTAAACATTCTGCTATCCTTATACAAGAAACTCGAAAGATCTTCAGCCCTATTGAAAATAGAAAAAGTTGTTTCGAGATAACTTATGCCTCTTTTTTTATTAGTGATGAGTAATAGCTTTTTGCGAATTGGATGTTCATTTGGCAGATTGAATATGTCAAACTATATTCTACTTGGTCGTAAATAACATCCAATCGACTCGAAGAAATTCATTCTTACAGTCAATCGATCACCTGCTTGTTTGAATTATTCAGCTCATCAGTTAATGAGTAGTCCTTGAATAATGCACGTGACACCAATAATATTTATCGGGTATTTCTCGCCCACAGACACTTGTGCCGTAGTGGTGACATTTGTTGATGAGAACATGCCACTTTGCCGGAACTCTAGAGCTTTGTTTCACCTGCTTCGTAACCTTGGAACCCTTCTCAGCATATTTCCATGGGTTTTCAACATCACATGCTCCCATGGTGCTTTAAAGAACAGGGTGTGCTGGAATGCTATCTTGGAGGATTTTGTTGGTAAAGGTGCGTATTCACCAAAAAAGCGAGCACGAGCGAACATTCGTGTATGTTTGCTCGTGTTTGCTCGACATATTGATATCTCGTCCACACTAGAGCGAATATGTTCATGTTTGGAGTTGATCCATATACTTTGTGCGAGCAGTGCGAGCGCGGTAAATATGGCTGACCATGAAAAATTATTGTTAGCTAGTGCTGCTTTCGTTGTATTGACATCATTGAAAAAAAACGATTCTGGCAAGCAACTGTATTTAAACACCAACATATATATAGTGGTAGTAGCCTATTGCGAGATTTAGAACAGGATTACGGAAGTTCCAGAATTTTTGCCGAATGTCCCCTGAAGATTTCAAAACTCTGCTAGAACTGATGGAACCAAAAATAATGAAATATGACACAAACTACAGGAGAGCTGTAACCTGTAACTTTAAGATTTCTCGCAACGGGCGACTCATATAGCTCTCTCATGTATTTTTTTATAATATTCAAACAAGTACGGCCAAGTTCATGAACCAACCCGATAATAATAATGTACTAAAAAGTATTGCAGCATGCAGCAAAACGCAAGCGATCGAAGCGCGAGCAGTTTTGACGATTAGATCCCGTCCACACTGAATAAGCACGAACAAGTATTTTCTTTGATGTACCGCCTTCCTCTCGATCTTTTTTGAACGCGAACAAGCAAACGTTCGCTCGCTCGCTAGCTGGTACCCACCAGACTATTTTGTTCGCTCGTGCTCGCTTTTTTGGTGAATACGCACCTTAACGACAACCCTGCATCTCGAGATACTTCTTGCTGTTTTAGCAGATGATACATATATTTTCGATATATGCAACAAGAAATATACCGCCAGTTTTTTTGTCTGATATGCATTCCATCTCTTCCAATAATTTACTCTGGAATGTGCTGTCATATAAAAACAATCATTGTGCTTACTACAGCATGAGATATCACAACGTCGCATAGAAGATATTGTGGTGTACTCCAATCTCTCGATGAGATATTTTTGGATTGCAACTCAACTAGCAGAAGCTTGACGATGGAAATTGAAGAATTGAAAAAAAACTATCAAATCATAAACCGTTTCAAAGACAACTTTAACGCATTTTATGGTAGACTTCTTCTCAATGTTCTGACAACGCTATTAGTGCACATCTTTGGCAAATCTCAATTTTCTACTGTTGTTATTTTTGGGTGGAGACTTGAACAAAGTTATTGTTGTTTCTGATACTTCTACGGTTTTCCTGATGTGCGTAAGTATTCAAGAATTCTAACGTGACATGTACATTTCAATATTGTATCTTGTGTCAGTACCTATCAACAACCAATGAGTTTTCGACATATTTCTCAGGTTTTTTGAATCTTCCCTGATATTTTGGGAATATTGGCAGGCGTAAGAATAGTGAAAACCTCATCTTTGTGTGCATGCTAGAAATAATTGGTATAAGAATAGTCAATATCACCTTGGATTCCCTCAACGGTTAAATGTTGATCAAGGAAATTGCCGAAAAAGATTCCCCTTGTTGAATATTCGAAATTCTGTTTGATCCTTGTGAGATTTTGATGTTGTTACAAGAGTATGTTTGGCATCCGTTTTTTTCATCGAATTGTTATCATATTCTTTGTGACATGTTCACAAACAATTCCAACAAAAAATTGGATACGAGTAACCTCGACTACAAGTTTCCCTGATGATGATAATAAATATTTACGAGGTTCGTGTCGAGCTTTGTCTATATTTTTGTTACATCTTCTGCAAATGTGGTCGCCGTTGTACAGCCTTTTTTTTATCCTGGTATGTTATGTCTCAACAATAAAGCAGATCTTCTGTCTTTTTCTTCGACGGAGTTTTTATAAAACTCATCCCGTCCGCGCTGCAGGGTAGATTCAGTATTCGCTCTGATCTTTGTGTGATTTCATATAATCGATGTGTTTATTGCTTGCCGTTCCTGAGTGACTCGGAACCCATTGTGAAGTCAATCTATCATATCTTGCGTGTCTCAGCCTTGCTATCGCTTCGCATTCACAGAGCACTTGCAGTGCGGTTTCTTCCTCTTCTTGACAGAACCTGCATTGGGTTTCTTCTGTCAGACCAATGTTGCTCATATGTTTTCTGAGCCGGCTATACCCCGTTAGTAGACCCACCACTAACCTTATGGTTGTGGTTCAGCAGGTCTCTCGAGAATCTGGGATCTATCATAGTAACCCAGGTGTTTGTTATTCGCAGCATTTCCGAACAGATCTGAATGTAACTCTAGAACTTTGCAGTGGGCTCAGTGGGGCCTATTTGCCGGTGAATGTTAACCTTTCCATTACGTTGGGTCCTCAGATTTTATATTCTCTCGCATAATTTCTGCCTAAAATATCGATACGTATTCCTGCCGTACAATATTCCGTCTCAGATCCATCTGTAAACTAGGTATTGAATGGGGGGGGGGGGGGTTATGTAGTCCGTATTCACGTTCAATGGTTATCCCTCCATATATCCGTGATTTCTGTGTTTTCCGATTCCCTCTCAATATAATCTAGTGAATTTTCCAAACTGAAATGGTCTCATTCTTGCCTTTCTCCCTATCAGCAAATGTCAACTGGGTAGAGCCAAAGCATCTCCATTCCTGCTTCCATTGCAACGGTTATGCCCAAAAGGGCAAGTCTTTGGAAACTGCTTTGTTCACTGCAGATATTTGCTTGGTCTTCGCACACCATTGTAAACAACCAGTACACGTTTCAGTTCTCACTTGTTTCCATGAATGATTACGGGCTATTCTGAATCTAGTACCACTCCAAGATATTCAACTTCACCTGACAGGTTGATGTCCTTATCTCGGACCCCATCTTCCCTCTCCTAGTGAATTATTATCACATATTTGAAAGTGCTCGTTCAAGTCCCTCTTGACTAGGCCAACTGGATACAGAATTCAAGGCCTGTTGGATGCAACCTCTCAAAATAATATTATAATTTTCCTGGGCCAGGAAGACTGACTCGTCAGCTTATTCATTATGGTTCAGCAAGCATAGTAGCTCGTCCATAACAAAGTTCCACACATGCGCCCATGAGTCTATTTATCCCACTTTACCTTGATGCTGATACCATCGATTCTAAGCAAATATTGTTGATAGCGCCTTGTATTACCAAAATTGCAGTCGGAAGTCAAATGGTGTTTCTGTTGATATATCTGATCTGCATGCATATTATTCTTGTGCAGTTGTCAGGAATCTATTACATCGTCCCTTGTGCATCCAAGTCTTGAGTATAAACGACATAAGATGTATAGGTTTCAAGGCTTCAGTCGGTTTTGTTATTTTGAATGAGTCTATGGCCCACTTCATCTTCGCTTTCGCCTTCTCACTGTTGGCCATTTTAGAGGGCTCCGGATTTTAATTTCACAACATCTACATGATTAAACTATAAACTTTCTGTAGAGCTGAACCACCTCAACACCAAATTGATATTATTTGCAGTCGATCGGGTTTATCTAATAGGGTAATCATCTTTAACGGAGAACTGATGCCAAATCTGAGGACTAGAGGTAGTAATGTATATATTTTTTTTGTTAGCGGAATACGAGTGCAAATAATAAACTTTCTGTAGAGCTGAACCACCTCAACACCAAATTGATATTATTTGCAGTCGATCGGTTTTATCTAATAGGGTAATCATCTTTAACGGAGAACTGATGCCAAATCTGAGGACTAGAGGTAGTAATGTATATATTTTTTTTGTTAGCGGAATACGAGTGCAAATAATATTAGTTTGGTGTTGGGGAACTTTATCTCAATCAATATATGCTTCATAGTCGGAGGAAAAATAAAATGCATGTCATAAAGAATTAAAAATACAACACATGTCATGAAATATAAAAAATACAAACATCGCAATTTCACAAATGAGACATCAAGAAGACAGACGAGTTTAGGTGAACACTGAAAATTCATGTAGAATCTACAGGTTGTCACAGTAGAGTGCATGGATCGAAAAATAAGCCTTTTTGATTGAAAGATCTTCCACTGTGGAACTTTTTGCTATCTGCGCTATTTATAGAATGGCAGAAAGGTGATCATACACTTTATTACTTCCATAAATAAGAGAATGCTCGGTCAAGGCGAATTTTGGAATAGGTAAGTAAGGCGTATGGTTCTGTCGGGTGTTATGACAATTTGTTCCAGGTATGTAAATGCTAGTTTTATTTTTGTGGATTAAGTATACTGTTTACATTATGTAAAAACAGGTGACAGTTAATATTTCGTGGCTGATGAATAAAGATTTGCAGTGATTTCTTGGCTTAGACTTTGCAAGGTATCTCAAAGACCTCTTCTGAAGCACAAATATCGTATTCAGTAACTGTAAATTACAATGGCCTCAGAAAGCTATTCCATAGCAAATATGAGAATCGATCAATGCAAAGTAAGCCATTCTAGCTGTACCGTAGTTCATTCGATATCACTCTAATAGCATGACATCCACTACATACTTTTTTACTCAAATGGGATACATTTTCTTTAAAATTTAATTTATTGTTTATGTGAATGCCTGGGAATTAAGTGTGCTGTTTGTTTTCTATGAAGTGGTTATCTAATTCTAAATCGTCTAGTATACATTTGAAAGTAACTAGAATCGTTTTGTTTCTCTACAGAAATTTCAGATCTGAATCCTCATTCATGGAATACCCTAAGCATTTTATACAGATTTATAAAATTATAGCCAGCTGATTCTAGGAGTGAATTCTAACCGCCAATCGATCTTTCAATTCATTAGTTGATGGGCTTTGAATTATATATGCACCTAATATCGATTGATAGGTGTATCTCTTCTAGTTCCAGTTCTGGAAGTGAGTTAGCTAGCAACGTCATGACACTTTGTCGAAATACCAAAACTTTATTTCATCTACTCAACAATCTTGGAATGCTGCTTGGAATATTTCCATGGAACGTCAAAGACAAAAGAGTGGCAATCATTATTATTCTCGTATACATCTTGATATCCTGTGTTGTGTATTATTTCTTGTTAGTTCATTTAACCTCATCCTACACTGGATTCAAAACGATGGATTCATTTTTCATGACATGTTTGTTTTTGCTCCTGTGGTGTTTCAACATAACGTGCTTTCACGGAGCTTTGCAGAACAAAAAATGCTGGAACAAACTTTCGACGGACTTCAACAGTGATAACAATGTTTCGACAGATTCTTCGAACGATTTTTTCTGGTACATGGCGCTCATACTTTCAGCACATGCGAGCGTGAATCTTCCATTTTTTTTCATGCCCCATTTCAGTGATTTCGATGTTATATTCTGGAATGTGTTGGTGTTCAAAATCATAATCGTGTTGATAACATCACTGTACTTCACGAATCTTTTACGAAGAAGATACAGAGACCTACCAAATCGCCTCGAGAGAGTTTTTTTGTATAAAGGAACACATTACAGACAATTCTCGATGAGAATTAAGGAACTGAAAAAAAAAATTGAGCTGATTCATTACACCATGGACAACTTCAATGAATTTTATGGCAAACTTTTTCTCTGTGTACTAGCAATATCAATTGTGAACTCGCTTCGTAACCTCGATATATTTCTTCTGAAACTTGTGGATAATGGTATAAGCGACTTAGTGATTGTGATTTATATCACATGGAATTCCATGATGATCGTGAGTACCTATTCGAATTGTAAAGATGGTGACGAATTGAAGAAGGATAATATTTCTGATAACTTAACCACCATCGCCAATGGACTGAGGACAGGCTTTTCGACCAACTGTTGGGGAACAGCTGTCAACTGAGTTCTCAACAAACATTCGAAGTGCTTAGCTGAAATATTCGATTGGCTCTCGGGAACTTAGCTGACAGCTGGGTTTTCCTAGACCTGCCTGCGTTAACGGTATAGATATTGATCCTTCCATTCATGAATTTGAACTCTTTCGGAAATTCTAGATAGGAGCTCATATTATCACACTGTATATGATACCCTTCATATACCTGCACACACCAGACAAAAAATACAATCGCCACTCATAACACTACAGTTTCTTCTAGGCATACAGACATCAATGGAGTATCGTCTGATATTCTCTTAATAAAGTTTTCACAGGTTCCAGTTCCGGCGCCCACTTTGTTTCTGCTTTATGTCAATGCTTTCATGGACGAAACATCTTGTTCAGTGCATAATTTTGTGGAGAACAGTACCCTTCATTCTAGTTTTCTTCCAGAATTCCCATACCAGCACAAGAAACAAAAATTCAGAGGAGTATTATCGTTCATAGAATCAACGATGACTTGGCAAAAATAATACAATGGGATCACATCAACTTGGTGGAATTTGATGCTGGGAAAACCCCTGCATATTACTTCTCGAAGGAAGCCGATTCATCTTTATCAAGTATTCCGTTGTCAGGAACAACTACTCCTACAAAGACTAGTATGACGATGCTAGAATTTACGATCAGTGATAATCTCTAAGCGGAAAACCATATGGAATCGATCGCTTTAGTTTTTATTTTGTCCGAAGAAATGTTCGACTTCTCGTCAACTTCTAATGTTGTACAAGGCACGGATAAGGGCCTGTCTTGGAATATAGTTCCCATGTCTGGGGCTCGGCACCAAACCATCCATTGAAACTTCCTCTATTAAGGTAAAAGCAATCTGTCTTGTTGATGACTTTATGCTCACGTACTCCCTCACTACGTTGAAACAGCGTGAAAGAGTCGGAGACTTTTCTCTCTTCTCTAGATATTTTCACGGTCGGTGCTCTTCTGAATTGTCGTCAATGGTTTCCCCCCTTAGCAGTATCAACACGGATCACCCGAATAGTGCAGAATACCCACCACTTTGTTGTGAGCTTGTATTCCTTTCGAACCTCTTTTGCTCAGGGATCTTTTTCCAATGGAACAGGTGAACTTTGGAACTTGCCGACAGAGATTTTTCCTGAGGTTTACAAACTTCATAATTCGTATCTCCTCCCCCTCGATTCACGTGGTGTTCTTTGAACATTACCGACCTTCCTTCAGTTAGTCTAAATCTGTATATAAAAAAAACTCCTGGGTCCGTGAACACCACTGTGAGAGGGTCTCTACAGAAACACAGTTCGTGTGCATAATGTTGAAAACTGTTCGACGTTTCGTTCTGATTGGTTGTGGCCGACCGACTGTCAGAACGATCAATCAGAACGGTTCACATGTGAAACATGACATTTTTATTTGAACAGGATCATTTCAGAAAGGTTTCAGTGTTTTAAGGGTGGTATTGGTGGGATTGGGATCAATTTAATTAAAGAAAAACTTTTCTTCCCAACGTTTCGAATTTTTGAATTCATCATCAGGGCTCTATAACAATGAGTTGCGTGAACCCTGATGATGAATTTATTAAAATTCGAAAGGTTGGGAAGGAAACAATGTTTTTCTTTCTTATTCCTCCCCCCCCCCCCCCCCCCTTTTATAATTACTATTGTCATCCCTCATCTTGATGAATTATTCGTAATACACTGTAAAAAATAACATCCTGCACAATGTGTATCACATCGTATTTCAACATCATGTCAATCATACTCACCAAAGATGTAAGTCATATAATACATTCATTTTCTCCATCTCTCATACTGGCACATTGTAGTTTTCCTGATGATAGAAATAAATCAATAAAATTTCCGAAATCTTGGACAAACTTTGAAGAGTACTCTTTCAATTGCAGCAACACCCCACTGTTTACTAGTTTTTTTCCTAACTAGTCGGCAACGACAAACCTTCCTCTTATACAGTGTGGTCCACTAGGCTCTGCAGCTCTTCTTTCCCCCTTTCCTCGGGGCTGGGTTGCAATTGGAAGAGTACTCCTCAAAGTAAATGCAGGCTTTCGGAAATTTTATAGATCATCGAACATCTTTGTTTTTCTTGTTAGCGAAAACGCGTCGAGTAGAAATAATATCAGTTTGGTGTTAGGGCAATTGATCTCCCCAAAAATCATATAGATCTACAGGGTAAGATTTGTGGTGACTGAGCCTGTGAAGTGTATTCAGAGGTGCTTTTTCATCGTCTCTCAATCTGTAATCTGTCTATTGGTGAACAACTCAAAGAGGCTGAGTTCTCCAACCGAAAGCTGTACTGGGAGTGAAATCCCATGTTACACATTATGGCGTACTCCGGGCATATTATATGGATCTATGAAATAGCAGTCAGCCGATTAGAGTATTAGGTAAAATTCTAAACGCAATCAATCATTTTTCTCTTTTCGTCATTCTATTCATTAGTTAATAGTCCTAGTATCGATTGATAAGTATCTCTTTCCTAGTTCCAGTTCTGAAGGTGACGTTTGCTAGCAACGCCATGCCACTTCGTTATTTACTCCACAACCTTGGAATCGTGCTTGGATATTTCCGTGGAACGTCAAAGACAGAAAAATGGCAATAATAATTCTCCTTGTATACAGCTTCATATCCTCTGTTGTGTATTATTTCTTGTTAGTTTCTCTAACCCCACCCTCCACTGAAATCAAAACAATGGATGCATTTTTCACGATATGTTGGTTTTTGCCCCTCTGGTGTTTCAACATTTCATGCTTTCACGGAGCTTTCAAGAACAAAGAATGCTGGGAAAAACTTTGGACGGACTTCAACAGTGATGACAATGCTTCAACAGATTCTTTCAAGGAATGTTTCTGGTGCATGGCGGTTATTCTTTCAGCATATGCGGTCGTGAATATTCCATATTACCTCATGCCTCATCTGCATTTCAGTGTTCTCAATCTTGTATTCTGGAATGTGTTGATGTTCAAAATCATAATTGTGTTGATAACATCAATGTACTTCACGAATCTTCTACAAAGAAGATACAGAGATCTATCAAATTGCCTCGAGAGAGTTTTCTTGGATAGACAAACATCTCACAGACAATTCTTGATGCGAATTATGAGGATGAAGAAAGATACTGAGCTGATTCATTGCACGATAGGCAACTTCAATGAATTTTATGGAAGACTCCTTCTTTGTGTACTAGCAATATTATTGATGAATGTGCTTGGTAATCTCGACTTATTGCTTCTGTTACTTGTGGATGATGATATGAGCGACTTAGTTATTTTGGTTAACTTTACATCGATTTCCATGATGACCGTGAGTATTTGTATTGAACAGATATTGACAGAATCAGGGAAAAAAACATTTATTTATTCCTTTCATCATCATAACCAATGGACTGAGCACCGGTTTTTCAACCAATTGCTGAGGAACTCAGCTGTCAACTGAGTCCTCAACAGCCAATCAAACTGCTCAGCTGAAACATTCGATTGGCTATCGAGCACTGGGTTTCTCTAGAATAGACTGACAAACCACTAGAGTAGATTCAAAAACGGCCCGGGTAGAAGCTATGGTTGTTATTCTTCAATATATTCTCTATTATTGAGAGGTTCGTTTCAAACATTGTTCGTTTGTTTGTTTGTAGGGGGTAATCTTCGGAACTACTGGTCCTTTTACGAAAATTCTTCCACCAACAGAAAGCTACATTATTCAGGGGTGATATAGGCTATATTTTTTTATGATTGAACAAACAATTCAGTGGGGAGTGATAGTATATGTAAATCAAGCCGGAGAAAAGCGGTCGAGATGTGATGCTCCTACGGTGTGCGCTGACTAAACGGTTTGGTGTAGACGAACATAATGTTCACCAGAAATGTTGGTCTCTATTAGTTCTATAAAAAAGGCCACGTTACTATATAGCTAGCTTTCATATTTGAATCACTACAGAGGTTTTTGTGTTAATCTATTCATATAACTTGCAGATTGTGTTTTTTGTATGACGTAGGCATCCGATAGAAAAGGGTTTTCCGATACTGCACCCCTAAAATGGTGAATAACGGGGTGAAAATTTGTATGGAACAACGTGATTCCTAGGTCCAATCCACTTCAAATTTTGCCTCAATAATCTTTAACAGAATTGATGGAAGACGTGTTTATAACATTTTAGACTCCTCCCAAATGCTCTTTCGAGTGCGCCTAGAAGGCAGAGACTTATGATAAAACTTAGTACTAAGAACTACACAATAAAATTGCACCACAATAATAATTAACGCCCAACGAACGGTTCGGCTAGTTATTCGTGAATTGTGAAAAAAGGAAAAATCAACGAGAATGGAAGTGAAACGTGAAACAGTTTTGTGAATATTGTTGAAATCAAGACTAGAGCTATAAACATTAAATTAGTGGAATGGAGATTCAGTTGGATGTATTACTTCTCGCAGAAAGTTTATGACATGTTTCCAAACTTTTTGTTTTCTCAGATTGTTTTAGGAACACCTTTGATTTCTGAAAAAAATAATACAATTCCATCGATGTCAATGTCAACTTAGACAGTCTATTGTTTTTCTTCTGGTGTATGAACATATTTGAGCAAAAGGTAGAACTGAAATCGTCTTGTTGATGGTGGAACTCAGCCAACTGAATCCAGGAATGTTTCTGAATTTCTGAATTCAACTGAGCTTATTGAACACTTATTTCTATTAGGAAGAGAATCGTTTTACAGCACACTTAGATTTTTTGCACCATACAGCAAACCTTATAACTGAGAGAATCGCCCTCGGTATGTTTTCAGTCATTCAATGACTATTTCTCATCTCAAGGAATGAATAAAATATTTTTTGCTCGAGTTTTTCGTCCCTTAAATTTTCAGTAGGTTCTTCTTTTTCATATATATTATCAAAAATAGATCAATTATTGATAATTTGAATATAACTTGAATGTTTCAATAATCATATGACTAATAATGACGCAGAGTACCTATTCCCAACAAACCCATTCATCAACCATGAAACAGTGCTCTCTTCTAACTAATCAACGTTCAACTTTACTTAAGTAAATTCTGTAGAGATCGTTGAATATTAGTCCAAGCATATCAAAGACTATGGGTGTCATGTTAGATCTATGCAGATGTTATAGACGGGTTATTGTACATGGTTTCTTGAGTATAAATTCATTCACAATGCTATTTACGTTCACCACATCTCATGTCAATATTTGTAAACCTTTTTCGTGAGATTTGCTTTTCCTCTGTTGAGGAATCCGAAAGAGTTCTTCAAATACAAATCCGGGTGAGAGCCGGTGCTGAATTCATTTTTACACCAAACTCCTCAGATGTTATCAAACCCTTTCTTTTCGGTTTTGATCAGCTTTGTGAGAAACTCTTCTTCTTTGAAATGCCTTTCAAAGAACGACGATAGTAAGATCAAATGTGTATAATTCAAGCATACATACTATTATGTTTCAGAGAGTTCTGGCATGGTATTTTTCCTACCGCATCTTCTGCGAACACAAGTTATTTCCGCAATTCTTTCCAAACAACTCTAAGAAATGTCTAGCAATAATTGATGCTCTAGAAAGAATATAGGTGAAGGTATTCAGTAACTGGGCTATTTGGGCTTTTTGCATCATTTATTTTTGCTAAAATAAGAATCGAATGAATTTAACGAGTTTACAAAAAATGTTCGTCATCCATCATATATTGAAATAAACATAACCACTAAAAATATGACATACTAATTTAGTATGCTCATTTGTTCAAAATTGACCTGCTCATTTTTTCAGTATTTATTGATGATGTTAGGCACACCACTAATCATTTATATCGTTTCTATTAATACAAAAAATACTCTTGATTGTCCCAGTATGAGTATGACTTGTAAAACAATCTGATATCACAGTTGATATCATTGAGATTCAGTCAAGCTCGTTGCTTCGATGCATTCGAAACTACCAAGTAGCCGAAATCTTTTGGAAATTGAAGTGAAATCATTGATTTGGTGTCAGTGTTTTGAGGCAACAACTCAAATTATAATCGTTACCGAAGGAAACTTGAGTCATCTCCTATACTTCAAGGACTCAACTACGAATTATCACTGAAGATCCAATGTAACTCATTTAAATTATTTCACAAAGTTGAATGGTGAGGGATACCATTCCTACCACTCAAAAAGACGAGCTGGAATGTTTGAAAACCACTATTAGTTTTTGAATGTAATCTATGTTGATCTTCATCATTAGTATTCAACAATATTCAACAGTATTCAACATTACTATAGCCTCTTCAGTTGTCTATATTAGAAATAGAATAGGTCACATTTACCATCGCTAACAAGGTTAGCTTCAGGAGAAGAAAACTGATACTCTCCTGAAGGTGTTAAGCCTCTTAGCGAAACGCGCGTCAAGTGCAAATAATATCATTTTGTTGTCAAGGTAACACAAGTTTACACGTTCACACCAAAGATTCTGATCTCATCGTTTAAGCACTACTTATGCATAATTGTACATCGTCTGAATAAATAATGGAGATTTGATGGCACTCCTAATCCCTCCGTGATGTTTCTTTTAGTAATATGGATCGATAATTCACGTTTCAGACTGATTATTGAGTTTGTTGGTTAACCGACGTTCCAATAAAACACAGTTCAATTCAGTAGAACTACCTAAACGTTCTGCTGCAGTAGTGAGATTCATCATCAACGCCATGCCACAATTTCTCAATTTTCAAGATACTCTTCTCCTCTACCATTATATTGGAAATCTATTCGCGATTTTTCCTTGGGGCGTTCAGAGTAAGAAAACAATCATATTGATGATTTTCCGATGGTGCTTGTCTTTGTTTGGTGTTATTTTTTCGATTTCATCTGGATTGCAGATTTCTACAGATCCCACAAGCGAATTCATGGACAAATTATTTACAATAACGCATTATTTCACATTCATATGTTTCAATATCTCCAGCGAGTATTGGGCTGTGCAAAAAAAAGTGTTTTGGAGAGAAATTGTAGTGAATTTCAGTATGATTGATGTTTCTGTAGCAGCTACAAACGTATTGAGCTGTATTGTGAAACTGATATTCTTAATACTAGTGATTTTAACAACAAACGGACTTGTTTTATTCTATCCTATAACGAATTTGACTTCTGGTATTTTTGCAATCTATCGAAACTTTGTGAGGATCCAAGTATTCATTGTAATAATCACAGCATGGGATATAACAGACCAGTTGAGAAAGTACTACCACAACTTATTCATATCCATCAAAACAGTATTCTCAGGAAAGGAAATGAACCACAGAAGATTTCTGCAGAAAATCAATGAATTAAAAAGAACCTACAAGGCAGCTCACCAAATCGTGAATAATTTCAATAATTTTTTTGGTGGTTTATTGCTTATTTCTCTAGTAATTGCATTTGCGAACATATTGGGTCATTTGAATCTGGCTCTGTTCTTCACTCAGGAACGAAATCTATCTACTGTTCAGATTATTGCTTGTGTGTCTTCGACGTCAATTAGTATCGTGAGTATTCAGTTTTGGAAATATACGTCATCACTATTCATACATAATATTGACCTGTGTCTTTCATCAATTGAAAACAATTTCAAAATATTAATTTGTTTGATGAGATAATTATCATAGGAAGTGATTATCAATTTGCAGAGCTGCGTTCTGTCTCTGAGGAAAGCTGTCAAATAAGTTTCACCATCGCTTTCTCTGTTATCCTTTTTTTTTCAATTAATCTCTTCCTTTTCGAATATCACATGTTTTCTGTAAAGGATAATCGGAAACTCAGTTAATCGAAAATGAAATGACCTAATGATACATGTTGATAAATTACTCCTATTATCGTATTCCTTCACATTTTTATATATCAATATCTTGATCAAATATTTGGCCATTCAGTTGGATCAAGCCGACTTTTTCATCAGTTACAATTTCTTTCAGTTGAAGAAAAATCATCTTATGAATTCAATCGAAGGGCACACTGTATATTTTATTTTCTGAAATAACTACACGTTTGCTTCAAAGCGGTTGATAATGTTTCTTGCTGTTCGGACTTCTTTTGTCTAAATAATCCACGATATTGAAATCTGTTGCAAAACACGAATGTGACAGCAAAAATCATGAAATGAATATATTCAATTATCAGTGATTCATTGTTTTCAAGTTGATTTTTTCTATCCTATAAGTTTTTTGCAACAGGTTAATTATTAAAATAATGGAACTCAGAACCAATACCACTGAACTTCACGTTTATCTAGAACATGAAAACGGAATGAAAACTTAGCGATATCTGTTGCAGGTGTTCTCAGCTCTCATCATCATTTCCTGTGACAGAGTGGAGAAATGTGGATTGAAGCTGGTAGAGACTTGCTATATGCTGCAAACTCGAGTAGACCCGGACGTGTTGGACGAACTTGTAGATTTTACATACTTCGTGAAGGAGTTAGCACCAACATTTTCTGCTTCAGGATTTTTTCGGATAAACCGGGGACTCATTCCTGCATTGTTTCAAATAGTGGCAACCTACTCGATCATCGTGATGCAGTTCAAATTGCTTTAAGACCGATAGGAATATTTTTCAACGCATGAGACACAGAAAAAGCACAACTCCTACTGGAGAATTTCTTTGAATGATATTTCACTGATTGAAGAGTGGATTCACTATTATCGCTTCACTGTGTTATGATTTTTTATTGTCGTTGTTTGTTTGATGAAACTAAATAGCACAGTAAAATGCAGTAACGATTGGGTTGTTCATGGGAATGTCTTCAAAAAGACCGATTTATTTCAGAAAGTTTCTTATTAATTTCAACCGGCAATACAAATACGATCAGATTCACATTCAAATTTATTGAATCCACTATTCTAATTCACAATAGATTGGACGAGTCAGGTCACAGATAAAAACGAACATGTGTTTGAAAATAATACAGGAAACGGTCACTTAATAAGTAACAAATAACAATAGGTGTCGAGTGCCGTTGCAAAAAAAAATAGAACAACAACTATTCTTTTTGTTGTGAAAGAAACTTTCAGAATCAATTCAAGTTTTGAAAATATTTATCTTGCTGAAATATTCTTCAACCTACCTTTGAAGACCATGTACGTAGGATGATTCTTTATATTTCTGGAAAGCTCATTGAATGGACACCCCCAAATAGGTACTTTTTTGTAAAAAGAATGATTTGCTCTCATTTTCAAGTGATACTCATTATCTCTCGTGTGGTAGCTATGGATGTCAATTTTTTTTTGTTCATGTTTATTTTGATGAATGTAACACACTAATTTCAATACATAAATTGAATTAATTGCTGAAATCCTCTTATCTTTGAAAGTATTGTGGCACGAGGTCTGGAAAAGTAGGTTGAATATGAGTCATGAAATATGTTCCTGTAGCATGTAAACTCTTTGAATGAAATGCCCCTATTTCCATGCAATGCAGTAGGCAATCGCAGAGTAAGCATATGAATAGTAGATGGTCAGCAATCCACATCTAACATATTTTTCAGTACAGTCAGCAGATGAAAGCATTGAATAATTTATTTACAGGCTCCTCATTTTTCAAGCTCCCAGGACAGTTAACAATCAAAAGTTGGACTGAAAGGGGAGTGAACATGCCATACCCCTTCCGCAAACATAAATGTTTATCTGTGATTTGGAACCCCCATTTGACTTCAAGAATGACCTCGAAATCGTAACAAATAGTTACAAATAGTTAATAACGTATAAATGAGATACATGATCTGTCTCTCTGAGTTATATATTTCTAGATGAATATTTGAGACTATCAGATTCCTCCCTTTTGATTGAATTATATCACAGAATAAGATATTCGTCGCGAGGGGGGGCGCTCTCCCGGGGCGCCCTGTCGGGGCCAAAAAAAACTATGTCTATTCAAGTGGGAGTGTTTCGAATGGTGTTACTTACTCCTGTGGCTAAGAAGACTACAATCCTTTCCAAGCTTGTTCGTGTAGTCAAAGGACTCAATATGAATCATTTTCAGAACGATATTCCAAGCATTATACCGTTAGTATTGTTAAGAAATCTCCTAGAGCCGACCCTGTCGCTCGTAAGCGCAAAACAATATGAGGGGTCGAAAATAAAACGTCATCTGCCAGGAAATCTCAGCTCGCATAGTAAATTCGATATACATCATCGAGAACTCTGGAAGATTCTCCATAGCCGTACGCAAGTATAAATAGGGAGATACTTATTCGCGATGGCAATTTTTTTCATAGTTTCTAGTAGAGAGAGCTTTGGTATTGCTGAGTGCAGAAGTCGAATGGTATACAGTTTTTGTAAGGGAGTTTTATTACTGAACATTGGATAGTTTAGCTGAGTTTGTTTGGAGTTTGAATGAACGAACCAAAGTGAATATCGTAACAGTATTCAACGACACTATCGACTATATACCAAAAAAGAGGAAATTACTGTTGAATTTTTTTGTTCGGCTTTATTTGAAATGATAGAACCAGATGAACTCATCTCGAAGAACCCAGTACCATATAGAAATACCATATTGAAACCAATTGAACTCATTTTATTTTCTCCAACCGCTAATTTTTATATTTGTTGAAAAACTGATTTGACACTATAAACAGGTAGGTGGGTATGTATACTAGTTTTATGCTTGCATTGTATGCCGGTTCTCTTGAATTAGGAGATGAGGTGTACAATTTATTCCGTAGGAAGAAGAATAACTATCAATATTCATTTTTCAGTCAATTGGTGAAGATTCTGAATATTCTTCTACAACACTTCGAGTTGTGATAAATATTTATTGAACAAATGAATTTGAATTCAAAATCTCATGATGTCGAATTCTTGTGATAGATTTCCTGGTCTGGCCAATCTTGCGTTAACGGGATATTAACTCATCAATAAATCAGGTTTAATTCAACAGTAAGAATTCTAAGATAGTGTGGATGAACTGCTTGTTAATATTTCAGATTGGAATTGATATGACTTTTAAGAAGGAGTCATTACAGATGCCAAAAATTGCCGGCAAGCATATATTTTTCTTCAGCGGTTTTTGTATTGGGTCCCATTTTTCACATTTTGGCACAATATCTATGACAACCAACCAATATCCTGAAACAGACTACTTTTCATCAAGAAAATAACTGAATATGATGACATACATAGTCATATTCAGGCTGTTGGAAGAAGAAGAGTTCAATGGTTTCCAATCCCATTAATTCTTATGGATGTTTTTGATAAGTTTTTCTAGCCGCATGAGAATATTTCACAGTAAAATTGACTTTTCGTAATTGAAAACTTTATCACGTGATTATTGTTTTATATAGCATCACCGTTCTGAACATGATTCACGCTGTTTCATTCGACAACCTTGATGAGTGCTGATTGCTTTCATTCAGATGAAATTATATTACTTCAGACTCAATAAACCATATTTCATGGATTTTCCAAAATTCATTGGTGGGAATTCAGGAATGCCATTTGAAAACCAATACGAATCCCAGTGCCACAACAAAAGGGTTCGACGCCCACATCCTGTTCCCTCATTGATTGTGTATCAAAGTTCGACGTAATGCAGGGCACGTAGGACAGTTGTCCATCACCCGTAGATTTGACAGTTTGTATCGTAGCAAAACCCATAGCGTCCTACGGTAATGGCCCCACTGTCGTA
Organism: Zygogramma bicolorata; assembly: GCA_032362365.1. Classification (NCBI taxonomy): domain Eukaryota; kingdom Metazoa; phylum Arthropoda; class Insecta; order Coleoptera; family Chrysomelidae; genus Zygogramma; species Zygogramma bicolorata. Next base: position 198,925 of record JAVJAQ010003929.1, read on the forward strand.
AACTCTCATTCCGCGTTGGATATAAAGTCCATAGGCGTAGAACGTGTCTATGACGGTGTCGCTTTATTGAAGGGATTATGGAAGCGGCTGAGTGACACCCTTCCATTATCATTTCCTGTTATGCTGTCGTATGCAATAAATTCACGTTTACCTTCGAACCGATTTATACTCATTTTTTCTTCTTTGTTTCGTGTGAGATAGTTGGACGTTTCTGATAGGCTGAGATAATAATAATAAACCATTTATCTCCAACAGGTGCAAAAACCCAATTGTAGGAAAATACAAAAATACAATGTATCAAATAATCAATAGCAGATCAATATTTACATAGGAATGAGATAAAAATGAATAGATACATAAATATCTGTTAAAATGTTTATTACAAAGGGGGTAAAAAAAGTAGGGCATACACCGACAAGTCAAAGAACAAAGTGGTGGACGAAGTGGCGACATCTGATTCCAGCCACCTTCCCAGAAAACTCACAACACAGGCTCTGAATACCCTAACTTTGACCTCACAAACCTTAAGTGAAGATTATAAGTATCAATAGACATAAAAGTCAGTTATTTGACAATTCACTCAATATTAGGGAACTTTTAGATTTTATTGAGTCGAAATTGATGTCGTATATTCTAGAAAAACGGTTAAAGTTTTGACACATATTACTAATAGGGCTCTCAAAAGCCCTCAAAAGGCATGCAGTGTAAAATGGGAGAACGTCACCTGTCATCACCTCCTGGTCTATTAGTAGGGGCTGATTAGGTATATAACACGAGCCTCGAAATAGTTGTATATAAAGAAGTATGGCAATTTTATTGTAATATGAGTTTTTCCTGTGAATTTTTGAGTTATTAAAAAAAAGCCTTCCTAGTAACAATATCCATAATATCTCTTCATTGCACATGTCCCCAGGAGTATGAAAATCACGAAATAGTTCCACTGCAATTTCCGAAAGTACGTTACTTGATAACTCATTGTTACCCAATAGTATACTGCTCGAATATTCATTACGGTTCGAAAATTATTCGGCTTGATAATTTTTTGCTCTTCACACTTGTACTTGAATATTCACGAACTTGTATTTCTACGAAAATAAAATATCGGGTTGTTGAGCTTGGATACATAAAAAACGTTTTTCTTCAGCAAAGGTTTCGAAGTAAGGGGGGCGGGGGTGGGGGGGGGGGGGCGGGGCGGGGGCCGCGCCGCGCCGGGGGGCGGTGCGGCCGGGGGGGGGGCCGGGGGGGGGGGGCGGGGGGGGGGGGGGGGGGGGGGGCCCCCGGCGGGGCCCCCCCCCACCCCCCCCCCCCCCCCCCCCCCCCCCCCCCCCCCCCCCCCCCCCCCCCTTAACCTAATCGAGTAAAACTCATTGGGGTATATTTTCTGAACATAACCTGAACTTGTAAACTGAGTTACAAAACAAAACAGTTACCCAAGCTTACAAACATATGGAGTAACGAAATATTGTAGCTCCTTTCAAACTCAGTTATTGTGTGAACTGAATAAAAGTGAGCATGAGTTATAATTATAGATCCGTCTCTGTCGGATGAGTTTGTCCCTAAAAATTCTAGAACGAGCATTTGCTCAAACTTCATTCACTCTATCTATTATGTTCGAATATTTGAATGAACCTGTTTTCACAATATTCTGATACTACAGTGACGGAAATTGAGCATGAGTGTTCGAAATGAAATTATAGTATATTACTCAACGAGCGTATAATGATTGCTATTAGTCACGAGATGAAGTTTACAGCCAAGAGTTGCAGAATAATAGCTATTATACGCGAGTCGAAGATAATCGACGACTGATAGAAATGTTTGTGAAGTTTTTGGTCTGGAAATTTTATTACATTACGTACATATTTTCAGAAACACTATTGTTTCATTTCGACAAATATTTTATACAAAATATTATTCATCTATACACAGTATAAGGAAATAAAAAATTGTAACAATTGTCTAATATCTCATAATAATGGGTATATTATACAATAGTCGTGGATAAATGCATTTATGAAATACATGAATATTTATGTAGGAATTTGTAGCTCTTCAACTGGAGCACTAATATTCATTTTTAATGTTCTTTCCAATTTCTGACTTGGAAACTCAAAATTGGTATTGTTTCTCCAATCTCGCTGAAAATTTCATTACTCTCTCCAGGAAAATTCAACACTTTGCACCTTGTTATTTAAATATGACAATACAAAAAACAAAACTTGTATAGAAGTTGCATGAAAAAGTTTTTCAAATAAGTTCCAGATGTTTTCCTGCCTTTCTTTCTGTAAGTGAATTAGTCGTTTCTGTTATTTTCATGGATATATTTTTCAAATTTCAAAATTTCATTTTCACCAATATGTGCATGTTTTTCAACAATCTTCTCATCTTTTCCCAGTTCATGAGGTCATCAACAACTCGAAAAACAATATGATTGAGAGAATGTTTGTTAGTTTTCCTACAAGCGTGCGTGATTCACCCTCTACCCGCACGCAATTCAGTTCGGAAAGTGTCATTTTCCCACACTAGTGCGGGAAAAACATTTATATGATATCGTGAAATATAAGTGGTGGGTGACAAAATATGAAAGTTGAAGCTTTTTTGTTGCAATACTAAATGAGTTTGTTCAAAATCATCCATCATTGAACAAATATTGATAAATAAAAATGTATTGTTATGAAAATCACCCTATAATATAGGCTTTGATTGATATAACGAGTAGGTAACAATTGATGTTGTCATGCCGATCAATACACAAATTTGTTTGTAATATTGTCAGAGTGACAGACAAAGCGTTACTTACTAAAATTTTCGATTCAGTGAAATTGCCACAATGGATTATTCATCTGATGAAGAACTTCCACAAGAAATCGTGCAAGCAGCTACAGATACATTTTATAATCTTCTCTTAGATAATTTTAACACAGCTTTTCCAATTCAAAAGATAAAAGAGAAGAAAAAGAAACAATGGCTAACAAAAGGAATAAAGACCTCGGCCAGAAACTTAAAATCCCTCCACACAATCAGGAAATATACCAGTGAACCATTCTTTCACAGCTACTACACTAGATATCATAATTTATATAAAAAAGTTTTGAAATCAGCGAAAGATATGTATTATAAATCTAGAATTGATAAATCTTCTAATAAATCTAAAGAAAGCTGGAGAATAATGAACGACCTTAGAGGAAAACAGAATACTGTACTTGAAATCCCTTTGAACCCAAATACCCTTAATGACTATTACTGTAGTGTAGCCTCTAAATTAACTGCACACTTGAGTCCCATAAATAATTTAGATCATTACATGTCAAAACTCTATGTCCAAGAAAACTTCTATTTTGAACCAACTAATCCAAATGAATTGAAAGAAATCATCAGTAGTATAAAAAATAAAAGGGCGGCAGGGCTAGATGAACTCTCAATCAGTATATTTGCAAACATCTCAGATCCTGCTCTCGAAGTATTGACAGTTCTCATCAACCAGTCATTCCAACAGGGTGTCTTCCCTGAATTTCTTAAAACTTCAATTATAATACCACTACACAAAGGAGGCGAACCTGCTGACCCTTCAAATTATCGTCCAATATCTCTCATACCTACTTTGGCTAAAATGATCGAAAAATTAGTTCAGAAAAGAGTAATGGAATTTCTACTCAAAAATAATATCTTGAGCGAGAACCAGTTTGGATTCCAAAGGCAAAAAAGCACCAATGACGCAATATTTTCATTTCTTACGAAAGTTTACAATGAAATTAATGAAGGAGAGGTAGCCGCAGCAGTCTTCTGTGACTTATCCAAAGCCTTTGATTGTGTAAGTCACGGGATTCTGCTGGGCAAACTTGAATACTATGGTTTTAGGGGAATCAGCCTGCAGTGGTTCAAATCATACCTAGAAAATCGCTCACAAATGGTAAAAACTAATCACCTCTCTCGTACGGAGGCAACTCAGTGCGGTGTGCCACAGGGTTCAGTACTTGGTCCCGCACTGTTCCTACTTTACATTAATGATCTCACAAAACTTAATATATCTGGGAAATTTACATTGTTTGCCGATGATACCACCATATTTTGGCATGATAATGATGAGCACTTATTACATCACAAGATACAAGCAGACATCGAAATAATTAAAACCTGGTGTGACGATAACTTGCTTGTGTTCAATGCTTCCAAGTCTAATCTGTTAACATTCCGCTGTGAGCTGTCTGCCCTGAATTTAGGCCCAAATAACATTGAAAATGTTTCCTGCACTAGATTTCTAGGATTCATTATTGATAATAAATTGAAATTTAACGACCATGTCACCAAATTGTGCAAAAAATTGTCATCTGGATGCTACGCCATTAGGATAATATCAAATAAATTGGGTTTTACAGCTGCTAAAACAGCTTATTTTGCTCTCATTGAAACCCACCTAGTTTATGGCATAGCCTTCTGGGGAGTGTGCAACAAACAACTCTTACATATGGTGCAAGTTGTACAAAAAAGAGCTATGAGGGCTCTCTGTAAAGTAAAAACGCGTGATTCTTGCAGAGACCTTTTCAAAAAGAATAGAATCCTCACAGTAATTTCAATCTTCATCTTGGAAACCACTTGCTTAATACATAAGAATCGTGACAAATATATTACAGCGCCCTCTTACCATAACACGCGATCATCGCAAAAGTTGAGATTACCTCTACCTCTACCAAAAAACAATCTTGTGAAGGAATCCCACATATATAATGGACTAAAAATTTATAATTGCTTACCACTGAGCTTAAGGGAAATTGATTCATTAGGAGTGTTCAAAAAACATGTTAAAGAACTGTTAGTCACTCATCCTTTCTACAATTTGGAGGAATTTTTTAGTAGTGAACCCTTTTGTTGCCATTGAAATAAGCTTGTTTCCTTATTAGAATTTATTTTAATATGTTTTCATTATGTGGCTGTACCTACTTATTTATATTACTAGCACTCGGCTTATACATTTTATCTATACGCATTTTATTATTATTAACTCTGTTTCAGTGCCATTTTATTGTGTTGAATGTTTGAATTTGTATTAACTTTACTAGCTTGTACATTTTATCTATACATATTTTACCATTATTAACTCTGTATCATTACCATTTTATTGTTTTAACTGTTTTAACTTGAAATACCTATATACAATGACTTTGTCGATAAGAACTGTTTCTTCTGACAATAAAGTATATTTGATTGATTGATTGATTGATTGATTGATGCGAACTTAGAGTTATTGCCAACGAAATCTAAACAAAGGTATGAGAAGCAATACACGAGTTTTATTGAATGGTGCAACAATAAAAAAGTGAAAACACCAAATAAAGAAGTATTCTTGGCTTATTTTCTAGAAATGTCTAAAACATGGAAGCCGAACACTTTATGGGCAAGATATTCAATGTTGAAGAGTGTATTCAAAGTAAAGCAAAATTTGGATATTAGCAAATTTTACAAAATAATTGCATTCATTAAAAGACAGAATGTCGGTTTTCGACCGAAAAAGGCCAAAATCTTCACTCAAGAAGACGTTACAAAATTTATGACTGAGGCATCCGATGACATATACCTCATGATTAAGTTAGTAGCAATTTTTGGATTAGCTGGTGCTTGCAGACGAGAAGAGCTGACAAAACTCACCATTGACGACATAGACGACAAAGAAAACCTGATAATTGTTAATATCAAGGATTCCAAAAATCAAGCAAATGATGGTTATTTTTTGAACTTATACAGAAATTATGTACATTTACGTCCAAAAGAGACTCCTCACCGTCGTTTATTCTTGTATTACAAAAGTGGAAAATGTACTGTGCAATGTGTAGGAATCAATACCATAGAAAAGATATCCTCCCAAATAGCAGTATATCTGCGCCTTCAAAATCCAGAGCTTTACACTGGTCACAGCTTCAGGCGTTCCTCAGCCACTTTACTTGCTGACTGTGGTGTGGGTATAACTAATATCAAACGCCTAGGAGGATGGAAATCGACTTCAGTTGCAGAGGGGTATTTAGAAGACTCCACCAATCGAAAAAAAGAAATGTCCAACAAAATTCTCAATTTGAACACTACATCGTCTTCCGGGTGCATTTTAAAACCATTCGATTTCTTTCGATAATGTATTGCCCGAGTTACCTTCTTCTTCAGGAAATCAGCCATCTTCAAACAATATGCTGGCTTCCGCTATAAATTTACATAATGCATCAAATTGTACACTTACAATAAATATTACGAATAATTAGTGGATAGAAAATGTTACTCTTGTTAGTTGTTTCCATTTGCATGAATAAATAATTGAAAAAATGAATTTGTTTCCTACGCTTGTAGAAAAAATATTGTTCCTAACTCATGCGGAAAGTGTCTTTCCCGCACTCGACTGCTTACCCGAACTCCGCTTCGGGTTAACGGCAGTCGCGTGCGGGAAAGAATCACTTTCCGCACTTGTTAGGAAAAGTACCATTCCGGTTCAAACTTGTGGATCTTGTTTATCACTTTTGTTAACTTCCGGCATCGACATATCCGATAATAGGTCACTTAGGGCCGGTCTTTTTACTTACAGATGAAGTCCTTGATAACTATCTTTCAAATATTCTTCTACCGTCTTTTCACCTTCAAGTAGACCTATCTGATAGATGAATACAGAGTATTTGTAGGATAACTTGTCTGGCACTTTGAAGCGGTAGGTTTGTAAGATAAATGCCACAAAACAATACTGTTTTCAACATAATTTTGTGTTTTATGCATGAATGAGTGTGCAGGCAGATTATGCAATGCATAATTTTTGACAATTTTTAACACGAACACATATTTGATGAAGACGACAATGAAGATGATCTGGATATGATAGTCAATGATGATGTGAATCATCAACGACATAGAGCAACAGATTATGTTTTAGAAATTTTTTTAGACTATTCAGGAAGCTTCTATAAGGTATCCACATCGAGTATAATTATTTATGAAATCAAACACTATTAATAAATTTATTGTGCATTGATCATTTTTGTTTTTTAATAATATCTAATTCAAAAAGGCGCATTCTCAATGAATGTTTTTTTTTCTAGACGTTCATCATTTCTACTGTTGAGCATTTTTTCCTGATGAATTTTTTCCATCACTGCAGCATGCTCATTTTCTTTCCTTTCTTCTTCTCTCAACAGCAGCTCTTTCTGTAGTTGTACTAGGGACTGTCTTTGTGCCATTAAATCATTTACATTTTTGCCAACATCTTGTTTCCTTAAGGTTAAGAACTTGGCATACCACCCACCTGGGTGTTGAGCACTGCCAAGAGATCTCTTTCAGGTCCTTCGATCGGTTCAAATTTTGGAATTCCTCCCCCAGTTTCCATACTCTCCTCTTTGTTTTTAATTACCTTTTTCTTCAAACTTTTCTTGATGCCTTCATATTTAGCCTTCAAGTCACACGAAGTACGAGGAATTGTACCTTGAAATAAAAACAAAGGTGACTTGAAGCTAGTATTGTCTGAAAGAAATATCTCTGATGTCTTTAATTATTCATCATATCACCTTTCTAAAATTGTCTTATATTCTATTCTACATTACAAATTACATTAATTTGATGCTAACCTTGTTAGCGAAACGCGCGTCGAGTGCGAAAATATCAGTTTGGTGTTAGGGTAATTGATCTCTAGGAGAAGTTTCAAGATATTTTCTGCCAAGTCGCATCTTCCAATTTCCACATGTTGGAATCTGGTTTCTTTTTTTGACATTCAAACACAATTTTACTAACAAGTGGGTCTGGTGTTGTGTGAAATTTGGAGCCCTGTCCACTTTTTTCCTAAAGCTTTCTTTTCCATATTCAAAATCAAGAAATAAGCAACTCGACCGCCGACTACACGAAATATTTGAAAATAGCACAAACACATATGTTGTTCTCTGTTGTAAGGCCAGACACTTATAAGCGTACAGTTTCGACAGTAACATGAAGTTAGGTACAATTCCAAGTCCTAAATAGGTACCTGAAGGATGGAATACCAAGAAAACACGGAAGAAAGTTGTCCCTTGGATAATTCTTTCTGAGAAATGTATCCGATAGATAGGTACCAGAGACATTATCGGAAGATGAAAAGACCGGCCCTTAATCTTTCTCATCCACGGAATTCCACCCTATGTATACATATACATACCAAACAGTGAGTCTCTTTCAGTATCCATTGTGAGGGTGTAATTCTCCCGAACCTATGCCCATCTAAATCGTTCTCGGAACAGTTGCTAAGTAGCTATAAGATTGTTGAAACTATTTGCGGGGCTATTATTGCCGATATAGCGGTGAAATATCGAAAGCCTTTGCGATGGTAATTGTTTTGCTTTACGACGTACACGCCATAAACACAATTATAAGCAGAAGGCGTCCCGACCAATGGAAGCTATTGTTTTAAGATGACACATGATATACAACTTCACTAAGAAGATATTTGAAACTGGCGCGATTTCCTTTATGTTCTGTCGGGGAAACAAGGTGGTCGTATAAGAGGATATTCAAAATGAAGAAAAGAATGGGAAAATGATATGGCTCTCCCTTCTTTTACGAATGAAATGACATTGGAGGTGTAGAAAAAACATTGAAGTGGTATGTGAATTTCAATCACAGATAGTGTATTCGTCAAAAAACAACAATGAAACTTCTCTACTTCTTTTTCTGAAATTCAACTACACCATTTCCTGGTTACTGGACGTCAAGGTAGCAACGCAACTTTTACATCTTCAAGTTTTTCAGAACTTTGATGTGATCATGAGACTTCTCTTATTATGAGTAGATTAGCTGTAAAAAAATTATATGAATTTTTTAATACAAATATATGTCGTACCGTTTTCTTGTCAGCTTTACCATACAGTTTTTTAATTTCGAGCTGTTCAGAATTTTTACTAGAGATCAATTCAATCTAAAAACATGAGAATTAATATCGGAATCTATACATCAAAGATTTGAAATACATGACAAATGTCAATTATGAAGTTTGCCAACAAGAGATACTCGCATTTGAACAGGAATTTTCGTATACGTTTTGAGAATGGAAACGGATTCAGTTTCTACTAGTATTTTCATATTTATTAATTAGTTCTAATAATTTTTTGATAGTCAGAATTTGAGAAAACGAGAAGTTGCTGACTAATTGGACTTGTTGTATCCAGAGGGGCCTGTTTCATGAAAGTACAAGTTTTGTAGCTACAAGAGAATAACAAAGAAACACGATGCTAAATAATTGTTTTCTACTCGTTTCTCACCTGTACCTATATTGTCTATCTCTTGTAGCTACAAGACTTATACTTTCATGAAACAGGCCCTAGCAAGAACTGTTTTTCGATAGACGCAGCAACTTTTCGGGGTAGATCTCCCCTTCCACACTTGTATAGATTCCGATATTGATTCCTTTTTTTTTCTGATTGTGGTAGGTTACAAACCCAGAAAACAACGGAACGATTTCAATATTTTCAGACTTCATCATTTATCGAGTGTAGAAAAAATAGCATATGCAATTCTCTTGTAACGGCTATCTATACACTCGCATAAACCTTACGAAATTCACCTTGGGCTCGTTTCGTATTAATAACCATCTTTGCATGATCATACTAATATGAATCAGTCCATTGTCACATTTTGACACTACGTACGAATCTTATGAGTATAATTTTCAAAAAGGCTTGAAAAATGAGGCGGATAGCTTCCGAAATGTCGCCAAATTGACGGAATAGTCACTCATTTTTTTATATTAAGTTTTAAGTTTCTTTATGATATTTCGTTTTCATTGGCAGGAAAGAGAAACCTCAAATGGATTGATTTGAGAGATTGATATCGACTGACATACCTTCTTCGATTTATCAGGTGCAAGCTATCAATAAAACGGCTTTCTCTACTTGAATGACCTAATAGTGTGTTGCCCTTGGTTACACCTTGTACAAGAGAAAGATGCGCATTGATGAATAATACTAAAAAAAATAAAAAAAAAGTTTTCCTTGAAATTCGATTATCATTTTTCAGTGAAAATTTTCATAAAAGCTTATTTTTTAGTTTTTTCCACTTATTACTTAATTAAAGATTATGACGCTTTATAGGTTATTATTATGACCATCAGCACCAAAATGCGCAACATGGAGAGCTTCTTTAAGCTGCAGGAATTTTACTGTGGCATATAATATTATTAAAAACTGCAAATCTTTTGTGGATTGTAAATATTTTAAGTATAATTGATGATGAGTGGGGGACTTCCCGAGATATGCAAACCGGCTCATCCGCCAAAAATTTCGATCAATTCAAGGTTGCTAAAAAACAAATCGTTAATCCTGAAGGTCCTAGTAAAGATATCGGGACTATTTTTCTATATTATTCCATTATCATAGTTTCTTGATAAATTTGGAGGAATTCAAATCAATCCGACATTTCAAAGTAATTCAAAACCGCGTTTCTGTAACAAATATAGATACAAACCAAGCTAATAAAAGCGTGTTAATAGTATATTGTTTGTCAGGTAGGAAAAGCCGTTACATTCCTGGACTATGTGTTGCTTCTTCGCAGTCGACCAAGAATGTCCGGCTCTTCCTACCTGGTAAACAACACACTATCAACACGCTTTTATTAGCTTGGTACGTACCTGTCTGTAACGGAAATTTTGAATGCGGTTTTGACCAACTTTGAAACGTCGGATTAATTTGAATTTTTCTATACCTATCAAAGACCGACGATAATGCAATAATATGAAAAAATCGTCCCAATATCCCTTCTGGGACTATCAGAATTAACGATTTGTTTTTTAGCGACCTTGAATTGAACGAAATTTTTTGGCAAATGTGCCGGGTTGAAAAAATCGCGAATAATTTTATTTACAAATGATGGTGCTTTGGTATTTGTAATAAAGTTACTTGGGTTTCTATGGAAACTGTTTTCAATCATTAAAGTAACATATACTAACAACAGTAAGGAATAGTAGTTTGTGCAACAAGAGTGGATATGGTGACTATATCGCTCGAGGACGAAGTTCGCGGGCGATATGGCCAATATCCACTCGAGTTTTACAGTTGATTTTCTCTTCGAACAGGTACATATTTCAGAACTCTCTTTCATGTATCATATTGATAATCAATTTTAGATATATTTTTTCGATATTTATGAAAATCAAAGGGAATAACTTTATTAAATTCAATATTAAACGATACAATAATGTCCAATCAAAAAATCAGCCATAAAAAAGTCGGTTCTGGTGGGTTTCGAACCCACAACTATAAAGTGGATCATCTCAGAGGGCTTCAACCAACTGGCCGTTTGGACTGTATAACTTGAGTTGGTTATTGATGTGAAGAGTAGGTTTAAGTCTTTCAATTCCACAAGAAAAGTAAACATCATTTGTGACAATTCAAGCTTGACTCAATGAAATAGGAAATATTTCAGATATGGGTACATTCATTTATGTCTGAATGAAACAACTTGGATTTCGTGTTTGAAGGTACACAGATCAGAATTGTGACGTGCCTTCAAGGTTGTCTCTGATTTACAAGTATTTTGTTCTCTGTGATTGGTGGAATTCATATCCTACCTTGTGTGCAAGATGAATAAAAACCCTTTTGTGTTGACTTATATCTAATAGATTGTGAGCAGATTTTTTCGACTTTTTGCTATCTTGATTTTGATCAATTATAACTTAAGAGATGCCTTCGAGAGTTTGCCATGATATTCATCTGCTCGACGGCCATTCGAATATTTATAAATTTATAGCTTGAGTTTATTTCATGGTCTTATGTTTTGCATGCAATAAATTGCTTTACCGCGAAATGCTAGAAATTATGTATTCATCACATTTTGACTGATTATTAGGTATTCCTTTTTCTTTCAATTTCATGAAAAATATATCAAAAACTGAGTGATTGTGATGTGATATTAAATCTTCCGAAACAATAGTTGTAAGTGAAACTGGAAAGTATTGATATCTTATCTTTCTACTTTCTGAGGAACCGAAGATAGATAAGTAATTTTTTTTCTTCATAGTGTTAAAAAAATGCAATTTTAATGTGATTACAAGCCGATGATATGAGGGATAAGTAATACCTACACGTTACACGAGCGTTTTATTTTGAGCTCCGTGAAACGGTTCATAATGAATCTAACTATCACTATAAAATCAAACAAATACAAGAACAGCAACGATAAACACTTAAAAAGAATATAAACAAGAAAAACATGAAAAGAAACAAGAACTAGGTACAAGATTTTGAATATCAAAGGAATTTTCAAATGCATTCAAATTCAAATCGAACTGTCAAACATTTCAAAAAAATTCATAGAACTTGACCTTACGTATTTTGTATACTGATAATTCCATTGGTGAACGAAAGATCCCGCAAGAGTTTATCCAATGAGACCGCCGGTATCGAAAATCACTCGTAAGCTGCCGCCTCAATGAAAATGTACCCTTAGAAAATCGCATTTGTATCACCACCTCAACACCATCTACCGTCAAAAAATGTAAGTTTACTCTTAGATTTCTCAGGTCGAGAGGAATTGGCTATTGGCTAAACAAAAGCATATTGGTCAACACACCAGGGTTTTTATTCATCTTGCTTGTGTGGAAATGAAATCATATCCATTCAGTTGACTGGAATCACCTACTTATCAGTTTAGTGAACTATAAATAAATCAGCATATTTACGGGTGGGAGTAGAAAAATATAATTTCCTTACAGGAAGGAAATCTTGACTTTTTTTTTTTCATCGTTTTTATTGACGTGATATAAATACAAAAAAACATTATAAGAAAAAAAAACTTATGAATTATTCACGCCAGAAGGCAGAGTTCAATTCCCTTCAAGAACATTTTACATGAAAAAATTATTATATATTTACGGAAAGAGTATGTTTTTTTCTCATCAGATTTTAATGCTGCATGTGAAAAATCGAAGTATTTGTCTCCCCCGAAATTTCTCATCGTCCTTGTTTCAACAGAGATCCATCTATACATCACAAGGGCAAGACATTTATAAATTATTCACACGAAATTCACTCCATTTTAAATTATTCACGCTGGTCCTGCGAGGTGACGACTCCTGTAGAGCGTGCGAAATCCCGGTGTATTCCTGTCGTGTCTAAACTATGTCGAGCCGAAAAGGATGTTGCGTGTTTATAGTCACGGATAATTTGATTCGTGTAACCGTTGTCACGGCGAAGAGTTGGGGCACTCGACGACTTATGACGCTGATAATTCTGTCGCGCCAGAAAGGCGGAATGAGTGGGTCCATCAAGGAGAATGGTTAAGTAGGCGGGAAAATTTGGATGGCGGTTCTGAATTAATTATCTGATCTAGATGCATAGAATTCTGGAGCGTAGACTTCCACTGTTTATAGAGAAAGAATAGTTGACCAACCGTAATAGAAAAATCATTTGAAGGGATGGATACCAGATAAATAAAAACCCTGGTGCGTTGACCGATATGCTTTTGTTTAGCCAATTTCTCTCGACCTGAAAAATCGAAGAGTAAACTCACATTTTTTGACAGTAGGTGGTGTTGAGGTGGTGATACAAATGCGATTTTCTCAGGGTGGATTTTCATTGAGGCGGCAGTTTACGAATGGTTCTCGATACCGGTGGTCTCATTGGATAAACTCTTGCGGGATCTTTCGTTCACCAATAGAATTATCAGTATACAAAATACGTAAGGTCAAGTTCATCGCATAAAAAGCTATTAATTTTTTGAAATGTTTGACAGTTCGATTTGAATTCGAATGCATTTGAAAGTTCCTTTAATATTCAAAATCTTTTACCTAGTTCTTATTTCTTTTCACGTTTTTCTTGTTTATACTATTTTTTAGTGTTTATCGTTGCTGTTTTTGTATTGTTTGAGTTTATAGTGATAGTTTGATTTATTATGAACCGATTTAAAAAGCTCAAAATAAAATGCTCGTGTAACGTGTAGGTATTACTTACCCCTCATATCATCGGCTCGTAATCACATTAAAATTGCACTTTTTTAACACTATGAAGAAAAAAGTACTTACCTATCTTCGGTTCCTTAGAAAGTAGAATGATAAGATATCAATACTTTCCTGTTTCACTCACAACTAATGTTTCGGTAGATTTACAATCTCATGACAATCACTGAGTTTTCGATTTATTTTTCATCGAATTGAAAGCGGAAGGAATACCTGATAATCATTCAAAATGTGATGATTACATATTTTCTAGCATTTCGCGGGAAAGCAAGAAATTGCATGCAAAATATGAGACCATGAAATAAATATAACCTATGAATGTATAAATGATCGAATGGCCGTCGAGCAGACGGATATCATGGCATCACAGATTGAATTAAAATCACGTAAGGTGCGCCTCTGCTGGCAAACTCTCGAAGGCATCTCTTCAGTTGAAATTGATCAAAATCAAGATAGCGAAAAGTCGAGAAAATTTGCTTACATTCTATTAGGTATAAGTCAACACACCAGGGTTTTTATTCATCTTGGATGGATACTACGGGTAGATGTCACTAGTGATTTCGTTTCCGAGTCATGTCTTTTCTTCCATTTTTCTTATGGACGTTGTAGCTTAAATCACACGTTTTTTTTGATGACTGTTACCTGAGATGTCTAAAATCCCTGGTGTTGCAATTGATGCGATATTGTTTAAAATTTTATGGCGACACTTTTACGTGAATTTTACATATCGTGGAATGTTTCTAAATTTCATCGCTGGTTGACGCCAATTGTCAGCCCTTACCATAGACTAAGATGCCTAGGAAACCCTGGTGAATCTACTTATACCTGAATAATTTTGGGATAAACTAGGCGAAAACCGATTGCTTGATTTTTGAGATCATAAAAACTTCAGATCTCTATTGTAGATGGCGATCAGTCATATACCATATGAAGCTTGATTTTCACTGGAGAGAAATGTACAACCGAGTATTCTACTACGGTTTATTATTTGCCTACTGAGATTTTAACAGCCCTGACAGCCAATTAAATGCGTTTCAGAAAACGTGCATGCAACGTGGAAACCTACCGTTAACAACCTGTCAATCCTGTCACCTGCTACCTCTACAAGTTTTTAGTGTTTTTGTAACAGTTTGTTAGACTAGACTTTAATTCCGAGAAAATATACTTTGCCCATTCACCTGAGAATGTTCGACGAAGTTGCCTTCTGTTAAAAAACATGCTAGTGTATTGAAAGTGATAGACTGTCTAGGAATTGGGGATACACACAACAGTTATGCAACGGTTCAAAATACGTATCACATCGATATTTTCTTTATTTAAACAACACTTTGTTTTCAATGTCTCATTGATGAGAGCTTTAGATGTTTCCTCCTCGATATAAGACTTTCGCTCAGGCTGAAACGAATAAAATTAGCTACGACGCTACATTCATGTTATTTTTTTGGGGCGATTTGTTTTGTACTTACCTTAGGTAGTGAATAAAGACGAATATCTGGATCCCCAAATTTTGAGTGAACACACAAAGTTACGTCAATCTGAGAAAACCGACATTTGACAGATTTTTGAAAATGCTCATATAACGCCCCCTATACAAAAATTAGAAAGCTTTCGCAATCTTCGATTGTTTTTCGCCAAGAAATTCTAAACAATATCGAATCACTAAATACACCAGAGTTTCCTAGGCATCTTACCATAGACATTATAATGGACTGGACCTAAGAGAGAGAGGGCTACAGTGTGAGCAAGATAGAATGCTTCAAGTATAAGCGAATTCCTTCCACAATGTAACGTCTAATGATTTGATGCCAATTACTTTTTTCTGAAAGATGGATCCCACTTCCATTTGATTTTGAGTTCACGTTTTCTTCATCTTAGTTTTGAGTTGTTTCGTTATTTATTAGTTAGTTATTTAGTTTACTTCGTTCTTTATTCAGTGGTGCTTGTAGTTGTTGATATGAATCTTGTGAGATAGTCACATGTGCAATATTTCCGCTTTTTGTTCTCACACCAGAAGTCTAAATAAGCTACACATTCGACTTGCGATGTGCAGTACCGAAGGATATTACATGTGAACTATAATATAAAACATCGTTCACGCAATGATCTTGAAACATTTTGAAGAGTTGACGATTTGTCTTTCGATTCTAGTTAAAGTTTTGTTATTATATATCTCCAAGCTTGAAGAATATTCTCACAAATACTTGTATTCCGAAGTGTAGAACACAAATGAGGAAATGAAACGCTGCACTTCATAGTTCAGAAGTTCTCGTCTTTCAAATTTGGGAAAACAGGCCTATTTTACTTTTTCTGTACCATACAACCAAAGAAGCACACGTTACCCATCACCTTCACACATTCTTGCACTTGCTGCGAACTATTCTTTCCACAAATATTTCTATTCCTTTTGGAGAGTCTCCGTTTTGAAATTCTTTTTGACGTTTATCTGGGGAATTGGAAGTGGACCAGTCAACAAAATAAGCAGAATCTAATATCGTATTTATGAAAAATGAAATCAAATGGAAGGAACACAATTATGAGTAATTTGGCCGGTATTCTAAAAGCTGTAGGCTGTCAATCGAACAGTGTCCAAAAGTAAAAGTATAGTTAGCTGACAAGTCGGTTGTTCAAACATCTCCTAGAAAATTTGGGAATCTTTTCATTGCAAACGACATCTGAACTGATTTGAAAGATGCCCTGATGCCTATTATCATAGTATTCATGCGTCGCCAATTTTACCACAAACTATTACAGGTATGAGTCCCAACACCAGTGTTTTATGCATCTTACTGATAAATCATGCCAAAAAATGACAATAAATTCAGAACCAGAAGTGGAATTATATGCCAATTTCATATATCATTCATATTCTGAAGAATTTTTCATTGATTATACTTTATTGTCGGCTGGAGCTTCATTGGCTCTCTTCCAATATTTCACTCAAACTGACAAACTTTATCTTGCAATGTCAAGTAAATAGAAATATAGGCGTTATAGTGTTGAAAATGGAAGGGAGTATAAAGTATCCTGACCTTTCTTACATTTTATCACTTTGTTAGAATTGTATTGTGTACTGATTTTGGAATCGTTGAAAATAACTCATATTATTCAGATATGAATTATTCAATGAAGAATAACTATGTACAGAAAAAAAATTGTGAACATCAACCCTGAACTACTAACCATACGTTTCAGAGACGGCACAAAATCAACCAATTTGTCTAATGACCCCTTCCTTTCAATATCGGCCATTGTCCTTCCTGGTAATTTATCACCAAACAGCACTCATTCAGTAGCCTGAAGTAGATGAACGTGACTGGTTTAGTTTTCGAAATATCTTTAGTGAAAGATCGACTGCCATCTCCTAGACGTATAGTTAGTGTAAACGTAACAATAAAAAAGCATTGCCGTCTCTGATACGTGTGATTAGTAATTTCATACCACGATGTATACTCGGCCTAGTACTTCCAAAGCTGTACAATCATCAGATAAAAACTTTGAAGAACAGTTATTGCAATGGTTAGATGAATGTGAAAGTGACATTAGCGATATTCAAGATGAATGTAATGAAAATACCCAAATTGAAAGTGATCACAATACGGATTCTGAAGAACAAAATGGTGAATATTTCTTTGTCGAATATGTTATAGTACCTATATACTTAGCATTGATGATTTTTTCAGCTGAGAATCATGAGGCCGATGACGAGAATACTGATGAGATACTGGAATGTGAAGAAAATGCAATATCGAAGTACTATTATGGAAAAAATAGATTCAAATGGTCCAGTGAGCCTACTGTTTCCAATAGAGGACGCCGCTTCCAAGAAAATATAATTGTTCACTTGCCCGGACTACGTCCTTCGGCAAAAGCTCTTGGGAAAAAACCTAGCCCTCTCGAAGTTTGGGAAATGTTGTTCACTGAAGAAATCTGTAGTATCATACTTCAATGGACCAATCATAAAATTGAAGCAGAACGAGGCCGATATAGAAACGAAAATTCTGCAACTCTGAAGAATCTTGATAAAATAGAAGTGTACGCATTTTTTGGGCTTCTTTCATACACGGCCGCATTCAAATCGAACAACGAATGTATAAATACGTTATTTGCTACCGATGGAACTGGTCGAGAAATAATTAGGTGTATCATGAGTAAAGAGAGATTTGCATTTTTGATCACTTGTCTCAGATTTGATAATCCTGATGACAGAATGATGAGAAGCTTAGGTGATCCTGCAGCTGCAATTTCCCAAATATTCAATATTTCCCACCAGAACTGTCAGGATTGCTACACTATTGGAGAATATGCTTGTGTGGACGAAATGCTGGTTAGTTTCCGAGGGAGGTGTAAGTTCAAGATGTACATCCCAGATAAACCTGCCAAATATGGGTTGAAAATTATGTGTTGCACAGATGCACGAACTGGATATTTCTATAATAGGTATATCCATACAGGTAAAGACTCAGATGGAAGAAATTTGCCCCATGAAGACAAAAGATTTAGCAAAGCAGCACAAAGTGTTCTTCGTCTAACACAACCAATATATAATACAAACCGAAATGTGACCTTTGATAACTGGTTCACATCTATTGAACTTGTGAAGATTTTGGAACAAAGAGGGCTAACATATATCGGCATTATCAGAAAGAATAAGAAGGAAATTCCATCCCAGTTTCTACCCAATAGGAAGAGGTTGGTTGGATCTTCATTGTATGGTTTCACCAAAGACATAACACTAGTTTCATACGTACCAAAAAAAAAAAAGCTGTTTTCTTAGTGTCATCTTCCCATCATCATAAAAGTGAAGATCCTGAGTCAGGAAAACCTGATATTATTCTCGACTACAATTCAATAAAAGGCGGAGTAGACGCAATTGATGAAAAATGTTCGAAATTTTCTTGCAGTCGTAGGAGCCGTCGATGGCCCCTCACTATATTTTATAGACTCTTCGATACAAGCACTGTCAATTCGTTCATTTTATATAATAGTTATCCTGAAAATACTGAGAAAGAAAGATCTAATTTCATGAAAAAACTTGCATTACAATTAGTGACACCTCATTTACAGAGGAGATCAAAAAATCCGAAAGTGAGCCGGAAATTGCGACTTAGTATTTTCGAGATACTAGGAGAAAAAAACGGTGAAAATCCACCTATAGCTAAAGTGGAAACGTTGGAAAAAAGAAAAAATTGTTCTCTTTGTTCTTATCGGAAGAAGAGAAGAACCGCATATGTTTGTTACGACTGCCAAAATCCGATTTGCCTAGAGTGTGCGAAAAATCTGTGTCCAGATTGTGCGTCAACTTCATGATATCTAGGCATTGCCAATTTTTTTATTTTTTATGTTTTCGACCCAGATTTTTGGTATGTTTCAGTTCATTTCTTTATGTATTCAAAATGGTAATAAATTCATCAATAATTTTATTAATTCGATTTTTTTTTCACCAGTTCAATAGATCATGTCAAAATGCTGAAAATTTGAAACTCCTCTACGAAATGTTGATCTTTACTTAAACCAGGGTTTCTTAACCTTTTTGCAGTCACGGACCACTTTCACAATATAAATAATTCCACGGACCCCTATCAAAGAATATCTTAATCTTAAGTAGAGAAAACAAGCCAATTTATATCGAAAAATCACTTTTATTAGTTGGTAGTAATAATGGCACTATTGTTTTTTCTAAATCTAATGAGAAGGCTGTGACTGTTTGGCCTCGATAAGAACGTTAAATTGTGGGTTTATCTTCGGCAAAGCAAAGCATATGTCATCGGTGAGGTTTAAGTGATTTCGACTTTTTATTTTTATCGACACTGAAACCGAGAACCCGACCTCACAAAGATACGTAGTAGCAAATGGTATCAGAACGGACATAGCTCGCTTGACAAGAAGAGGGTAAGCTTCACCCAAAGAACACCAAAACTCGCCAAGACCTTTTGCATGAAATTCAGCCTTCAAAACTGCTTTAGATCTCATGTCAATTGAGTCATCTTTGATAAGATCTTCATCGCTGATGCTGTCCATCTCTATTAAAAATAAAAAGGGACTTCGCACCCATGTTTCTTTGAGTTGTTCGGAGCTGAAATAACCTTCAAAAGACGTCTGTAATATTTCCAGATGTTTAGACATTTCGTTTTGAATTTTTGATGTAATTTTCGTCATGTTCCCGTCACCTTGTGTCACCAACTCTTGTAACATCGGAAAATTTGCGAAGTTATCAGATTCTGTCCTCTTTTTCCAAAGACAGGTAAATTTCGTTCAAATGAGAAAAAATATCTGCTAAGTACGCTTATCCTTTGTAAAAAATCTTCGCTCTTGAGATATTCATAAAGTGTATTTGTTTCATCTTTCAAAAAAAGTAACACTTCTGCACGCAACTCGAACAAGGGCTTTAAGACTTGTCCCCTTGACAGCCAACGAACTTCTGTGTAGTGAAGCAGTACTTCATGTTCTGATTCCATTTCTTGACAAAGTCTTTCAAACAGGCGGTGGTTTAAGGCTCTTGCTCTGATGAAGTTGATTATTTTCACACATATCGACATAACTTCCTTCGAATAAGTGGACAAAGTTCGTGAAGCTAAGGCATGTCGATGTAAAAAACAATGAGTGATTATATGACATGAGGGATCTCTTTTTTTATCAAAGCAGCAAAACCAGATGTGTAACCAAGCATTGCCGGAGCATATGCTACCTATTTTAATTCTTCAATCGATATGATGTTCGTTGAAAAATCTTTCAACTATCTCAAAGACGTCGGAAGCCTCAGTAGTCGCTAAGAGCGAGTCGCAAAAAAAAACTCTTCTTTGATACTACGTGTGTCATGATGGACGTAACGAACAAACACCAAGAGTTGGCTGCATTGTGCTTTCATCCAATTGCACACTGAATGGAAATGGTGAGGCATACAGTTCTTCAATAACTTGCTTCAAAACATTCGACGTCATTTTAATAATTCTGGAATGAATAGATAGTCGGTGACCGATCTCAGTTGGCAAGCGATCGTAAATGAATAATCAGAAACAAACATAAAACAACTGCGCTGCTAAGAAACCCTGCCTAGTTTAATCTTTGTTCAATTACCTCATGTTTTCTGTTTTTTAACTGACCTACTGTGGACCCCTGGTACATATGCTCCGGGCCCCCTAGGGGTCCATGGACCCCACGTTAAGAAACCCTGACTTAAACCTATATTTCCATTCGTTATCTGGTATACATTTTCAGTTCGCCAAATATATGAATAACATATTTGAACAGTTAACAAAAAAAAAGCTGCAAAAATTAAATAATATGTACATTTATATATGGCCGTCTGTGAGACGTATGGTTAGTGAGAACGTGACAGTTTCGGTACGTTAGTAGTTTGAGAAATCAACACAACTATAATGCGGAGAGGTAAAATTCATTATGAACACTAACAAGAATAACATGAAAATGTTAGCTCATCGACAAGAATATATTCAACAATTCGGTAGTTTAATTCGATTCGTTTTGGGAAATTTGAAAAAAGAAAATATGGCAGAAACTTATACCCGACATTCGATAATTTTCAATTTAAGCAGCAGAGAGGGACGTAAGACAGAAATAACACTGAAGCTAATAGTGAATAGTGAATATCATGTTCTGTGGTTTGAAATCAGCAATGGAGATGACAGGTGTAACATTTTTTCCACCAATCTCCTACCAAGCCTCTTTTCGTTTTCTTTGGTCTCTGGATAAGGTGTTGCGTGAGATTCAAGATCCACAATACAAACGTCAATCGCAAACGGCATTCATGCACAGCGTAAAATAGAGAATATCTCCTTAAGATACCAGCATCCTGTTGTTGTTGTCTATCCCCCCTGTCGGATATAGGTTAAACCCTCCGTGGTAATCGCCAGGGGAGTGGTCTTGTTATGAGTAGTGTACATTCTTTGTAGGTGAGTTGAGACTGGCCAGAACGAAATTTTCTATCCACAATGCAGTTCCGTTATGTTGTAATCTCGCTCACAGAGGATCTCTTATCGGCTACCAAAGTTGTACCGTACGAGCTTGCAATTATGTATCTCGGAGCCAACCTAAATCATGTCCCGAACCAATTCGGAGAGGACACCCCGGAATCGTTTACGATCAGCTTCGTGCTACGCGTAATCAGGCCGTAACGAGTGACCAGCGGCGGCAGCGCCATCTGCAAGACCCGTCTTGTGTTTATGGCTTGTCGGACACCAGTATTAACACATCCAATATCCCGACCGACAAGGCATTATCCAGATATGAATGACGTGACCGGAGAGCGCTGCAGACCGCACTCCTTCCATACGACCACCGGATTTCTATCTGGAAAGCCGTTGGGAGCAGTTATCCGAGGTCGAGGGGGGAAGCATCAGGTCCGATATGCCGGTTCAATTATTAAATTGTTGTTTGGAATGCTGTCGAATACACGGATATTCGTACGAAGATGGCGGATCCAGTGCTTCGGTTCGAAATGTTGCACAGAAAGTTCTGCTGTATCACTATAAGTATACAGTGTGGTCCGAAAGCGTTGTGCTGCCACATAGTATTATTTGTATGAATTCAAACTGTCGATTATAGATAATCGCCAATTTAAGTGTCCATCACTACAAAGTATAAAACAAAGTCACTTTCCGCTCTCTGACTGTCTCTATATATGCTTAGATCTTCAAAACTACGCAACATATTCAAATGAGTTTTTTTAATGGATTGAGTTATTCGAGAGGAAGGTTTATTTGTACGATACTTGCATAATTATTAGTGAAACACTGATGATTATTTGAATAAACACATTTTTAGCGCTTACATTGCAAACGCTGGTTGCAACTGTCGATTATACAAAAAAAAATACCTCATTTAGTGTGCATTTTTCTTTAATTGCACTACATAAATTTCAATAGCGCCAAAGCTTCCTTGCACATTTGATAACCATATTAGATTCACTTATCAGGGCAAGTCAAACAGCATACAGGGTAGGTCAAAAAATAATAAAGACGTTCAAAAATGAAGTATATGTATTTTGCAAAATACAACAAAATGCCGTTCGGAGAAGTTAATTCGAGTTGAAAGTTGTGCTCCTATTCGAATTTTCATTTAATTTATTTTTTATTTATTAATTTTTTTGTAGAATTTTGAATTACTGCCGTATGAATTATATTTTCAGAATTGTGATTAAATGCATATTGAACGTATACACGCCGAAATAACTTTTTCTAACTTGAGGAGTATCCGTAAATTTTATTTGTTATAAAATATTTCAAATAACCATCAACTTTATATCCGTTGCAACAATATTCAACATGAGCCTGAAATTATGAAACTATATGTATTGCATTTTAATCTTTTTTTATGAAAATGTAAGCAATGAGTGTCGATTTTCATTTGAAAATATTTAGAATTATATTTATTTCTTGTATAATCTGAATATTCTAAAAATATTTTCTGAATATTGAGCATATCCATAGATTAATCTTTGAAACATTCTTCAATAATATGCTACGAATATTCGAAGAATATTCAGGATAATCATAGAATACCATTCGAGAAATATTCTTAGAATATCCCAAACGTTCGCTAGGAACATTTTCAGAGAATATTATTATATGGAGGGTGTATATATTTCTGGCAGATTCATAGAATAATACTATATCCATAAAAGAAAAAAGTTAGGTTCGAATGCGCAAGCGTATAATTATCTCCACTTTTCGAACTATATGATCAAAATGCATCCTTATTTATTTGAAACACACCCTCACTCATCAAAAAACTCACACAATTTCATAACCATTTTCGAAAGAGACAAATTTCGGGCCGTCTTGCCAAATTTGTTTTGGTTGGTTTGCCCCATTCACATCACTTCAGTGAGATCTACAATTTTGCATTTGGATTCTAACTTGTTCGATTTATTCTCAATTTCTTTCAAAAACTTCAGTCCCCTTTAAACCTTACTTTCATAAGGATTGATTGAAATGAGGAAATCTCATTAGTAATACGATGTAGGAGTTATTATTTTGCACCAGTGGGTGATAATAACTCCGTATACCGAGTTTGATGATAAAATTCGTATTTCTGAGTCATTTATTATTTTGAGATAAAAATGGCAACTTCTTTTTGAATGCCATAAATCACTGAATTATTTCAATGCATCACAGTACCAAATTGATAGTCGGTCAAATTATCACTAACCGTCGCGAATATCAATAAACAAGAATCAAATGAATTTTGTTATAAGTTGTGTGTATAGATCAAAATATCGAAAAAATCCATTTTATCATATAACTCATTTTTTTGATATCTTCAACGTGAAGCGAATCATCCAAAATAGACCCTGTTAATGGATTTGTAGAGGGCCACCTGCCACATATATCTACCCCTGTATCGTATCTCAACTAATTTTATTACAACTCTTTATCACAACATAATACTATACAATCACTTAAATTGCCCCACTAACTATCCAACGCTCTGTACTAAAACTCTACAAGAAATTCTGCCGTAGCGATGAATCGCTTCCGTATATATACTTGCTTCTATGGAGAATTTTTCAGTCAAATTCCGATGATTGAATTTTCCACGCGAGACGAGAATTTCGCAAAAAACAATCTTCCTTCGACCCCTCATATTATTTTGCGTTTACGAGCGACAGGGCCGGCGCTGGAAGATTCCGTATCAATATCACTATTCAAAACGTTTGAGGCTTTCGCGGCCGAGGTTATTAGTATAACTACTTCTCTTCGGGCTTGAAGGCCGTCGTTCTTTGGAATTTCTTCCTGACGTTTCGCTAGCGCGAGTAGCCAGCTTCTTCAGAGGCTTATTCATCTCCGATGAATAAACGGTTCGATTTCTCGAGGCGTATTTATATTGATGCAGGTAGTCTGGAGTGTTAATTACTTCTGTCGGGTTCGGGGAATAATCATCATTATTAGTTGCCGCACTACTTGCTGTGATTTCATTAGTTATTCTTGATTTCTTCAGAATCGGATTCCAAATTCCAGAAGTAATTAACACTCCAGACTACCTGCATCAATATAAATACGCCTTGAGAAATCGAACCGTTTAGTCATCGGAGATGAATAAGCCTCCGAAGAAGCTGGCCACTCGCTCTAGCGAAACGTCAGGAAGAAATTCCAAAGAATGACGGCCTTCAAGCCCGAAGAGAAGTAGTTATACTAATATCATTTCACTTCATGCCATTTTCATCGATAGATTTGCAGGTCTTCATCGCCTTTCGGTAAAAATAAATTGATATATGTTCTCATGCTCAATCATGCCGAACAGCACTACATAGCTTTCTTCTTTGATCACTCATGCAATGTCTGCTCCTTCATATAATTTCATTCCAAGATGTATCAACAACAAAAAACAAATAATAATGATCTGTACAGTTCTCCGTGTGAAGACTTGGTGTTAGTTTTTTATAATCCTGTCGAATTCCTTATACTAGTCGATTACATAAATCACCCTATATTATCGATGCATGTAAGCACTGAAACTCGACTAAGTTTCCATTATAGTGCGAAGGCACGTTGCCTTTTGATTCTCCCATCCCCAGTATGTGTCTTCCCACTGCAATTATAAGCTCGCCCAACGTGCTACCTTCCCATAAAATATTGCCAAGATAACTTCAATCAAACGGCAGCGGTCTCTACTACAAAGCTATTATTGTAAGCCTTGCACCCTAATATGTGTACTCGTTGCTTTGATTTATATATAATATTCGGCAGAGGGCCTCCGCCTTTCGTTATTATACATGTATACTTTACAGCTAAGCTGGGATAGCGGCTATCAATTCAGAACCCTTCCCTGACTGTGTTATTGTTGGAAAGCTTTATCCATAAGGTACATATATGGAATTCAATTCTTGGCAGTACGCAAGAGTCGACAAGTGCGATAACAGTTTATTTAGTGTTATATACGAGGGCTCGCCAACTTTTGTTGTATGATTTCCGTAGATTCGTTCACTAGATGAAAGAAAGCCTTTTACAAATTGTAACAGAAGTCTGTTCTATTGGTGTGAATGAGGATCATGCTGTTATATGAATATATTCCAATTTAGAATGTCCTTCTGTTCATCTGAATTTGAGAGTGATTTGTCTTTGGAAGAATATTGATGTGAACGTAATCGATAGAGTTTGTTAGAGCTTTTCGAGTCATATCTGATATACCAATTTATGAAATCAATGTGCGGGCTCAGAAAGAGATGAAGACAAATATCAGGAAATAGCGGTTTTCAAGGATTTTGTCAACTACAGTTTGGTAATGAATTCCTGGGCGAGATATCGAAAAGAGATTTTTTTCAGGAACTTGGGTATTTTCGTGAAGAGAATGGAGTTTGAAGAATTATTTTTTGTCTTTTTATTCCTCCCAATCAAAAAATTGAAATAGCAACTTCTATGAAAGAAGTGAAACCAAAAAATTTACAGACACTCTCTGTTGATAGGTACGTGTATATCATTCAAAGACGTTTGATTCATTCAAAAGAGAAAGAAAGAGTCCATTCAAAACAGCTACTCCCCTGACTATATGGCAACGACGAGCACTGGGTTACATAGAAATCACTTTTTCCTGCCTAATTTGTATGCCAAGCACATCTACATAACGCAAAATAGAAAGGTAGAAAAAATCTCACTCACCCGGATATTCATCGAAACGAAGCCATAAAACATTCACAAATAATGGGAATAAATGGAAATAATGACATTTGTGTTGAGCTTGATGAAGTTGGCATAAATCATTAATTATTTTGCTGACGTTTTTTCAGAATCTCAAGGCATTGCCTTGATAAGGGAAATAAACTTCCGAAAGGTTGACCAAATGACAAAGAGTTTTCTTAAACCTTTGCCCAATGTTTATATATTGACTGCATCCTCAAGATCATTCGCTTTTCTATATATATATATATATATATATATAGGAGAAGAATTGGTGACTGGCTATAATATAAGTCGATTAATTTTGTGAGGTTGCAGTCAGAGTCAGTGAGTAATCCAATCCAGTCAGCAAACCATGTGAAACATCATTTTCTCGTTGTGTAATATTCTGTATATTGTCTACTAAAAATATTCAATATAATAACATTCATTACACAAAACACAGAAATGAATTTAGAAATAGACGAGCCGAAAAAGGTGCTAATGGCGGTTATTTTGCTCTAATTGGGAGTGAATATACTGAATCGCAAACTTCTATGATGGTGTCAATTGAGTTCAACAACATGCAATGCGATTTTGACATTTTGAAAATTCTGGATCATAAAATTATAATTGATTTCGACAAAATGGTTCTGTGTGAGTTTTGAGCTTTATTTCATCTGGGAAGTGGAAAGGGATGGAATTTTTCTACAAAAAATGTACAGAAAAGTCATCGTTTTTCCAAAAATAACCATACTCGGATAGAGTCAATCAAAGGACGTGACTATAAAAGTCCACAAAACCAGATTTTGAAGCCAAATTTTTTTGCGAAAAGGGTATTTTCTTGGATTATACAATGCCACTTACATAACGCTCTCATTTTGCTTGAAATTTCAGGAAGTTTAAAAAAATAGTGAATTATTTTGAATTGCATCATATAATGTAAGTCATCTCAGGGTATGTGACGCCATATTTCCTGAAGAACATACTTCTCCTACCTAAGATGTGTTGCAAGTTAGGTGGTGAGATAGATTATTTTTTAAATTTTGGTTTCTATCGATCGATCCAAGTGTGGAAAATAGGCCCTCAAATGTCGATAATAATATACAGTATTATATATTTTTTTTGTTCCGTATTTTGCTGGGTTTGTAACCTACCACAATCTGAAAAAATAAAAATTTATATTGGAATCTATACGAGTATAGAAGGTCAGATTTTCAATCTACTCCGAAAAGTTGCTGCAACAGGTATAATGTTAGAACAACATTCAAAATAACAAATACTTTACAGTCAATACTGACTTATACCAAACCAAATAACAGAACGGCAAACACAAAAAATTGTATTTATCAAATTCCTTGTTCGTGCGGTCCAAAATATTTCGGTGAAACGTCTCGACTATTGAAAGTGAGAAAGAGGAATAGACAGATAGGTGGTTCTAAATTAGCAGAACGCATTCTTAATGCCGATGGAGGTCACCCAGTAGAATGGAACAACACTAAAATTTTGACGAAGAGAGCAATGGCACGAAACGAAATTTAAAGGAATCTGCTCTCATTATGCTGCCTGGTGAAGAATGCATATCAATGAGTTCGCTTGATATGGATCGCAGATGGCTGCCCCTCCTGAAGGACAAAATGTTATGTCAGATTTAAAATATTTGACGAATATCAATTACGAAGATTGCCAACAAGATATATTTGAGGATTAAACGACTTACCTGAAGGAAGTTCAATCCAAATTATACGAGGTTGGTCACATCCGAATAGATCACCTTGTAGTAGTACCTCTATGACTGAAATGCGCAACAAAAATATATTACAGTTTCCTGTATGATTTTCACTTACAATGGGTTTACAAAACCGCGACACGTGTTTCGCTATTACAATAGCTTCTTCAAGCAAGATGATCTTGCTTGAAGAAGCTATTGTAATAGCGAAACACGTGTCGCGGTTTTGTAAACCCATTGTAAGTGAAAATCATACAGGAGTAATATATTTTTGTTAATATGGATTTTCATCAAGTATCGGCCGGTTCAATTCAATTAATGAAATGCGCAAGTTGAAAGAAAGAATGATTCACGATGCCCCTATCTCACGATTCCTCACTCGAATATCCGTCAATATACCTTGCGATGATATCGCCTTTTTGGGTCGGGATGACAGAAAAAATAACATATAGGATTTTTTTTCTTCTTTGAGATGGGTGGATGTCTCTCTATTCGGATGTGACCAACCTCGTATAATTTGGATTGAACTTCCTTCAGGTAAGTCGTTTAATCCTCAATTATACTTCGGTTGGTCCCATCCGAATAGATCAATCACCTTGTAGATGTTTGAAGAATTATTAAAAGGCGATCAAAATTTTATTCAGACTGATCTCATACCAATGAAGTAGTCTAAGAACTGTTTATTCTTCAGATAATTCACCACTATAAACTAAGAATTTGATACAGACAGTATTTGAATGCTAATACAATTTGATGTTGCAAAACTCAAATAACCAGAAAACGTACACTCGTTTAATGCGGAGGTAATCCGCAAATGTACCATTTGTAATTACTGGTTTATGTAGAATTTACCAAAAGCATTGTATTTTTCGGACCAGCCTACATTTGATCGTATGGTGTCCGTGCTCAAATCGATTTGGTTGGCCGCAGAAGTGGCAGCATGTCTTGTGCTGTGGCCTTTGAATTGATCAGTATCAACACCACCAAATTGCAGACTCATTTCCAGCAAACGGCTGAAGAGCTGAGGTGAAGCTGGGTGATGAGGATTTTTATAAGTAAAAATGAGAAAAAAACCTAATTGAATGTGTGCGGTTTTTTAATCGATAATCGTGGATGTCATACACAATTCACGTTTCACCGTGGAAAATGGTGAGAAGAAACACATGTTTGTGGGTGTTGCTCTCTTGGTCTTCTGTGGATAATTTGGCTCTCGGCAGTGAAGAGACAAGCACGTCTGCCCCTCAAGCGGGAAGACTCGGGTTCAACTTCCCATCGAGCCTCCGTGCTGGGACTCACACGCCAAAAGGCCTCGTCATACATTTTCTGCGGAAGATTCGACCTCTGAAGGGCGACACTTTTTTTTTTTACTGATCATACAATAAAAATGCTACTCATTCTGATTTTGAATCATATTTGTACGCTTTAGCAAGCTTTAGAGCAACCATAACAATAAGTTTTTTCATCTCCATAATTGAATGTTAATTCAGCTGATGATGAACCTATGTAGGTTCGAAACATGTACTGAATCACCTTCCTGACATCTTTTGAATATTGAATTGTGGAGACGACTCAGAATTTTTCTGCATCGTAAATAAGTTTGTGATATATTTTTCAAAATGAGGTTTTCCGATTTTTCTAATTTGGTCAACACTTGGTAAGGGTCCCAGATTTTCTCATATCGGGGGAAAAGTGGATCGTATTTTGAAAATAACCCTCTAAAACATTTCCATTGTATCATAGTTACCTGCATGAGATATCAGATTTTAAGCTGATCTGTGTTAATTTCTAGTACTAAAATTTTTACCTGGCTGCACCCATGGGACGATCTACCTTATCCACATCTCCTTCACAAATATCCACCAATGAGACGAAAATAAATTGTATGGTTTCATCGTATTTGCAATCAGTGATGCCATCAGAATCGCTGAAGGTTTACCTCTCAGTTTTTCTCCTGGAAAATAGATGCCAGACAAAATCGGTTCACCCAGGGTGAGATGGCACCACAGTGGATGTAGGTGCTTAAACGAAACTGAAAAAATTATATATCGTTGTTCAAAATACAATATAATGGAATTCAAAATTGATATCAATTTGTGAAAACCAAGTTTGGGACTGCGATAACAGAAACACAAAACATGTTACTTTGTCCCCTTCAATCATTTCCAATATTCTAGGGAGAAAGTGGAAGTGGTGATGATTGGGAAAGCACAAATGTTTGTGTCAGACCAAGTTAATGTAATACATCAGTTGCATAACTTATGGGGTTTGGCTGTAAAGATAAAAATGTTTTACCCTATGTGTTGGAGTAGTTAGTAAACAGATCAACTTCAGGTTATCGAAATTTTTGGCCCGCTCTTGGAAGGCGTATTCTCGATATTGCATTCCGAAGGTGACACATCATGGCATTTGATCTGCTATAAACTCATATTTCGAACTTATTTATGAGACGAACATCACCAGTTGATAATTATATACACATATACACATATATACATATATACATATATACACATACATACATATATACATACACACATATTCACATACACATATACACACATATATATTGTCCACCAGAAAACTCAAGTTCCTGAATATCATTATGCTCAATTCTTCTCACCACTTCCAAATATCACCAGCCAGTCCGTTGAGGTTTGGGTGCGTCATTCCACACATCCGGTTGATCTGCGCGTTGACGGTTTTGTTGTCTCTATGCGACTAAATGTGACAGTTTGAGAACTGTCTGAAGGTTTTGAACAATGGTGTGAAGTTTGGCCTGCTTCACTGAAACCTTTGGCTTTCTCGTTGTTGCATGTAATATTCTGGAAAATTCAGGCCTTGTTTCACCTTCTAGTTTCCCAACATAAAAAGTCAATGTGACACTGTGTGGAAATTTACATTATCAAAATCTCTTCGATTCGTCTGCAAGGTTATACATCGGTGCTCCTGAAATAATTTTGTAGACGGCCACCTATATTCAACCACAAGGCAAACCGAAATCAAGTGTCGAATGAATTTATTTTTCATTTATATAGAATCCTAATGGTTACCAAGATACCTCAAATTTGTTGGATGTTTCCTGAACACTCCATCTTGGTAATACTAATTGAAAAAGATGTCGTCTAAATAGCTACAGATACAAAAAAATTTCGAACTCGAAAAATGTATAACCGTTTCTAAGAATTTTGTTTAAATATATAAGGTGCAAAGATGAGTCAAAACACAAAAAATTTAAATTCAAAAATTTTGTGTCCAGATTGAAATCGCAAATACTTATGTTTATCGGCATCTGTCGAATCCACTGACAAACCAATTTTCAGACATCAGATTTTTCACAGCTCCAAGTGAGGGGCTGTGATGAATTCATGCAAATGTTTCAGATTAAAAAAAAAATCTATAGCTATCAGTAAGATGCAAACCTGAGAAAATAGCTGAACCAAAAATTGCTCTTGACATTGACGGCTGGTTCAATGTAGTCAAATTCCAGTAATATATACAGCTAAACTCTCACAATAGAGGTTTAGCCGGCTGGGTGGAATTGTCGGGGTTCAGGTGCCAGTTTTTCATAAGGTAGAGTATAAAAATGGATTTTATATCTCTGAACCCATTCCAAAATGTTGGAGTTGTTAGTTATAGATTGCCACGTGCTGTCAAATATTTAATGCGACCAGCGTATAGGTTCAAATATGTTACCTCGTCCATTACGTCGTGAACCGCTCTCACCATCCTCTGTTTTGTCTGCTTGAGGTGTCCCCCCTCTGTTGATTTTTTTAAGATTGCCATTGACGTCGATGAGCAGTGCCCTCGAGGTGTTGTGAAGGAAAAGGTTGTACCTTCAGGTCTAGTGCAAGCAGAAATCTTCTGTGGTTCGACATCGAGGGAGGAACGTTGCATAATGGTTCATCAGCACCGGCTTTGTCGGACAAAGTAGTCTTGAATGCTTCAGCATATCGATCACTCACCAGGCACAGCTGTTCTGAGGGCTGAGAAACCTTTGCCCAACGAAATTTGAGGGTCCGGTGGAAAACCTCAACTCAGATGCCGAGAAAAAAGGTCTGAACTACCGGATTCAGTTGGTGTGGATATGAGGTAGTGTAATGGCCTGGAACCTGCGCCAACAAAAAAGAAATTGTTTTCGTGTGCGAGACACTCGGCGAGCACAACTCAGGAAGTGTGCGGGACAAAAAAACGGCGTATGATGATTGAAGGTCAGCCGTAGAATGATCTACAAAGTAGATTGCCCCTGCCGATGATCAATGATCAGAAATCATTGTCAGTCTCAGCCGTTTCCAATTATACGTCCACTCACGTCTTTGGTTCCGTTCTAAAACGTGACAAAATATGAAAAACAAAGTTACTTACGACGAGTAAGAACGGAGTTTGTCCTCGAGTGTCTTTAGGTTCTTCCTTGTCGTTCTCTTGTCCTTGTGTCAGATAGGTACCCCACCGCAGTGCGAAATCATCCTGGATATAACTACCGTAAGACTTTGCTTCAGTCGGTATAGTAGTAACAGCGTTATCACTACGGAAAGATTCACTGTTGGTGGCGGAAAATTCCGATGTCAAATCTGACGACGGACCTGCGCCAACCAAAAAGAAATTGTCTTTGGGCGCGAGACACTCGGCTGGCATAACTCAAAAAGTATGCAGGGCAGAAAACGGCCTACTATGATGAATAAAGTTCAGCCGTATGTTGATCTACAAGGTAGATTGCCCCTGCCGATGATCAATGATCAGAAATCATTGTCAGTCTCATCTATTTCCAATTATATGTCCACTCATTTCGTTGGTTTCTCTAAAACATGACAAAAAACATTAAAAACAATTTTACTTACTGGACGAGTGGTAATGGAGGTTTTCCTCGAGTTTCCGTAGTGTTCGCCAAATTTATACGTTGTTTTCACTGAGCATCGTTCTTTTGTTTCCCATATTATGGAAAATTTTCTTCAATTCACTTATTTGTAATTAATTTACACTTTCGAACTTATCACATTCAGCGCAAGAAGTATATTGACGGATATTCGAGTGAGGAATCGTGAGATAGGGGCATCGTGAATCATTCTTTCTTTCAACTTGCGCATTTAAGTCATAGAGGTACTACTACAAGGTGATCTATTCGGATGGGACCAACCGAAGTATAATTGCATTAGAACAGGAATTTGCTCATAAGTTTTGAGAACGGAAACTGATTTAATTTCCGAAACATTAACGATAAGTATTTTCATATATATCAGTTCTTATTATTTTTTTTTTGAAAATTTGAGTTATACGAGAAGTTGCTGACTAATTGGACTTGTTCTATCCAGGAAGAACTGTTTTTCAGTAGACGCAGCCTCTTTTCGGGGTAGATCAAAAATCTGCCCTTCTACACTTGTATTGATCCAATATTAATTCTTATTTTTTTTGAGATTGTGGTAGGTCAGAAACCCAGACAACTACGGAACAAATATTGATCCACCACAAAATATTAACGTTCAAACAGTATCTACATTTTTATTCTTTATAGTTTTCTGTGATACATCAATCAATTTTGTTGTTGTTGTGAACAACCGCTACATGAAAGTGGCGCAATAGTTTTTCGTTCATACAAGTATTCCGATGTCTTTCTAAACTTGTTTCTGTAGTCTGTGAATCAGTATTATCCAATTCATGGGGAATTCTGAAAATCAAAGCGCCAGTGATTGAAACAACATCGACTCCCTCTATATAAAGTGGTTTATACGTCCCACAAATTCTCATGAGCGATCATAATAAAACGGTTGGTGTTTCACACACGCCCAGTAATTTTTACGAGATCGTAAACATCTTCATCTCTCCTAGCGCAGCATCCTCCTTACCTCCGAGACCCATTCTCAGTCAGGCAATTAGATGGTAGTATTTTAAAGAAACGCAATTTCTATAAATTGTTATTACTTCTGAAATTGTTAGGAAAATGCTACACTTAATGTCTCCCTGTTCAATGAAAAAGAAAAGGGAGTGCCTAATTGATGACTCGGTGAAAGAATAAATTCGGGCTAATCTCACCTGAGGGTATAATCCCTGGCTTTTTAAAAGCTCGTCGTCCGATATTTTAGTGGAGTTACTTTGGTTAATGAAGCATTTCTGTATGTCGAGTAATAGTCATAAAAAATAAGTGTCAGTTGGTTTGGAGGATCCGATGCTTCTTTGGACCTCATTATTCTCGGAAAAGTGTGCATAAAATATACTTAGGAAAATAGTCTTGGGTTCGAGAAATATGCCCCTTGTTCTTGTCAGCTCCCTTAGAACGAAATAAATAAATGGTTTCGAATCATTCGTAAAATAGAGAAGGATGTTACTGACGATGAGCTGAAAAGCCCGAAATCGGTTAGCAAGTGTGCCCGTCTCAATAGTTGAAAATGAATTCCGTCCCCAACCAATCAACAAAAATGTATGCAGAATCATTTTCTATAAACTATTCTGCACATGCATACATGTTAGCCCGCCAATCTACCGTGTAGGTATCCGAAATTGGCGTATTGTCCAGATTTCTTGATTTTTGGAAAATGTTTTTATCGAAAAATTATTCACGTGGATTCGACTAGTGATATCGCAATAGGAAACGTTGTAACGTATTCTGGATTAATGCAACTGGTATTACCAATGAATCAAATTCCACCACTGAGGAAGTATCAAACTTCATTTTTTCCTTGCTGATTTTGTCGATAGTCCTATTGAAAATGCTCGTGGCAACATTTGCAACACAAATATACGTATACATGGATAATTTTGCAGAAAATATAAATGCGAAATTCTGGTGCATTAAATTTTATCAAACTGAAAGTGTGTTCTGTTTTTGTTGATCAATGATTTTTTTTATCCATTCATCGGAAAGAAAATTCATATTGATTGATTGACGAAACACGTTTATCCATCTTTATACGTTGCGTTATTGTCGAATTTATTGAAATTTAAAAATTTGAGGGGCCCTGACGTCACGGCCTATTCAAGCGAGTTGGAAATGGGTATTAGTGCAATGTTGCCATTGTAGTGGTTATGGTAATTTCAGTCTGTTTTGATGCTGAATGTTCTTTTCAATGATCAATTCTTTTGAAGACGATCGAAAAATCAAATCCCAAATTGAGACTTGCGTAACCCAACATCAGCATCACTGACACATAACGTTATATAGTATATTGTCGGAGTTTTCATAGATACTTGGGGCTATGTTTTTGTTACGTGCTGATACTTTTCATTTCGATTCACTGATGATATCGCCATAAATATGAACCACGATACCAATATTGAAATCGATACACTTGTATAGATTCTAGAATTCATTTTTATTTTTAGATTGTGTTAGATTATGATCCCAAAAAAACTACAGAGAAAGAATCTATCCACCACAAGAAATGACATTCAAATGTAATTGAAAACAACAAACAATATTTATGAAATACCAGTTTGATAGTTGTCTGAATTTACTGATAGTTTGAATTTTTTATGAGTTTCCGGGCTTCTCAGCCGTGTTCCGCAGGTTTTGGGCCTGACGTTTCGTATACATCCATCTACTGTTCAAAATACACGGATCCTCCCAATGAGATAACGATTTCGGAAAATCAATCAGAGTTAATTGACAGTCCCATTCTAGGTCCGACAAATAACAACACGTCATTTGAACCACATCAAATCAAAGCCTTGCAGCAAGGAAGAATACTTCGACCATTGCCGCATCGCTTTTGAAAATATCTGCCGCAGATGCAGACGAAACTTCAAGCCCAAAAACCCGTGGACCACGGCAGAGAATCCCGGAAACTTCCAACAATTCATCAGTTGCCGGCCGTGGAAGTCTACAATCTTTGATGATAGAGTTTGTTTAATAACAGTGCATATATAGCTTATCCCATCCATCTTGGCACAGAACTATTGACATTTATGCCCAGCAATCTCTGTAAAGTATAGTAAGATAAAAAAACACCTATTATATGTGTTCACTGTGTTGAAATTTATTCCTAGTAGGTGTTTTTTCTTCTCGGCGTGGTCTGCACTACCAGTGTGCAACTGGAAAAGTATCTGAGTTTGTGCCAAGATGGATTGGATAAGCTGTACATGCGGAAAGCTTTCATTGATTTTTATAATCATTACAATCAATTTGAATCTAGGCAGAAACCAATCAGATATCTCGCAGCTTAGCAAAGGCGTATACGCAGAACTGCGAATGAGTCGAGAATGGGGACCCTGGGGTTGTACCAACAAAGGTTGCCTTCTAAGTGGCCTTTATTCATGAAGTCCAGGTATCTTGTTTTGTTCGAAGAGCTTATCGCTAAATATTTCGGAGGAACCATCAATATAACTTTCACATGATAATCCAACTCATGTATAAAATATCCCATAAGCAGCCGTGATTTTCTCATTATGACAGCGGAAAAACTTTGCCCTAAGTTTTTCAGCGACAAAACGGAACCTAACTCTTGAAAGCATGACAACCAGAATCTTAAACAAATCTTTGACGGCGTTTTTGTCAATTTTTCACTTGCATTGTCAAAAGAATTGTGTTTTTAACAATTGTACTTTTCCGTTGAATTGAATAAACTAAACTGTATTCATTGAGTTGTCGTACCGAATTACACTCGAGCTTTTTTTTTGTCGAAGAAAACTTGACATTTATGATTCGAGTTTAGTTACCTTTCAGCAAATTAAGTCAAAAAACTGCCAGAAAAAATTACTTGTCCTACGGAATCGTATTTTTTCAGAGGTAGTTTTTTTCGTCGAGTTGCCAGGCAATAAAATTCTCATTGAAATGTCAAGTTTACTTCGACAAAAAAAACTCTCGTGTAATTATAAGTGATTATTTCCCTCAATGCGAATAAACGATGAAACAGTCGAAGGCTAGACTGCTTTTACAGAGTTTTACAGCGATTAAATGCACTAGACCTTTTAACCGATTAAAATGTTCGAAATAAACCGGGCGTTTGGATCACTTTTCAGGTACTATCTCTGGTACTATATTGTTCCTGTGTTCGATTTTGATGTTTCCTGAGTTTACATGTTTTCTGGAAATAATCTAAACATATATCCCTCCTTCACCAAGTTCCATCGACCAAAATGCGTGCATTTCCATGATTTTCAAAATTTTGCTTTCAAGCAAATGATTTCTTGTATAATAATTTAAAATAAAATCCCTCGACCTGCGGTCTCGGGATTTTATCAAATTATCATACACTCAAGTCATTTGCTAAGCAAAATTTCGAGAATCATGGAAGTGCAGCACACATTTTAACCGATTAAACTTGGTGCACTCGGGATATAACCCCCGAAAAAAATACAATTTGGACTAGAGGAACTCGTGAAAAAACTAAAGGTCTTTATATGAGCAATAATAATAGAATCACTAGATTCAGTATTATAAGTCAAGGGTAACTTTGTTTTGCATCCGACGTCAGGATCCTCTAGCTTCCTATAAAGTATTATACGTTGATGACAACGCAATAACAAAGAGAGAGAGAGTGAGAGACGATAGGTCGTATCTAAATCATTTCCTATTCTGAAGATCCATTAGCGACTCCTTCAAAAACTCCAACAAATCACCTCGGCTGGAACGTTTTACGTAATCCAGTGAATCATCAGCGTGGAACGCAGCTGCTTATTGGTTCGGAAATGTAGATACTGAAAGCAATAATCGTCCCGCGGCATGAGTTAAGGCTAGAAGGGTTAAGAACAGTAAATCGTCCGAGTGACATGCCTAGATTCTTAGCCGAGTTAGTGAAGATATCTTGCTAATACAATCGTACGGCGGGGTATCCGAGAAAGATGATATATTCGCGGACTTCTGCAATTATTGCCATCCACTGGTCTCATAGTGCCACGCCGTTCGGATCTAACTACTGTTGGAACTTACCAACGCTCTCTGTAATTTAGGGGCCACCTTTGTTCTTGGCGACCGACTCCGGGACATATCAAGGGGGTTGTGGAGTTGTTAGTGGTGGGGTTTCGTGTTGAAATTGAGGAGTCCGTTCAGGAAAACTAGGTATGATTCTTTATGTTTGTATATTTCATTTTCACGTGCAAAAATAGTTGGGAGCATGAAAGAAAATTGAGAATCTACAGCTTATCTAATTCATCCTGGCACAGACTCAGCTGCTTTTCCAGTTGCACACTGGTAATGCAGACCATGACAAAAGGGAAAACACCTACCAGGAATGAATTTCATTGCAGTGAACACATATAATAGGTGTTTTTTAATCTTACTCAGAGATTGCTGGGCATATACGTCATGAGTTCTGTGCCAAGATGGATTGGATGAGCTGTACAAGCCAGTGTTCAATACATGAGTGAAAGTTGAGGCAATAGTGTACTACTTTTTGAAATTCGATAGAGGAGTAGAAGACAATTTGTGAATAATTATGTCCAGTCTACCTACATTGTGTACCAAGTGGGAAAATCCGAACATTCCTGGACGACTGTGAAGATTGCTACCAGTAATGTGGCTATTCCTACACGGTGAACATACACTTTTTTCGCAAATCGTTTAAAATTTCACAGATATTATTTGGCTCCGAAGGAATCGCGAATGCTTTTATTCACAAATAAATCATGCTCTGAAATTCGTAATGAAATTCCTTGGGTTACTATGGAAACTGTTTTAGATCATTCATGTAGAAAAGTAAAGAAATATCATTTCCTCACAGTATATAGAATTGAGATTGTTGAACATTTTTCTGTCTATGTTTCTGGGTCATTTCAAACCAATTTTTGGCTTGATGGTCACCATTGTTGACAATAAGCCCAGTGGATGCTCTCGGAATTTTCATCCGAGAGCCTCCGTGCAGAAGGTTCCATTTGGAACCACAAATCTGCAATCCTATGCATGTCGCCAAAAGCTGATTTAATTACTAGCAAACGTCATGGTATGGTCTATCTGTGGACTGCAGTTTCGCCGTTTGGGGCTCATCAGCACAGCGATGACCGCATTCGAACAACGACTAATGCTCGAATGCACCATGAACCATGACGAATACTGGGAACGCCACTTGGCTCTTCCCTCCACGATCTTGCGATGAGTGTGAACTCATCGCCATCTCGTGGTGGATTGACAAGGCATAGGATCTGGTGGAAGTGGCCGGCATAGGCCTAATCTGCAACACAGTGCAAGATTCACGAGGAACGTCTGATAACCGGAGTTTTCTGCCATCACACTCGTGTGATGTTGTCACCATTGTTGACAACAAGCCCAGCGGATGCTCTCGGAATTTTCATCCGAGAGCCTCCGTGCAGAAGGTTCCATTTGGAACCACAAATTTGCAATCCTATGCATACATATATATATATATATATATATATATATATATATATATATATATATATATATATATATATATATATATATATTACAAATACTCAATTACATTATTCTGACGTGTTTATATTTCTCTCATACAGAAAGAATATCATAAACAACTGCAACTGAACATTGCAGTAAAACTTTTCTCGTTACCCCAAAAGAACCTTTATGTCACATGCATATAATTTGAATCAGAATAGGTGATTTCAGAACTATATTTCAATTATGACCTTTATAACAGAATCATACAGGCCCCGTTCTCTGTCCAATAATTTTAACAATTACTAAATAAATACAGGACATTGATAAAGCAGAATTTAAAAATGCACCAGTTCTGGGGTTTCATGTGTTAACATTGAAGATCAAGAAGTATGTTTCTACAGAAGTTCTGGAATATTGATAAATATTCGGGAAAATATTACTACTCTCAAAAAGAAAATGGAGTTTCTAGTGTCGTCCAATGAATCTATGCCGTTAGTTCTCCCAATTGATGTGTAACATCATGTAAGTTCAAAGCTTGGAGTATGGAACAATTATAATGCTATTAGGAGTTTTCAGTTCAGATTCTTCGTCACACAAAACAACTCTAACCCATCAAGATATCTGCAACATCATTTACCAATGGCAAGATCTAGAAAGTGGCTTCTTTGAGTACTTTTTATGGTTCCTGAGAGTTGGCTGCTTTCCATACAAGAACTGGAGCCCACTTCATAGGAGATGGTGGGGCCTGGGCCCCACCAATATTTTTCGTTTTCGTACGCAATGGGGACCAAATATTAATGAAATGTAGTTTCAATGTATTCAAATTGGGAATTTTAGAAATATAAGGGAGCAAAAACAATGGCAACTGATATACCTTCTTCCAAGAAATTTAAATAACACACAATATCCAAAAAATAATATAACGAAATGTGCTGGTGCCGGCCCTGCCGACTATGGATGCAAATTGGTGCGACAGTTCCAGGAAAGATCGTACCTGCGTGATCGCGGCTCACCCGGCATATTCGATTGTCACGATTTGTCTGACCTATATAAACGGGAGCCGCTCACCGCGACGGCAGAACTTGTATAACAGAGAGTTTGTATTAGAGTTTATCAGAGTGTTTAGTAAAGAGCGTTGGAAAGTTAGCGGAGTAATTTAAGCGATTGTATTGTATTGTGTTATGATAGAAAGTTGTAATAAAAGTAGTTTAGTGTTGTTTGGTGTTTTAATCGACGAGCCCAAGGATTATCGTAACAATGATGTATGGATTCTAAGATATGCAATTCAAACCACTCAATTATTCGCACTGAATCTGAGTACGCTTCTGCAGCAGTTTTCGACGACTCAAGACCTTCTTACGTTCAACTATGAGACAGGAGAGACTCATCTACATCGCAATTCTGAACCTTCACCAAGAAGTGTTAGATAGTTTGGACATGATGCCGCTAGTCAACAAGGTTGTAAACAGAAATAACATGAGGAAAGCTAGTATTGTTTTATTTCAGCAACAATTCAGGACACTGCTTTTGGTTGACCATCCATTTTGTCATATTTCAGAAATGTTTATTAAGTATATATCTATATTTTGAATGACCACAAAACAAATTATATTATTCATTTATCTACGAACTGAATTCACTAAATAAGAGAACGTGTCATTAATTTTTTATTCACATGTACAGTAATGAGGCTTGATATTCCTAAACTTATTCGCAAGTTAGATTTGTTTATTTTTGTTGTACATATTTTCAATTTCTGAACTTAAGAATCTTAGCTCTGAGTGGTCCTCGAAATATGTTAGTGCAAGTGTCCATCGGAATCTTGGTTCACCTATGCGTTATCCGGATATGTAAGAACCTACAAGGACAAAAACAAGTCACCATCCTCTGAAGCGTTATCAGAAAAGCCATTTATCATTCTTAACGTCTTTCTCCATTCCGCAATACCTTCTATCGACATGGCTGCGCTTCCGAAGCCCAAAACAACCCATTTGAATGCATAGTTGTCCGTCAGTCAGGGTGACATAACGGCGTTACGGCAACCCTCCCTTTCTTCCAATTCGCCAATAAATTGTCATAAAACCGTCAGATCGTCTGATTTGACAGCTCGGGGGTAATTAAAGAGAGAATTTATGTGAACATCGCCGCCCGCATCTAGATGCTGCTAAACACATTCACCTACGCTTCCCGAGGCCCTTGAGGGATCATTTTCTCTTATTTCGGGATCGAATATACTTGCGAAGTCGAAGCGGGAATGAAGGGGTGTCATATCGGTGAGTTGACTTGGCGAATTGATGAAATAGATAACATTGGGGGAGTTGGGAGTGAAACTAAGATGCCTATTCACCCTGGGCCCTAATTCTTGAAAGTGGTGAAAATATTCACCGGGTGAAATTGTTTTGTTTTCACCGAAAATATACATGATCATATTCTTGAATAAAAAAAGTTGATATTTTCACCTTACATTGGGTGAATAGATTCACCACCGAAAACGGTGGTGAATTTTACGAATTATGGTGAAAATATGAATAACTAACCTTAAGTAGTAAAAGATAAGTCCATTGCTTCACCTTTTTTGATCGTTTTATTTTCAGTTTTCAGGACTGTCGAAACTGCATATTGTACTTTCTTAAATGAATTCATGTCTTTTCCTTTGAAGGAAATGGTACATTGTCCTTTTCCTAATTCCTCATTGTTCATATTCATAATTTCAATTATGTTTTCTTTTTTATTCGTTGTAGCAGCATGTTCACAATATTTCTTGGTCA
Source organism: Zygogramma bicolorata (assembly GCA_032362365.1). NCBI lineage: Eukaryota > Metazoa > Arthropoda > Insecta > Coleoptera > Chrysomelidae > Zygogramma > Zygogramma bicolorata. The sequence continues at coordinate 241,250 of JAVJAQ010003929.1, forward strand.
TCTCACACCCGATTAAACCGATTTTTTTCTAAGCTAGTTAAGTAATGTTATTAATGGGCCAGCAGAGGTCAGTTAACGCACTGCAGCGATTGCACCATAGTTTGAGCGATTATTACGGGTAGTCGCATTAAGCCATAATAAGTTTAACATCAAATCTCCGTTAAATGGATTGGTGCAACTACTCATTGAACACTCATTAATGAACCCTTACCTAACTTAAAGAGTCCCTCTGGTCTCATAACAAAAAGTCGGTGCAATCGGCTGTTAATGAATGATAAGGATTCAACTCGGTGAAATTTTTTCCAAAAATCGACGGAAAAACTGAAAAATAAGTAGGGCTATAATTGATTTCCTTGATAAAAATGCTCTGTTCCGACGTTGGCGGATTGCAATTTCATTATCACCTCGAGTAAATTCACCTGCGACTCAAGAATGCAAAACGAGTGAAGCAGGTGAAAATTTAGTGGTGACATTTTTCACTGGTGAATATATTCATCACTTTCAAGAATTAAGGCCCTGGTGATTCCGTTGATCAGATTTTGTTTTGATTTTCGGGGTGGAAAAACAGTCGACGCTGTTGGAGGTTTCCCCTATTTTCTCGGTAGGAGGCGTTATGTTCTCATTTTTCAAATTTAATGTCAAGTGTCAAGTCAATTGTCACATTGTCATGTCACTTTGAAATTTTGATGTCTACGATGTTTTTTTCGTGTTTATTTATTGATTTCTTTGTTTTTAAACATTGAAAACGTTCTTACTGGTTTTCTACTGGTATTAGATTGGCCACTCATTATCCTTTATGTTCCGATCTCTTCTCACTAGCCAATCAGATGGAAATGGAAAAACCCTAATGCACATTTTCACTTGGTATGTAGCTTCAGACAAGACTGATAAGAGCGTATGGGCGAAATCTGTACGAATTGTACGGAAACCTCTAAAAGCCCAATTATCCACCAAAAATCAAGCAATACAGATGTCGCCAAGTTTATCCTAAACTTTCACAGCTTCAAGTGAACACATCAGGGTTCCCAGGCATCTCAAGAGGAAAAAGGCAGAGGCGGTTTCTCGAAGAGGTGAAAGTTTGCTTATTTTTTCGTCTAGAAATTCTCTAAACCTTCAAAATAGAGAATGTAAATGAATATAACTGAAGAAATTGACTGATATTTGATGAAAATCCATGACGAAGGAATCGAAAACACTTTGTGTTATTTGCACTAGTCAGTTTAGAAAACCACCACACGTGTTTCCTTATATGATAGCTGGTTCAGAAGTGTTATGGTACCTGCTATAGACGTCTTGCATGGTCGGAAAACATATAGCGATTTTGTGAACTGTCCAGTAAAAATCACATCAACACACAACAGTCAACTGAATCGTTATGATTTCATATCCCCATAAGGTAGGATGTGAATTCCACCAATCACAGAGAACAAAGTACTTGGTTACCAGGGACAACCCTGTAGAAACGTCACAATTACGATCTGTCTACCTAATTATAAAAATTTTTCGAGAAATTATTCTCAAAAATATTTTAGAGAATTACTATTAGGTTTGAATTGTCATAATCGATGTATTTTTGTGTGGAATTGAAGAAGGGCTTACATCTACCCTTCATTCGAATAATTAGCTAGAATTGTATATTCCAAATGGCCTAGTTGGTTTAGGCGCAAGCCTTCTGAGAAAGTTCACTTTGCAGTTGTTGGTTCGACTTTCACCAAAATCGAAATTTGTTGTACATTTTTTTAGTTTTCAGATAGATTAGTTTCGTATTTTCGCATTTATGTCGATGTATCTCTGTAGTTGTTCGTAAAATAATTTTTTGCTGTGAACTGGTTCATTTTGGGCAAAAAACCAGGAGACATTTTTTGTTTAGAATGAAACAGGCTATCGGAAATACATTTTTAAATGGTGAACAAATAATAAGAAAAATGTTACATTGAAAATAAATTTTAGGGGTTGCGTTTTCCACCCCTTACAACCATGGAGTAAACCAAATAAATTACTGGCTAAGTGTCTTTTTGGTAGTGCGAAATGTCAGGTTAATTTAAATATTGTAACTTCTTCAATGCTTGTATATTAACAAGATCCAATGAAGTTTCTTTAAATAAAAGATTCTATCTTTTTTTCGATGAGGACTCACCTCCTTAAATGTTTCACACTTATTCAGTTACACCCTGTATAGATTTTTGTTAGCAAACCCAAAATCTAACTCAATGACTCCTTCAATTTTCTGCTTCAACAAACTCAATTCAATCAATTGCGGATCGAAAAAGAATCAACTAATACCATCCGCATTGGCCGAAACACCACCACCAGCAGCAAAACACATTATGAAATATCACCGGAATTTCATTATAAATCCGCAGAGTTTAAAAAGCTCAGCTAGTGTGGCTCGCTGTTAATGTGTTCGCCAGTGAACGCTGAACAGCTATCCATTTTGATATAGTTGCTGTGAGAGATGGAATAATAACTCACGCCAATTGCAAACGCCATTTACTTTATTTATGTAGTGTGATTCATCATACACTTTGATTAGTTTATGGCTTTTATGGAGCGGAATGTGAACGGTGCTGATGCAGACTTTCTACACACCGCTGCGCCCACTCGGACCCCGAATTATTTGCCCAATCACGGTGTTTTACTTTGAGATATTGATGCTGATGGATTCTACAGGGCGAGGCATTGTGAGTGTTCGCAACACTGATCAGAAATATTCGAATCAGTGCTACTATTATAATCGGGTTCTTCAGATAAAGCACATTTTTAGTAGAGTAGACAAATTAGAGTTATGGAGTAACCTTTCGCTTAGAAATTTATAATCAAATATCAACAATATATTTACAGAGGATCTTCTACAAAGAAGATCTCGAGGAATTGAGACTATCTGAATATATTCTCCTATACAAACATTTTACTGAGACCACCGATTATCTTTCTAGCAACCTTCCGATTAACTTGGTTAGATTACACTTTCTCAAATTCGTCTGTGCTCCAAAATACGCTTATTTCTTTCTTTAAACTTTATTCCCTATTCAATGGATCAAAGCGAGCTATGCACCATGTTTACCGCCTTGGACTTAGAGACCCTTGAACATATGGTTTTCAAATGCAGGTTATATGAGAGCAACAGAGGACCATTCATCATCGATAAATTTTATGAGGCACTCAACAATCCCGATATCAACACGATATAGGAAAGTATTGAATCTTCGATCTTTTGTCATCAACGAATAAATATGGACAAATATCACTTCAAAACCAAGTTTTACATCTTCATTCTTTCTCTCCTCAATCTCTAGTTATGCTTTTTCATACATCGTGGGCAGCTATTCACCTCATATTATTATAGCGCCATAAATCGTAACAACGTAGAATAATCCAAAGAAACAGTAGTACCTGCTATGATATCTTTCGAAACTATTCTGATGAGGTTTGAAGGAAACTGTTCACCTTGTGTAACAATTGGAGGGTTGGAGCCACCAGTTCTGAACGGAGAAGAAATTCCAATTGCACAAGAGGCAAAAATACTTGGGAGGCATGTTTGACCACAAGTTGACATGGAATCAACACATACAAAAAGTAATCCACATAGCCTTCAACTTGTGTGAAAGGATGTGCGGAAAAATTGGTGTTTACAACCTGAAATGACCATATGGCTATATACCAGGGCCATCTTACCCATGATAGCATATGGTTCGGTGGTATGGTGGCCAAAGACTCAGCAGGCTGGGGCGATTCGAAGGCTAAGTGGCATTCAGAGGCAAGCTTGTCTGGCTGCCACGGGCGCTATGAGAACAACCCCAACAGCCGCATCAGAAGTCTTGATGAACCTAACGCCTCTACACATATATATTCAAGGGGAAGCCAGGTCAGTCACCAGTAGACTGACCAGAACGCACATTGCACGGTAAGATGTACAACGAGCTAAACAAAGAGTTGGAAAACAACCCCATAATGGGAAGGCCATCGGATGAGATGCTTCCCAAGTATAGCTTCGGAAAAAACTTCAAAAAAATTATAACAGGCAGAGAGGCATGGAATCAATGCAGAAATTGCCTGCTATACTGACGGATCAGAAACCGAGAAAGGTGTAGGCGCAGGAATTTATATTGTCAAACCAAAGACAAAAGTCTCACTGAGCTTAAGTAAAAATTGACGATATTCCAGGCAGAAACTGCAGCAATACGCCACCGCGCAGAAGAGTTATTAAGGCAGGAGTTTAAGGAAAAGACCATTGCTATATACTCTGATAGCCAAGCAGCTATAAAAGCAATCAGCTCTATGTAGGTTAACTCCAAACTGGTCTGGAACTGCCTAAAGAAGCTAGAAGAGCTGGGCAGTCGAAACAGACTGTCTTTAGCCTGGGTACCAGGCCACACAGGATACAAGGGCTACGAAGAGGTTGATTCTCTAGCACGAGAAGTAGCACGATGCTCCCCCATTGGCCCAGAACCCTTTTGTGGAATAGCAAAAGCGCTGCGAAAAACTTGTGACAGCACCTGGAAGGAAAAACAATCTCAAAAATGGTGGAATAAGATGCCGGGTATGGGACAGGCCAAAGAGTTCATTAAAGAGCCATCGCCAAAATTCACGGAGTACCTACTAAGTCGAAATAGGCATTCAACTAGAATTCTGGTTGGGCTACTGACAGGACACTGTAGACTCAATAAACATATGAACAACATCGGACTGGCAGACACAACCTTATGCAGGTTCTGCCAAGAGGATGAAGAAACCTCAGCACACATACTGTGCTACTGCGAAGGTCTGTCAAGGCTAATGTTTGCAACGTTAGGGGAGAAAAAACCACAACCTTCTCAATATATGTAGAACTCAACTATGGAGTCTAGTTGCAAGGACGGGTCTAGACAAGGAACTCTAGTATACATGAGGGCACGCACAATAGACCTGCAAACGTCGCAGTGTAGTAGCTGTTCAGCACATAAGCCCCGTACTTTAATCTTGTGTAACAATAGTTGGAGAGGAAACGCTCTCTGACAGACTTCTGAATATGACACTTTTTTCTGTCCGTAATTCAAGGTTCTCCGTTATTTTGTTGCTTGATTCTCATTGTAAGATTCATATGTATTATGTGACATGTTTCGAATAATAAATCGGACTAAATGATGAATAAATAGAATGGGCCCCAAAACAGAGCTTTGTGTAACCTCGAATCACACATTTTATCCTCCGATATATTATAGACTGATCTGAAATAATACGATGGTTTTCCTGCTTCTCGGAAATAGGGACCCTAACATATGCTCATCTTATTTATTTCCAAAGACATCTGAACATAATTGATAATGTCTTATGTAGTTTTCTCAGTGTATTATCCGTGATGATATGCCAAGTGATGAGAAATGTATTAATCAGTCTCTACGATCACAGATAACTTTGAAAACTTGCCTCTGCACCATGTCAGTACAATAGAAATCACGAATATTTTATTGTAGTTGATGCTGTATTGATACGCAGTGATTTCGAGTCATCCTCGTTTTCGATAATATCGATAATATTATTTACAAATACTGGTGATAAAAACCAATCCAACAAAATATTCAACTGTTGTTAATGATCATATTCGCCTTTGAGTGATACATATTTTTTTTTGATTTTTCAGTCCTGTCCGATTTTATACGGTTGCAAGTATTTTTTGTTCTGTCTTGAATTTTGTAACAATAGAGAAACTTTTATTCATATAAATGATATTCTTTATTATTTTCTCGATATACAATGATTTCACTGAATTCCACCATCATTATTCATTCAGAACAAAAGACGTTGTGTTTTATTGCTATGCTATATTGATTTTGGCTTAATTCATTCACAGACTCAAATGAAGGAGCAACCGATGAAAAAAAATACGGAATTGTTTTTTTCTAGGAACTCCAAGAAGTGGAAAACTCTGATAATAAATTCAAGAATATTCCAAATCTATTCGATGATTTGATATATATTCCAAACCCCTCATCACATTTTCAGGATTGGTTGGAAATATTAACCTAAAACATTTACTGATAATTCAAATAATACACCAATATCTATTATATCCATGAATTCTTTATATAGGATATGTAGCACAATCCATGCGTTCCTAACATTTTATCTGATATGAAACCTTATAAACCATATTGCCGGTGCTATTTATGGACAACATCTGAACTTACGAGCATTTCCATGAATCCAGGACTTTTCTCAGATCCTCTCATCGATTGTCACGCCAGGTCCTTGAAACCAAAGTTCAGAGATACTTCAAATAATCGTGAATCACTATCATACAGAGAATCCGATATCTGCCAATATGGTGGTGCAGAATGGAAGTCAGAAGGGAATATATTTCTCAAGTTGTGCAATCCAATAAACAATAATCATTACTGTCAGAGTTCCTCAAGTAGTTTGAAGTTCTGAAGGCCATAGATCCTACATCTCGTGGTTATTGCCCTGTTCCTCCCTAGGCACAATGATAATATATCAACCTAAATTGAAGTGTTTTTCGGGAAATGTCAGCGGTTGGAACTGTAACAATGTGCTGATTTCATCAAGGACGGTTTTTCTATACCTATAAATTAGATCAAGCGTTCATTTCGCTTCTGAAAGTCATATAAACTTATTGGAATTTGAGATCGAATAAAACGTAGAGAAAGATGAACTTTTGAAGTTTGAAGTTTTTTGCAAAATTGAATATTTATAGAGAAAAAAATTAATATTTAAATTATACGAAACATCACTACTACGACAAAAAAAAACTTGGAAAAAAGTTGTGGGGTATGATATTTGCAACAAAACTTTCCAGTTCGGAACTGTAAAGGTGTTAAGCAGGGATGTTAAGGTTATGATATGGATGATTTGCAACAAAACTTTCCAGTTCGAGTTTGCAAAGGTTGTAGCCGCTGAAAAGATAGAATGATCACGTGAACGACACGCACTCTTTGAATGTTCGTATCCCCAAATTAACAAGTCCGATTTACACCACTCAACAAAAACGTCGCATTTCCCTGTTCTCCCATAAACTCTTGGGATGCTTTTTTAGTGTTCATTATTACACCTTTTTCCTGTACAGTTAAATGTCTTTTTTTTATCTTTTTCTTGGAGGTGAAAGAGTGTTCCCATCCATAACATTTAATTAACGTAACACACGTAAATACAAAGCACAAATGAGTACAGTACAGTGTAAACAGTTCTTCATTTATTTCAGTTTAGAAGGCGTGGCTACGCCGCGCAGGCTATATATAGATGCAGGCATTCACTGTTCACGCGTCCTTGAATTCTATCTTTTGAACGGCCCGACTATAGTCTAGATTAGCATGTGGTATTACGATCAGTCACAAAGTTATTGTGTTATCTATTTACTCAAGTTTGAGTATTATCTATTGAAAATGCCATAAGAACAATAGTTGTGATAAAAAAACTTTCTCCGCCCTTATCCGAAACTTTTGTAACGAATACGGTTACGGATATATTTTTATTTTGAATATCCGTTAGTTTTGGTTACATAATTACTTTCGGAAAGACGAGAAAGCTTTGGAGGTCGATGCAAAAAGAAGACCAAACTTTTAATTAGCTCTAAATCGAGTTTTGTCGATAATGTTCGGTGTAGTTTAGACGAAGTTATAATATTTTCATATGCCTCCGATGAAAAAATTTACCCTGAGCAAAGCAAGCTTGTCTGGGATTGAGGATCAAATGAAGAGCACACGATAAACAAGAATGTCCAAAAATCAAAAATATTCGAGAAAGCGTTTTCAATTAGACTTCGGCTCAGTCAGTTATGTATTTTTTGCAAGTGAGAAAAACAGTCCCTCCTATTATGTTATCTTATTTATGTTAACACGTGTTTCAGCTATCAGATCGGCCTATCTGAAGATATCAATATAATTACATTTCCCGAGTATGTTCATGTAGGTACAAAAAGATGCAGCTTTTTGAGAGGGAGAATATAATGTATACAAATGAATTTGGTGAAAAATGGACTTTCATCGTTTTTCCCGTGTGCTTTTTTTTTGTTAACTCCTCTCTATTTGTGTAGAAATATCTTATAAGAAAAAGTGATTCCTATGTGATTCAGTGCCCGTCATTCCATATAGGCAGGGAAGTAGCTTTTCTAGTTAGACTCTTCCCTTCTCTTTGTAAGTGATTCAAACGTCTATGAATAACTCACAAATATCTACAGAGTAATCTTGCTTAATATTTGGTTTTACTTCTTTCATAGAATTTTCATAGAATCACTTTCTGTCTAGGTATATTTTGGAAGCTGCAGGGCTTGGAAAACAAAAAAAAAGTGAAGATCATCTAAAATTAGATGATTTTCATAAACAATGAATCATCTAGGGTCATGAGTTCAAAATACGGTATTCTGAGTAAAAATCCAGAATATTTATTGAATGATCAGATGGAAAGAACTAAATAACAATCTGACCCAGGCCAATTGATTAATCCAGCCATTTCCTAGAAATAATCACCTTATGTAATTAACCAGTAATTGGTGTCCCAAACATTACTAGGACCAATTAATCACAGGTTGAATATCGCCCATAACGTCAGACTTTTTATGACATAGGTCTTTCATTTATCCTGCTTGAGAAAACTATCGTGAAGCGAAACAAGTGACGCGGTTTTGTACACCCATTTTCAGTGAGAATCGTTTAGGAAACTGTGATATTTTTGTTCCCTAATTTTGTCTAATTGATAATTTTTTTATAATCATGTTTTTCCTTTGTGTTGTGGCTATTCTGTCAAAATGTTCCGATAAGCATGATAACAATTATTTATTCATATTCAAAAAAAAAACTAGAGAACAATCTCAGATATGACTATGAATTGTTGTATACAGTGAGTGGCTTAATTATGAAACATATTCGTTATTTTGCAAACGTTACTTTCGACAAGATTTTCAGGAACTTTTAATGAATTTTTCAAATGGAAAGATAGGCCTTGTTATACTTCATCTGATTGGTCTTTCAATAATGAATCCAGTGATAGCGCAATTTAATATTTTTTTTATGGTGAATTGAAATCGATATTCAATCCCAGGTAGAAAGTCTTTTATCAGCAAGTTAGTATTGTCAGGAGATAAAATTGATAGTGCACTCACGAAACAGAGTTACTAAAAACAAATTCGACAGTCGAAACTCAACAAAGAATAACTGAACCCATCAACAAATTGGCATCTAATATTCAGGGTGATTCAGAGCTATGGGATTACACTACCAGAGGTTATTCAACTTTGTCCCCCACGCTTCAAGATGGTTCGAAAAAGATGCTTTATTGAATATGAGCGTGGTCCGTTTTCAATACTCATTTCGATGAAATGCCCTCAAACCATGCGTCCTTTACAAAACCAAATTTCTTTACAAGGGGGGTAATTACCCCCCACGACCGAAGGAAATTCAGTGTTTCAATCAGAAGTAATAATTCACCGCGTAACTATCTAAGTCTGATCATCTAATATATTTCTTCATGAAAAAATTAAATAATTTCGCCTGCGGCGCCATTCTATTTGCTGTCACTCTGGCGACACGAATTACCCCCCATGGAACAAGGCAGAATACACGCCTGCACAAAACACAAAATTTGTATTGCGGAATTCTTTAGTCATCGGAAAAAATTACCTAATATTTGCTGGGAAAGGCTGTCGTAGAAGGTAGAATGTGATGAAATATGAGTGTGGGCTTTATGCTGAAAAAAATTGAGGTGGGAAGGGGATATTTTTGGAGAAAGCGTGATGGGAGAGCAGCATCTTGACTAAGATTTGTGTCGAAATACTTAAGTGAAACTAATCTTTTTTTGAAACTGAGTGCTATTCTCAAATCGAACATCAACTCTGTTCCCTGATGTTGAGTAACATTATTCTGCAGAAAATATATACATCCTTTTCATTGATTTTTTCTAAACAGAACAAAAATAATACATTACGACGAAATGTACTCGTCGGCGCCGTGGCTTAGTTGGTTAAAGCGCCTGTCTAGTAAACAGGAGATCACGAGTTCGAATCTCGTCGGGGCCTATGCAACATTTTTTTTCACTTTTTTTTTGTCTGAAGGGTGACAACTAATAAAAAAATCTCCACGGCGGGGAATCGAACCCCGGTCTCCCGCGTGACAGGCGGGGATACTGACCACTATACTACCGAGGATGACAAATACACATTGACAAGCAGTCATCGTGTGCTTTATTTCAAGCGATCAAATGGAAAATCGTCTTTCATAGAGAGTTTGAGAGATGAAAAATACAAAAAAAATAACATCAAACTCATGCCTTCCTCTTTTACTCTATCTTTTAAAGGCCGGATTTACCAATCACCTACCATCTCGAGTTTTTGCGGGTAAAAGGACGAGGTAACACGGTGGGAAAGGCTTCGTTACTTCCTTCTCTCTTCAATATCAGTTCCCATCGCAAGGAGTACACTCAACGCGAAAATTCTGTGAAGGCTCATGGTCATCTAGCGTTTAAATTCAGGCTGAAGGGTACTCGACTATATCTTTTATTGGAACGCCGTACTCTCATACAGTGGCGGCTGACAATTGAAAATCTTACAATAGCTTTCGTTTTTTGATAATCGCCACCCTTTGATTTGATTGCATGCAATACCAATATGATTTTTCGGCGAGCTGCCGTGAGTGACAAATATATGTTGTCTTAAAACGGTAACAAAATTTATATCAATGCTACGGAGTCATATTATAAATGGTAATAGAAGGGTGTACCGCATTTTACGAATGAATTAATTTGCTGTACAGAGTCGGTCCTTAGGAGAACATTTCAGCCCCTCGCGTTTGCATCGCACCGACAAATGAATTTTATGCGTAAATGCAATTTTATGAGTTTTTTTGATCTTTGCCGGCTAACTATGGTAGGGAGTAGGAATAATTTTATTTCATGTAGGCATTCGGTTGATTTGTCTTTCGTCTACAATTGTGGTAGCGGGAATTTCGAAGTTGTATGTGTTTTGAATTCAATTGTTTTGTTGTGAATACTTATATAATTGACAGAGTTATTTTACAAAAGTGTGTAAAGTGTGTTTGATTGTTGTGGAGTAGACATTTATTTGTATCATTTCACCATGGGCAGACGAAATATTTGCAGACAAAAAGTGACGTATAAAAGAAAAAATCGATCGGGAAAAAAATCTTCTAGGGTACCATAAAGGAAAGCGTCTACATAAAAGGTGAGTGAGATAGGTATACAGTTGAGTTACAAATGAAATTTTTCGAGGGTGGATTTTCTTCGATGAACTCAGTTGAGATTATTGCCATATAATCATCACTTAGAGATTATAATGATAGCCTGAGAGACGGCCATTGTTTTGTTTTTTTCTACTGAGTAAGTATAAAACCACCGACTCGCCGAAAAAAAGGAACTGTTATATTTGTTTATTATAATATATAATTATTATTATGGAAGGTGGGTTTTTCTAATCAATTACTTGGCAGGCTATAAAAAGTGTAATGTAGTAGGAACCTATGTGAATAAAGAAATGAATGAAATAATATTATTTCATTTATGTCACATCATTTACTCAATCAATCAAACCTTCAATTTAATTTTGTGACCAAAAAACAAAAATCTATTTCAATTTTTGTTTGGATTTGAATACCTTATTCGATTTGTATTTCTATAATTTTTTATCCTTCAGTTCTCAGCAACAGGTTTCAATAGAGGTAATAAAATAGACAATGGAAGTCCTAAGCAGTACCACTCGGCTATTATTCTCTCTTGAATAATAGTCTTCATTACACGCCCGTTAAATAATACACCATTCTGCAGTTGAAACACCTTTATATCAGCTAGTTAATAAGTTGATTGATAAATGATTTGAATGAGTTATAACCAAACAAAAGTAGATTGGAGACACCACAATGGGCCTGATAAGGCCGAGCATAAGGCGACAGTGTAACTTCTCTCCAGAATTCACATAGGTACCTACTACATTACACTATAGCCTGCCAAGTAATTGATTAGAAAAACCCACCTTACATAATAATAATTATATATTATAAAAAAACAAATATAACAGTTCCTTTTCGGCGAGTCGGTGGTTTTATACTTACTCAGTAGAAAAAAAAAACCAAAACAATGGCCGTTTCTTAGGCTATCATTATAATCTCTAAGTGATGATTATATGGCAATAATCTCAACTGAGTTCATCAGAAGAAAATCCACCCTCGAACAATTCCATTTGTAACTCAACTGTATACCTACCTATCTCACTCACCTTTTATGTAGCCAAGACGCTTTTTCTTCTATGGTACTCTAGAAGATTTTTTTTCCCGATCGATTTCTTCTTTTATACGTCACTTTTTGTCTGCAAATATTCCGTCTGCCCATGGAGAAATGATACAAATAAATGTCTACTTCACAACAATCAAACACACTTTACACACTTTTGTAAAATAACTCTGTCAATTATATAGGTATTCACAACAAAACAATTGAATTCAAAACACTTACAACTTCGAAATTCCCGCTACCACAATTGTAGACGAAAGACAAATCAACCGAATGCCGAATGCCTTCATGAAATAAAATTATTCCTACTCCCTACCATAGTTAGCCGGCAAAGATAAAAAAAAACTCATAAAATTGCATTTACGCATAAAATTCATTTGTCGGTGCGATGCAAACGAGAGGGGCTGACATTTTTCTTCGGACTGTATGAAGGCGGTGCTAGAATTATTTCGACTCAGGTAGCATCCGAACAGTTGAAAATTTCGCGAAGTATACATTGATGTGCTTACAAATTGCGGACTATAGAGTTTCAATCGATTTTTTTTCGAATAGTTCATCTGTTTACATGTTGATCTACGATATGCGCATCAAGTTTTGCAATTACTATTTTAAACTTTGATCTTTACTAATCAAGTAGAAGTGTGATATTTTGGGTATCATTTCATCAAAGTATAATATATTTTGAAGAAATTCCCCTACGCATTCTGTAGTATCATCTTCTGTTAATAACCACCAAAAAAATCAGCTTTATGTCTTTTGCCGTTTATCTCCTAGAAGAAAGCACAAACTCATTGTTTCGTCATATATTTCTTCTGGTAAATCCGACCCTTAATTCACAAGAGTTCTCACAATGCTAATCAATGGAGGCGTTCATAGTCAAAATGTTGAAGTATCGTGTATATGAACATCTCTATTGATTGTGAGAACTTTAAGCGAAAGTAAAAGATGAGGTAGAAGTAAGAGTTTGGTATATGAACCAGGCATAACACTCACAGCTGAAATTTGGGATTGCTCAAAAATAGCAATATATAGGAATCACTTTTACTCTTATAGGTATTGTAAACGGAAATTTTTGGAAGCGTAATAGTTTGTTGTGCTAGCTCTAAAACTACTTCGAATTTCATATCATTTTATAATACAAGGGTTGCGGAAGCTAGTTGGAGAAATAACTTCGATCCTAGATATAATAGAATTTTTCGCTGCTGTTTCTCTTTTCGTTATTTCTTCAAAATCAGTTCGATATTTGATATCGCAGCTCTCATACATCGAAACGAACTGAACTACCTAGGTATAATGCAAATTGTTTAGGTACCATGTAGGTAGCTCAGTTTCTCTTGATATAAATTACCAAGTAAAAAAGTAGAAATCAAAGAAATGATATAATATGTTTTTTTTTTAAATACATAGTGACAGCTTTTTGAATTTTGTCTGAGATTTTAGAACGCTATAATCTTCACAATTATTTGTTATAAAATATGAATAGTCCATATCGAGTTTAGAAGTCACCTCATAAAACTATTAGAAGTCGCTCTCTTGTTTGATTAAGTAGATACATTTTCATTTGCTGCTTAGGGTTGGGGATTAGTCTTTTTGGCATCAAGAATAAAATTGTTATTCGAAAGGTATCTGGGCAAATTCGAAAAAAATGATGGAACTTCGGTGAATTTTGGATATTTTACGTTTTTTGAATTGATCCATTAGGAGTGGTGGAGATATCACCTTCTTGAAAATGCGCAGTATAAACCCCTGAATAGTGAGATGGAGTCCAGTCTTTCCGGGGTATAGCGGAAACCAAATTATTTCTCGAATTATCGTCCTCACGAAGTTTAAAAATTGATATATATCCATTTTGTGAGTCGTGATATCATTGACATCCCGGTAAACAATAACGACGCTGCATTTTTTATTACAATAGAGATACAGAGGCAGACAAGTGAAGGAACGTAATGAAATTAACCGAAAAATTTAAACTCACCCTACTCACTGAAATTCCTTGAAAATGCACATGACAACACTCACATACACTCAATACCTACATCACTCAGAACTACTGTCAACTGATTCAAACTGATATATTTCTGTGAAAACAAAGAAAATATCACACGCAAACTACATATTCATCCAAATAATATTGAATACTGATATAAATATGAACAATGCTATGTTACTAGAACTCCCATGCGTTGTTGCTATCTTCCTTGGCAAAGGTTTTCCTGCGGGCTTGTGGCTATGCTCATTCTGCAAAAGTATCACACTCATAACAGAAAACTAAAATTCTCCCAAGAAGGTTTTCTGTTGAGATCATTTTCACAATAAAGGTCGATTCAGATCTTTAATTTTGATAATTCCTCAGTAGTTTTTGGATTCATCCAACACAAAATAAAGACTATTTACTAAAGAGTCGTTATTTCACGAGTCGTTGTTTAACGACTTTAGTCAAGTTTGCGATAACGTTATTTGGAACGACATATTGTTATTTCGTATTCTGTAAATACTATCGTTACGGTGTTAGTCGTTACCAAATGAATGACGACAAACCATAGTACGTGTGAGTTTGATGTTTCTCGGTTGACATCGATAGTTTGAGAGATGAATGAAAATATGTGAGAAAAGATAGTTGTTTAGCCCGGAATTTGGTGAAATTTTCTCTTATGGAATGAGTTCAAGCTTGTGAAACTGCAATAAAGAGAACTAGCAAGACCACTAAGCAAGAATGTGCATGATCTATCTTTGGGTATGGACTTTTGGTTACTGCCATAGGCAAAGAAATGCAATGCTTCGCAAAACTCAGAGATGGGATGAAGATGCGGAATATCTAGATTTTTGCAATATACTTTGGTGACAGGAGGTATCCTAGTGTTCCTGTGGGACACTGCAAAAAGATCGCTCATGATGAAAAATAAATCCCAGGCCAGTTCTCTAGTTAATCTGAACTCTTTCCTGAAATTTTCATTAGGGGCCTTGAATGGGTTGCACATATCTCGCAACTGTCTATTGAATCTTTGATTCACTTGCCTAGGAAATGAAAGAAACATGACTACGTTATTCAAAACCAGGAATAATCATACCTTCTTTGTAGTTCTTCCAAAATTATCAAACTGCTCAAACTGTTCGATTTTCGTTTGAATTCTTTTTTCTTCTGAAAACTGTCGAAATTGATATCGTCGTTGACAATTACGGCATCGTAGGTAATAGGTGTCGTTGGCTCAACGATGCTTTATCAACGATGTATCGTCAATTAAGTTTGGGAGCTCTCGAAAACCGTTTTTAAAAATAAAACTTTATTTCGAAAATTACTCAAAATGAATTATAACTATATTTCGTTGGCAATGTTAAAGCCGAAAGTACAATTATAACTGAATAAAAATGAGATGAACTCGTATTTATAACATTAGACAAATCTGGGTGAAAAATGCAGCGTCGTTGAATTCCCAGTATCCAGCGTGTGACACCTGATGCGAATGCACTCTGAGGCTGGCTCTTATCTATTCTCCTGGCATAGGTAGTCTGTACATAACACCTCCCCTCGTTGTTTAGAAATTAGGGTTGAATGTTCAAACCTGATTTCTAATCCTGAGATCCTCAATGGGTATGTTCTGGTTTTCAGCTTGTTGTTCAGTCGTGGTTTCATTGGGAAGTTCAGTTTTCTTCATCAATAGGATTGAGGTCAGGTAGGCTGCAATACCAATTAGGATGATGTACAGGAATATTGTCCATAAGCTGATTCCTGGTGATATGTAGGGTTCTTCCTCTTCACGAAGTCTATCGCGGACGTGGTCCATTTGGTTTCGAATAGTTTTCAAATCGTCGAGGTCGAGTGGTTCAAGTCGAAACGAGGGTATTTCTTCGATGTTTTTCATGAGATACTCCTCAGGTTTGATGTCTAGGTGAGGGACCTTGAGTATTTTTGTCTCGGTACTTGGATTTTTGTGGGTCTGAAGGATAGTGGTTTCGACTTTCAATTTGCAGTTTTCTGGGATTTCTATGATGTACGTTCCTCTCAGCGATGAAGTTTCCTCTTCGTTATCGCACATTGATGAAGTCGTTGTTTCGTTCGGGAAAACTGCAATCCATTGGTTGGGGTATATCTTCTGAATTTTCGTGTCCCGTAATTTGATTGGTTCTGGATGACAATTCTCATATGTTTGCGTGAATCGGATGAGATGCACTTCACATGGAGTCTGCACATTAGTTGGGTTGGCTTCTGGCAGGGTACATAGGGCTTCACCTGGAACGACTTCTTGGCATGGCTCGTTCGAAAATATATAGTGATGCTCATTGAGAAAAAGGAATTTGTTTTCCGGGATGATGATTTGGAAAAGGTTCGGTTTGGTTTCAATGGGGAGAGAGTATAAGTGATAATAATTATATTTCTCGATTTCAGTGATCGGCACTTCCAATATGAAAACTAGTTTGAATTCTTTTTGGTATGCCTTGATGGTGGTTATTTTCTCAAAAACTATGATGTTTTCTCTACTTGGAGTGTAGGGAAGTACAGAGTTATCTAAATGTTGGGAGATCTTCTGTAGTTCTTCAAGAAAGTCTTCTGCTTCTATAATGGATGGATGGAGAACTGCTATTTTGGCGAAAGTAGTTGCAGTTTCCAGGTCCTCGAGTATTCTCAAAATCATTTCGGTAGTGGCTATCAGTTGTGTGAAGACTGTATTCATGTTCAGCCTCTCATATGTTTCGACATATGATGTTATTTGTTTCTTGATCATTCCTTCCAGCTGGGTAAGTTTCAATTCGGTGGTTAGTTGATTCTTCACCAGTGTGTGTATTGTGGAATTGAATTTTTCAATTGCCCTTGTTGTGAGAGAGATTTGTTCCTCTAATAAAATCTTCTGTTTGTTTTGTTGGTTCTGAAGCATTTGGATTGCATCTTCATATCTTTGTCCATCTTCCGCATCTAAGTTGCCTGTTATAACTTTCACGATGCTTCCAAGAACATTTACGAGTGCTCGTTTCTTCCGGGTCAACGATATTGTTGGAAAAATTTGTGTTAGCTTATCTTTGATTCCGTTCAGCTGTTGCCCCATTATATGAAGGTAGTTTTGCATGTCTTTATTGGGATTGGAACTATGACTTGGGAAGGCTGTTTCCATATGATTGGTAATGTCCTTCATCAATTGGTATTCTTGAATAAGGTCATGAAGATCAAAAATCCTGATGAAAGTCCAGTAGTCGATGACGTTTTGGGCTGTACCAAGTTTTTGTGGCAGCAGACCTGGATTTTCGGTTATTTTTGTTGTAGTTATTGTTGCTGGTTCGACTGTCCCAATGGTCCAGCAGATTGGTCTGGAACAATAGGGTGTCTTAAGTTATCTAAATGTACTTTACGTTTTTGATTGTTTTCATTATTTGTTATGATACAAGTATTGTCTGAATTGATTCGATCAATAGTGAATGGTCCTATATATCGGTTTTTCGATTTGTTCCTTTCGCTCTCCGGGTTTCTTTCGAAGACTTGATCTCCTACTTTGAAAACGTTTTGTTCATGATGATTTTCGTTTCTTTTGGAAATTATACGTGTTTTGTCATTTTGCAATTTTTCTTTGACCTTTTCATAGGTTAGTAAAATTTTCTTACGATGATCTTCTATATATTGGTGATAGTATTGGCGATCGTAAAATATATCGTATGGACTTCTCGAAGCGGTGTGTCCGAAAATCAGCTCCAAAGGTGTATATCCTGTGGCAGAATGGATCGAATTGTTATATCCTATTATAGCATATGCCATCAATCTTTGCGGTGTGTCGGTGGAGTGATTTTTTACGATACGATAATGTTCAGTTAGGGTACCATGTAATCTTTCGATCAATCCATTTGATTGGGGATGTTGAGGTGTTATAAAGTGTATATCAATTTTATGTAGCTTCAAGAGGGAAGAGACTGTTTCATTCTGAAATTCAGTTCCTGAATCGAAAGTGATTGATTCTGGTGTTCCAAAATGTTGGAAAAATTGAATGAGTTTATCTGCTATCTCGATGGCATTTTTGGTGTTCACGGGGTACGCCTGTCCAAATTTAGAAAATTCGTCCACTATGGTGAAGAAAGTTTGACCTTCGATTGTGAATAAATCTGCGTTCAATTTCTGAAACGGTTTTGTTGATGTTTCAGTTATTCGCAAAGGTATTGTTGGTCTGTGTCTCTCATATTTGGTTTTTTTTACAAACCAAACAAGAGTTTATGAAATTTTCTATCGATTGTTTCATATTGTTCCAAAAATACTTTCGATTGATGGCTTTGTAAGTTTCATTGATGCCGCGATGATTAGTTTTCCCCTCGTGGTAGTTTCTGATCAGTTCTTCTTGTTCCGATTTATCTTCTACGATTGTCGTCCTATTTGCACACCTTATCAGGATTGGATGATCTTTGTTAAAAGTGGTGCAGAAAGTTTTACAAAAATCTCTATACATTTTTTCCTTGTCGAAGTAGCAGAAATATTTTTTCTTTGGTTCACAAAACTGAATCAGTAGTGCTTTGATTTCCGCATCGTTGTCGTCTTGAGAAATTTGAGCGTGTACTATAATTTGTTTGCCTCGTTTTATGACCTTTGGTTGTAGAGGATTGTTAAAAACGGTAGTTATTATGAATTGTTTCTCTTTCTTATCGATCGCATCTTGAATAATTGATATACTGTTCGGTGGTTCCGTTTCTTGCCTGGAATCTACGGTGGTTTCCAAAATATCTGGTGGTGCTGAAGGTTCAGGTGGTGTTGAATTATCCAAAAGCATGGGTTCTAAAATATCTGATGGTGAATCTGGAGCCCTGATAACTTCTTGTTGAGTTCCTAAATCCATAGGTTCTGGTGTATTCAATTGATTGCGATTTTCTTCTTCCATCATGATGAGATCATCTAGGAGTTGGTCTAGGTCAGGATCATTTTCTACTTGAGTTGATCTGGCGTCAATTTCTATCGGATTGATTTGGATCCTAGAGAGGGCATCGGCGTTTGTGTTATATTTTCCCTTCTTATATACGACAGTATAGTCATATTCTTCGAGACGGAGTCTCCATCTGACTAACTTCGAGTTGGGATCTTTTAGTGAAAACAGCCACTGGAGCGGACGGTGGTCGGTATATATGACAAATTTTCTTCCGTAAATGTAGGGCCTAAAGTATTTGGTGGCCCAAACAATTGCAAGCAACTCCTTTTCGATTGTTGAGTATTTTTGCTCGGTGTCATTTAACGTCCTTGATGCGAAGGCGATGGGCTTGTCTTCTCCAATTTTACCTTGAGATAAAACGGCTCCTAGGGCATAGTTACTAGCATCCGTTGTCAATACGAAAGGTCTAGTAAAGTCGGGGTATTGTAGAATCGGGTCATTGATTAAAATTTTCTTTGAATTTTCGAAGCTCTCCACAAATTCAGGTGAATGAACGACTTTCGAGTTCTTCTTCAAACATTCGGTCAAAGGTTTGGTCAGCTTAGCAAAATCTTTAAGAAACCTCCTATAGTAGCCAAGTAAGCCTAAAAATGACTTGATTTCCTTCTGGGTTTTTGGTATTGGAAATTTCTGGATGGCAATGACCTTATCAGGATTTGGTTTCACTCCGTTGGGTGTTATGATGTGCCCAAGGTACGCCACTTCTTTCCTTAGAAATTCGCTTTTGTCAAGTTGTATCTTGAAGTTAGATTTCCTTAGCCGCTCGAATACTTCTCTCAGATGTTCCAGATGTTCTTGTAGAGAAGTAGAAAAAATAATGATGTCATCAAGGTACACAAGACATTTTTCATTCTGAATGCCCCTGAGGATGTTGTCCATAACGCGCTGAAACGTCGCCGGAGCGTTCTTTAAACCGAACGGCATCCTCTTGTACTCATAATGACCATTTTCAGTGCTGAAGGCCGTTTTTTCGATGTCTCGTTGATCCATTTGTACTTGGTGAAAGCCCGACGCAAGGTCCAAAGTTGTAAAGTATTGACTTCGGCCCAACTTGTCCAGGATATCAGTAATATTGGGGAGAGGATACTTGTCATCTACAGTTTTTTGATTCAATTTTCTGTAATCGATAACAAGCCTCCATTTCTTCCTTCCCGAAGCATCTGGTTTCTTTGGAACGACCCAGAGGGGTGAGCTCCACGGAGATGTTGAAGGTTGGATAATTCCCTGTTGTAGCATTGATTGAATTTGGGTTCGGACTTCTTGTTGGTGAACCTGTGGATACCTGTACGACTTGGTAAATATTGGCGTTTCATCCGTCAATTTAATTGAATGTTTTATTTGGTTATTGAAGGTCAGCGGAATTTGTTCGCAATGAAATATGTCTTTGAACTCTGTGCATAATTTTTTTATTTGGGTCCTCTCTTCATAATTCATATGGTCCAACCGTAAGTTTCGTAAATTTTCCTTCTGGATATCTTCATATATGTTTTCATTTCTTGGAATTTCTTGATCTTCAAAATTATTTATTTCAAATGTATCGATTGGTTCGATATCGATTGGTTCGAATAGATCGATCACCAATGTTTCATTTGTTGGATTGATTATTGTTGTTAATGCTTTTCCGTTATTTACTGTCACATATGCAGATGGCATCTCCAAGTTTTGGAATTTTTGGTAGTTGATAACTCCTTCTTTCAAGTTCTTATTGACTGGTACTTCCACGATGTGCTCCATTCTTGGGGAGAGTTCCATATGAAAAATTGTATTTTTCAATTTAGGTTTTCCTTTTTGTTTCTCCTGCTCTCCTTCGAAGTGAAGTGGAATGATGGTTTCTTTGGTAGTGAGCACGTTTTTTCTCAAATCAACTGAAGCTCCAATATTTCGTAATAAGTCAATTCCGATCAATCCATCGTATTTTGAATTGAAATCGAATATGTAAAATTTTTGAAAGAGATCTGGCCGTTTGAAGATTTTTGATAAAGGTATGGTTATGCTACAATTGTGGGTGGAGATATTGTGTGCCGACTGTATTTGAAAGTGGTCTTCCTGAATGTGATGTGGATAAAAGGTATATGCCATATTTGTACTGATGAGGGTTTTGGTGGATCCAGTATCAATCATGAATTTGGTGTTCGTTTCAGGAATTATTATATACGGCAGTTTTGATATAGATGTAGCATTGATTTCCACTATGTCGTTGATTTGTCCTGGGGCGCTACCCGAAAATTTTGGGGTTCCACTTCGTTTTCAAAAATTTGCTCCTCTTCAGTGGTTCCATAAAAATTTTCGAATGATTGGTAGTCTTCTTGTTGTTGGTCAACCGGATAATATTGATTGTATCCGTATTCTTGGTATTCATCGCTGAAGTTTCCTTCTTCTTGGAAAAATAATTCTTCAGATACAAATGTGGGTCTTGGTTTGGGTTGTGTGTTTTTAGAAAAATTTCCTGATGATGTGTCCATAGGCGTTGGTTTCGGTTGTTGTCGATTCATATTTGGCTGGAAAACATTTCTTTGTGGCGGTCGAAACTGGTGGTTACTTTGAGGCTGAGGCGAGTTCCAAATAGGTTGTTGCCTGAATGATGGTCTTTGGAACATTCCTTGGTTTTGGGGTATGAAAGGTCGTATAGGTCTCTGGCCAAAATTTTGGCGAATCGGTGTATATGCTTGAATCGGGCGACTTGCTGGATTCCTCGGTTGTGCGCTAGTAGATGGTAGCATGCGGGGGTCTCTTCTCTGATTCTGAACTTGAATCAACGTATTAGTTTTGTTACGAGCGTACGAAATGTTTTCTTCTGTCAAAACTTCCGATAGGGCGGTTTCTATATCTATAGGTCCTCTTGATCGAACTATTGATCCCAGTGGTTCTTTCAATCCTGAGAGGAATGCTTTCAGTGTGAGGTTATCGTATAAGGTTACTTTGACAGCTCTCACTTGGGCATTTGCTTCATTGCATGAAAGGTTTGAAAGGAGAAGGCTTCTCATATCTTGGCATCGAGAACCATATTGTTGCGGTGATTCGTTGTTTTCTTGTTTCAAAAGCATCAAGTCTCGAAGCAGTGAATTTTCGTCCCTTTGGTCGGCGAAATTGCGTTGAAGTAGACTGCGGAGATCTGGCCATGTTTGGATTTCTCTTGATCCGGTGATGACTTTTGCTCTCCCTGTGAGTTTATTTTTGATAGACGTTATCAAAAATTTATTGAGGAACGCTGTTGGTTCTTCTCTCTTGTAGAACTGGTTCACTATAAGGTCACAAGCTTCGATAAAATCCGCTAGTTCTGCTGGTTCGCCTTCAAATTTGGGAATGGCATCCAAATAACTTGTTTGAAAAGCAGCCATCTCGTCAATAACGATATTCGAAATTAAATCAGCAAGTTGGTCAACTTCAGACATAGAAATGGGACAATGGGGAAAAAATCAATGGATAAATATTGGGAAATGAGCAATCACTTACATCAAAATATGTAGAATCCTCATTGGTCCAATTGGTCCTATGGTGGTAATCCAAAAATATTCTGGTAATCCAATGAATTGATTGGCACTGATAATCCAATACACTGATAATCCAATTCACTGATAATCCGATAGTTCACAATTAACTGTCCTTAGTTTTTACACTTCAATGTTCAATTTCCAATAATTGATCAGTTCTTATCCGTAATTGGAAATAACTTCGACGATTTTGTTCGAAATCTTCCGGTTCGCGAAATAGTAATGGATAAGCGTCGATATTAGATCGCTAAGGGCCACTACTATCCTACAACGACTGCGCCAATTAAGTTTGGGAGCTCTCGAAAACCGTTTTTAAAAATAAAACTTTATTTCGAAAATTACTCAAAATGAATTATAACTATATTTCGTTGGCAATGTTAAAGCCGAAAGTACAATTATAACTGAATAAAAATGAGATGAACTCGTATTTATAACATTAGACAAATCTGGGTAAAAAATGCAGCGTCGTTGAATTCCCAGTATCCAGCGTGTGACACCTGATGCGAATGCACTCTGAGGCTGGCTCTTATCTATTCTCCTGGCATAGGTAGTCTGTACATAACACGTCCAATAACGATGATGAAACATGCAGTGAATACGATTGTGTAATTTTATCGTAAAATAACGACTTGTCACCAAATAACGATATCTTAAACTGAAAGTGAATAGACCTGTTGATATGCAATTCTCATCTTTTATTTTTCTCATTGTTCTTTTGTACTGGTAATCAGGAAATACTCGATATTTCAGTTTTCACATTGGCCAACTCTGATCTATGAAATACGCCACTGAAGTTGGTAGGTACATCCTCATGAGGCTCTGCCAATAATTCAATCTAGCCTCACCAATAGTGGGAAGTGGGTTTCACTTCGAGAAACAGTGACGTCCAATATTCTTTTACTATTGAGCTTTATATTGGACACCAATTCAATAAAAGGCATTGAAGCTTATGCTCAAAGCACAACATATGTATTAACAAACAGGTACGTGTTCCTACCTACCTGAATTCAAATTCTGACCGCAACAGAATACCGGAATATCTGTATTATTTATAGAATTCCCCGACATGGTATTCAAAACATTATCTTAGTACCAAACGGATAGAAAAGATACTTGGTTCCTTACTCGAAAATCACGAACCTCTTGAATAAGTAACACATTAGTTTTCATAAATAGGTAGCAAGTTTCTCGTCATTTTGATTCAACCAAACTGATATGTTTGAACTCGACGCGCGTTTCGCTAACAAGGTAAACATTTTTAGGAGAAGAAAATTTATACTAAATCTTAAGAGTATTGTATTGAAAAGTAAAGTAAAGGACACAACAACATGAAATTTATCAATAATTGTTAATAAACATTCAATAATTATACAGGGTTATAGGAGATAATGATATGAGAGTATATCAAACTGAACAGTTATTTCTAAATTTCTCATTATACCTATCTAACTGAAAAGCATAGACTGTTGAGTTGTAAAGAAACATTTAAGACAACCCAACTTGACTTACCTATAAATAACTCAACAATTCCCAAGTGACAAATGAAAACATGGGAGTATAACTACTTTTCTTAGGGCTTGAAGGCCGTCGTTTTTTGGAATTTCTTCCTGACGTTTCGCTGGCGCGAGTGGCTAGCTTCTTCAGATGACTCCGATGACTCAGTCATCGGAAATTAGTAAGCCTCTGAAGAAGCTAGCCACTCGCGCTAGCGAAACGCCTGGAAGAAATTCCTAAGAATGACGGCCTTCAAGCCCGAAGAAAAGTAGGTAGTTAAACTAATAACCTCAGCCGCGCAAGCCTTAACCATTTTATCCAAAAAAAAATAGGAATTGCCAAGTTGAGTCCTACTTGTCTGAATGCCCTCAATCAGTCCTGATAATTTATGTTTCTAAGATGATGCGTTGAGTTACTCGTGAGTTAAGTTGGCTTGCTTGAATCCGCCGTCATTGTTTCACTGAAAATATCCAATTATTATCACAAAACAAGCGTTATTTCGCTAAGGAAATACACAAACAATTTGCGATTTCTAGAGAAATGTCATAAACGTAGTTTATTTTGAAGAGTTATGGTACAATGGTAATCAATGAAAGCTTTTATATACAACACTCTTAACTCTTACATTTTGTGTATTAACGCTTTCGTTGATTAGAATTGTGAGAACTGTCTCAAAAATTTCATTTGACTTTTTTGTTCAGGAGGCCAAAATACGTAAGTTCCACTAAAAATTTTTCATATTCGAGGCGTAGCCCGATTAACGGAATTTTACCATATATATATATATATATATATATATATATATATATATATATATATATATATATATATATATATATATATATATATATAAAAACAACTCATCATATATATATATATATATATATGAATGAAGATTCTCACGGAAGAAGTATGATGAGTTGTTTTTATATATATATATATATATATATATATATATATATATATATATATATATATATATAGTAAAATTCCGTTAATCGGGCTACGCCTCGAATATGAAAAATTTTTAGTGGAACTTACGTATTTTGGCCTCCTGAACAAAAAAGTCAAATGAAATTTTTGGAGCTCTCAACTCGTTTCGAAGATACTGCCCCTCAAAGACAGGAAATCGGGGGTTTTACGCCAATGTTTGTTTCTCAGCCAATTCCGCTCGAAATTCCTCCTTTCTATCAGCGAAATATACACATTCTACATCAACTTCTTCATCACTTTCCAACCGAATTATACGAATTTTTCCATTTTTCACTACAAAACTCTAAAATTTCTATGACGATTTACATTATAGAGTTTTGTAGTGAGAAATGCTTATAATTCGGTTAGAAAGTAACGGAGAAGGTAGTATATAATGTGTATATTGTGCTGATAGAAAGGAGGAATTTCGAGCGAAATTGACTGAGAAACAAACATAGGCGTAAAACCCCGATTTCCTGTCTTTTAGGGGCCGTATTTCTGAAACGAGTTGGGAGCCTCAAAAATTTCATCTTTTTCAGGAGGCCAAAACACGTAAATTCCACCAAAAATTTTTCGTTTTCGAGATATAGATTGGTAGTCTTTGCTGACCAGTCAGGATACAAGGGGAGAAGATATTGGGTGAAGCAGCAAGCAAAAAGTGTAATCTTTTTACACTGTATTTCCAATATTTCGACAGTGAATACTGTCATCTTCAGGGAAGCTACAAATATAACGTCCTTTGTTAAAAATATGGATTTAAATTTACGACAAATGACATATGACAAGAATTTGTAAACGTGAATACTTATGAAGTATGACAGATACAACAACTATTTGGCTGCTGCTTATGTGAACATTTAGCCAATTTACTGAACTCAAAGGAGTGACGTATTGCCAAATAGTTGTTGTATCAGTCATACGTCATACTTCATAAATATTCACATTTACAACCTAACCTCCATAAACACGCTGCGACTGACTGCACGTGGCGAAAATTAGTTATAAAATGAATTCAAATTAAGAAATCACTACCAGCTCTCAATGCTATTGAAAACAATGGAACAGAACTCGCCCCGACTTTGAAAATAAATGCAACGAGGTGATTCAGGTTATTGAGAACGCGCCCGGATTGTTTCGGGCATTCGGGCGTCAAATCGAACGCAACTTATAATCAGTTAGAACTTAGACTACTTAAATTTCTTTAATGAGTAACACATTCCTCCTGATTTTTTTCAATTTTCAATTGTGTTCCTCTATCTCTATCTATATGACATTCATCAGGTTTATTCATTTCTGATATTATTATTTTTTGTTATTGAATGCCTTTTGTTGCGCCCCCTCCTGCACTGCGCCCCTTGGCGCCGCCAAGGTTGCCAAGGCGTTATTTACGCCACTGATATATAGGTACCTAAGTAGGCAGTGATACTAGCGCATCGTGAAATTTTCCGCGACGGCCCACTTTCGGTGCGCTAAATAAGCATGTAATATAGTGTTTTCAGATAGGTATAATGAATTGATATTACTATACATATAAGGCTCATTTCCTTATTATAATAGAAGATCTCGAATTGCAATTTTTTTTTTATGAAAACAGTTTTTAACATCCTCGGTAGTATAGTGGTCAGTATCCCCGCCTGTCACGCGGGAGACCGGGGTTCGATTCCCCGCCGTGGAGTTTTTTTTATGATAAAAAAAATTGATATTGAGAGAACTGTAGGTCTCGTTACTTGACCTCCACATCACTCCATCCAAAATTCTCTTTTATATAAAAAACCGTAATACTAAGGACAAATTAATATTTTGATGATATCATTATTATTAAATTTTGATAATATCCCATATTACGATGACCCAAAAGCATACTCAAGATGTATAATACGTATTCAAAATGAACGTCAAACCGGACTCAAATCGAACCTCTGTAATCTTGGGCAACTTACAACTTATCTCAGGCCGGAGGCTTCGAATGTAAAGATCTGCATTATGATTTTGGTACATAAATACCTATTGCATCTCAGGCCTTCTGTTGAAAAATATTTTGAAGTACAAAATCGTCTTGTTCCGTGAAATCAAGAACTATGGAATCTTTCCCAGGGGACCTTTCAATTATCAGTTTTTATTGCTTACCTATCGGAACACAATATTTATTCACTTAAGAGGCCAGAGCTTCCATTTTCTTGGAAATTATATTGAAATTGTATTACTTCTAGCAGACAATATTTAAAATACGTTTCCATTTTGAAACAAATTAAATCAAGGCTCTTACAGAAAAGCTTTTAGTGAACCATTAATGTTTTTTATAATTCTTGTGTCCAGAAAGGCCAGTGGTAACTAATTCTGTTAGCAAGTTCACCTGTCTTGCAAACACCCTTTTACAAATTGAATTCGTATTCAATAATGTGGTAAATATTTTCGTGGGTAGTTCCAATCGGCTTAGGTGAATTGTTCGTGGATGTGAGAAACCTCAGTTTGATAAGGGGAAATATCGTGTTTTGTACCATAGAAATGATTTCTGAAGTAGGTAGAGTGAATCTGAAATAGCTCCCGAGAAATCCCAGCTCATTGTTGTTTATATTTTTTGCCATATCTTCTCGCAGGAAGATTTTGAAATAATCATGAACAATTATTTCATCTTCTACATCATCAATTTTCAGATCTCAAAAATACATACTTTCGAAAATATATCGTCACTATTTCGTGTGAAGTGAATTCAGAACCTAAACAGTAAACAGTTAGAACTCCACAATGATTATTGTAAATATTGTATCATACATTATTTTACCCCCGTTTATTGAGCATCACGCTCAAATTTGAATTTTGATTAATGAATTGTTCATCGATTTGTAGGAGAAGTAGGATGAAATTCTTAACGTTCTCATTGTATACATGAATCCAATTCCATAAGCGATAATCTTCTGGCTAATTGCGATTTATAGACTCCACCAAAATTTATTCATAGAATGGCTTTTCCTGCTAGACTTTTCAATACAAAAAAGCCCTGTCTAATCCAAGGAGATGAAAATAAGACATAATAATCATCAACGAAGTATACAACATAACAAGTCCCACCTCAATATCCGATATATAAAATGAAGATTGGATTAGTAATTTTGTTGATTGTGATTTTGTTTGACAAATGAGAATGTTAGTTAACGTTTATTGATCCAAGAAACATGTAATGTTTATAGAGGAACAATTAAAAAAAATACATGAATAGTATCATTAACATTATAAATATTAACATTATCAACGAATACACACAATGGTTAAATCAGAATATTATTTGTCAACAAAATCCTTTCAGAAGTCTGAAGTGAGTGGTTTCAAGTGAATAGGAAACGGGAAAAACGATGAATGTTCAAAAACTATAGACTTTGGCTTAGTTACTCAAGTATTTTTATCAAGTGAGTAGAACAGTTCCTCGTAATATGTTATCTCATTATATAAACACATCTTGGAAGAAATCCCTCGAAATGTAATATAATTACTTTTTATCGTTTTTCCCGAGTATGTGTATATTCAAATTAACGTTTTCTATGTGACTGTTATCAATATTATCGTTCATTTAGATACCAAAAGATGCAGTTTTTTGAGAGGAAAAATATTATGTGTACAAGTGAATCTGGACTTCCACCATTTTTCGTGTGTTCTTCAAGATAAATAAGAACTGTGTTGAAGGTTATGAACCGTAATTTCACCTACTGCTGAGAGATAGCTTCTGCTGATTATCTCTTGTTTGAGACAAGGGCAAACTTAATTAATTGTTACCAATCAGTTCAAAGTATCAGCATCCATTGTATTTCAGTGTAGTGATTTGATATTGGGTAAATGAGTATTTCTGAAACAGGACTATATTGCTTGGCCATATATTTTTCATTTTATTCATCATCGTCTCTATACTGTACCATAAAAATGTAAAAATAAATGTACAGAAATATATATATATATATATATATATATATATATATATATATATATATATATATATATATGTTATGATATCAAAGATACCCAAATGAAAAGCATCAATCTTTGTGTACATCGGGTGAATTTATTCAGAGGAAACTTTTGGACGCCCTGTACATGGTAAATAGTTTGAGAAACCATCAATTGACATAACAACTGTCACTGCCAAAATAGTAAACTTTGAACATTAATTGCAAATAATAGATAATAAACAAGTAAATGGAAAGTTAGTCAAACCCTTCATAAAAATATAGAGAATCTCCTGAATAGTTTTTCAAAAATAAAATGAATTTATTTTGTAAGATATCGATATCAACAAAATTATGTCATGGAGATTATGATTCAACTTTTTAGTGACACCAACTGATGCTTCCTTAAAATAAACCATGAAAACTAAAAGGAATGATTAAAAGATGATAACTGAACAGATTTAGAATGAATAAGCTTTCGTTTAATAGTATTTAAGTGTGTGTAAATAGTAGAATAGCTTTAGAAATAAGTAACAAACATTGAAAATGAGTAGAATGAAGTATTGTTGCTAAGGAAACGACACATTCAATTGTTGATTTGTCAACAAGGACTCAGAATCCAAGCCCCAAAGCATGAGCACGCACAAATTTTCTCTGATAGTTATTTAAAGATATTCAAACGTTGAAAAGACTAGTAAAGTCCCAAGTGCTTTGTATCCGTATAGTGATCCACCGTGAGTGAATTTGTGACAATTTTCCCCAACCTAAACGTCCCAGGGAAAATTCCTCAGCCAGTTCCAGTAAGCAGACCTCCATCACGACATCATCGAGATTCTCTGCGGGCCGTGAAGGCTTGTAAAATCAGAACCAGTCGAAGCAGCGATAAAAACCCAGCTGGTAAAAACTTTTAACTATATCGTTGCAACGTATATATCCCCTGTGCACATATATTCATTCCCTGAGCTCATAGACTTATTTTCCACCGCTATTTTATTCAAGTTGGACAATTTTAATTTAGTAAACAAATCTAGAGTGTGTTGACATTCTTTCACAAAGTGATGTATGACGTACCGTGACGTCAACGACAAATGACATTTAAAGTATTCCGTAAGTTAAGCATTTTCATAGGTTAACCTAGCGTAGAATCAAACGCAATCCTGTAAATGTCATAACCACAGAACTATGATACAGACTCAAGTTCTGTAATGTATGTATTCATTGTAAACATTACGATTATTTAGGTTAGTGTGTTCGGATATTACATTTCATCATTCCAATCGACATGGTCATATGTTTATTGATAATTTCATGCTTATTTCATTAAAATCTGTTGAAATTCTCTCTCGTGTCTCCCTTCAATGAGTTTTACTTATGATTTACGATCTACTTGACAACATCTTAGAAGTCCTTCCTGAATGAATCCCCCCGGGATAACAAAGAAATGCAAGACCTTGGGAAGGTAAGGTATACACCTTGAAAAGAGTCTAACAATATCTACAAAAACAAACCCTGAGATTTTCTATTTGTATAAAACCCTGAGAACTTTACTTTTACAAACAAAATTTATTACAATTGACAGCCCATTTGGCTCATTCTATACACTAAATAAACAATTTTATATCAAATTGACAGCCCAACGTGAGGCGATAATAAAAATCTTATAACAATATATATATATATATATATATATATATATATATATATATATATATATATATATATATATACTTTCATATATTATACTAAGCCGGAGTAATTTCAAAGTGCCTGCTTGAAGAAGCTGATAATTAAGTTGAGAAACACGATTATAATATGTGACACCTAATCATTCCTTAGTTGATAATACAAAAAATCCGATAATTCATCTTATCTGAGCACCCTAACAACGATTCTATGAAATTTCAAATCTCTCAGTCAGCCAATGGTCCAAACAGCCGCGAAACTGTGGCAGCGTAATGATTTTCGAATTATTTTCGAATTTATTATCCCGTATATCACTCGAAGTGCGCTAAATCCAGTGCTGGTCTCCATTAAACAACTCGAAATATTTAATTTACATTCCCAATCGCATCAGTAAATATTCGAAATCAGAGTCATTCGTGGCAGATGCTTCCCAGTCCTAATTACCTTTAATGATGTATACTGCCCGAAATTTATCGGGTGCAAGCGCTACCCTGGAACATTGTAAAACAAAATAAAACAATGGTGAATGGTTTCATCCGTACATAGTCACATATCAAGCAACAGCCGGTCTCTGTGATAATGAGAACATACAGGAGCTGAGCTGTGGAGATATTCATATGTGATTTAGAGAAGGCAAGGGCGTATCAGGTCCTTCGTTTGAATCCAGAGGCTGGTCTCAAATTTTCAATGGGACTTCTGGATATTACATTTTATCATTGGATTCCTTTTAGCAAAAATTTTCTGATAACACAGTGCTTTTCTTTGTAGCCCCTGAACGGGTTGACTCAAAAAGATTGAAACTTGGGATAATGAAACTGATGATATTTTGGAGTAAAACTGACAGATGAACATTCCAAGATGGCGACAGGGCAAAAACTTTACAAGCCTAGAATATGATGTCAATATCACCACCTACTAATAATATAATAATAATAATTGCCTGAATACATCGACGTTTAACTTCATACTTTGAATTCACACTTCCAATTTTTCGAAAAAACATATGTTGTTGAGGAAAGATCGAATATAAATTCCGAAATTTTATATCTTGATATCATAAAATTGTAGTCTATATATTA
This sequence comes from Zygogramma bicolorata, assembly GCA_032362365.1. Lineage (NCBI taxonomy): Eukaryota > Metazoa > Arthropoda > Insecta > Coleoptera > Chrysomelidae > Zygogramma > Zygogramma bicolorata. Next base: position 273,019 of record JAVJAQ010003929.1, read on the forward strand.
AAATTCAGAAGTGACATTTACAGCACTAACACAAGAGTATCAATTATCTGACTCACTTAGAACTTCAATTTAAAATTTATGAATTTCATGATGAAATACCCTCTGAATTCCAAAAATATAAGTATGCTCAAAAAAGAACTCAAATTGTACTTACAAAATAATTCTCATTGAATCTTACGACATGCACCACCCTTCTTTGCATTTTTTGTGTTTATTGTAATAGCTTTGTTCTAAGTAATAGTTTTGTATATAGTAATACCTCATCAATTACTATTCGCAACAGCCCCTCTCTCATGTTAGGTAAGATAAGGTTACTGTAGTAGGTAATCTGTAGTTTTTGTCCATTTTAAAAAAATAACGGAGTGAATTTCATTATAACAAGGGTTGAGTGGCAGAGCGCCATTTGGTTAACTCCTCCTTGAAGTTTTTTCAACCTCATTGATAATCGTGAAGGTTTTTTTATATGCATGTATTGTTCTGGAAATGTGGAAATAAATACATCATATATAAATAAATAAATAGATTTGAAGTATCATTATCATTAGCGATTGAAGACCTGAATTCAGAAGATTCAGCAATATCTCAAAAACTTACGAAAGCTCTCGATTCTCCAACAAAAATGAATTCATTTGAACTACAGAAAAGAGACGACTCCAAAGAAGAAACTTCCAGAACACTCGGTCTTTGGTTGAAAAATATTGAAAACCCCTGTTATTCAGTGCATATTTAATACAGAATAGTTGATGATGTACCTTGGCAAAACTTATATAAACGATATAGGTAAATGTTTTCTCCAGCATGAAGGACACTCTAATAGAACCAGTTGCCTCGCCATTTGCAGGGGGTGAAATATCAAACTGAAAGAGTTTCATTTCGCTTCATTGGTTACACTCAACATGATGCTCATGGATTCTTACAACAACTGCTGAAGTTTTACAGTCCTCATATTCTTACTTGGGAAATAATCAAGGTTAACTCATTGAAATATAAGAACTAACTCGTAGGTATTAGCAATTTTCCAATATTCACATATTTATGCATATTTACAAATACATACTGTTATAATTTGAATTGAATCGCATCTAGAGTTTTATTCTTGACGTTTGGGCTCCGATTTTGGAGCCATTTTCACAAAAAGATAATGTAAATTCACGCTGAGATGTGAATCTGCCGAAGTGTTCAACTTTCAACGTTTTGGTTGAGTTTTAAATATGTTTTGTTGTATAAATAATCGATTTTCGTTGGTTCCTTCTTTGTGTTGCCATTGTTTTGAAACAGTAAATTCGGTTCAGCTCAAATAGTTTGCTCATATATACCGGGTGTCTCAGAGCTTCCAGGCAAGCAGATATAGTTAGTAATTTGCAGAAAAAACACAAGTCGTAGGAGACCATAAGGTCGTTCATGCAGCATGGAAAAATCCACCCCCTGGCAAACAATCCCCGGAAAAACACCCCTAACTTTTGTTTTTCAAATTGAACACCCATGTTTTTTCTTTTTCATCCTACAGCATGTTCCATTCCTTATTCAACGATATCATATATGTAATTGTGAAGGTAGTTAGTCAAAAAAGTTGAATATATTAGGGGCAAGTATTAATTGGACCTCCACATATCTATCACAACTCGTATCCTAAATGTCTGTCATATTGGACATGAGTTGAGAGTTTTTTAATTCACACCTGTCAAGAACGAACTCAAGGGTTATGTGTTGTCATTTTATGGTACCTAATTCCATAATAATTTCGTATGTAGAAGATACAATGTGAACGAGATCATTTTCCGGAAAAAAATCGTACATTCTCCAGTGTGAACTTAGGAAAATTGTATGATTGTGTTGGCCTATGCACCCCCTAACCCCTTGGCAAAACAACCCCTTAGAAACCACCCTCAACTTGTGTTTTTCAAATTGCAAATTTTGGATCAACTCACAGCTCATTTCATTTCTAATTCAATGATTTATAATCGTTGCTAGAATGGCATGCAGAATTATGGCAAATTCAAATACAAATGAGATATTATTTTATAAGCTCATCTGTATTTTGGGAAATGAATTAATCAACAGAAGTTGTTCAAAATATTGGCCAGCACTTGCCTAACATGTATTAAGCCGCCCAATCAGCGCGCGAGTACAGGAGCTCTAATCATTTCCAGAGTAACGGTATTACAAGCCTCTGATATTTTCTGGTTTAAATCTTTAATATTTATTGGTTGACTTTCGATGACAACTCGTTTCAAACATCCCCATAGGGAAAAATTCCAGTGGCGTGAGATCTGGAGAAGGTGCAGGCCACCGAACAGGTCCACTATTCCCAATCCAACGGAACGGTATTATTGAGGAATGTAGTAACTATAATATGGTTATGTTCGGGAGCACCATCTTGCTGCCTTCATATTTGTTGTCGTTCTTCAATTGGAATGTCTGCTAGTAATGCAGGAATACAATTTTTCAAGAAATGTAGATATCGATGGCCTGTCGAAGTGTCTTAGAAAAAAAGAAAGGCCGATGAGATGACCAATATGTATACGTTCACACCCCACATTTTTTCGAAATTGGTTTATCGTATCCATTGAGAAATTCAAGATTTCCTTATTGTGAGGAAACTAGCTCTGGAAGAGTCCCAGAAATGTATATCCCATTATCACTTATCATTTCACTCTCGAGAACACCAGCAATTTGATTTATAAGCGCCAAGTTTGACAATTCAACCCTAATACGCTTCCAGAGTGATCCAAGTATTTTCATTACGAATTTGAAACCACCATTCATTTGTGAATAAAATCATTCGCGATTCTTTCAAAAATAAATAATATGTCGAATTTTAAACGATTTGAGGAAAAACAACTATGTATATTTACAACCATATATGTAATGCTGTCATTACTAACATCATTGAAGGTTGGGAAGTGTCACATTACTCACCTCTACTTCTCGCCCTCATTTTTCGCCCTCATTTCATCTATTCTAGACTTTATCTGTCATTTATTGACTTCATCTGACATTTATTTATATTGGTGACAATTGGGAAGAAGTTTTACCGATGAGGGCGCTGATGTCTATTCAAAAATGTCGGCTCCAAACAGTAATCAGCTGATCGAATGTGTCAAAATATATGTTAACTATTGTTTAAGTTGTATTTTTCCTTGTGTTTTTCGAGTTTTGGCGAAGTTCTGTGTGAAACAATTGTGAAGACTATTCAGTGTGTGAATGTGTTAAAGAAGTGTTTTTTCGTACGATAATTATTAAAATAAGGAATACGTATGGAAAGAAAGGTAAGGATTTCTTCCTTTTCCACTTAAACATTCGTCCATACAACAGCTCACATTAATTAATTTCGACATTGTTATAAATGAATATCAATTTCATCAAATCGCAAAAGTGAAGCACTAGAACACCAAAATGCACCACAATTTCAGATCACATTCGACAGTGACATTGACAGAAGTTTGTTTTTTTTTACTTGATGAAATAGTTCGAATATTTTCCGATAGAGGCTCATCTGGATGATGAACTTCCCAATTGTATACCCCGTAGTCATAGTAACGATATATCTACTTGATTATTCTGAGAAAACCGCGCTCTTTCAATTAAATGTAATATTTTAGATATGTTCAGATCGAAAAAGAGAATAATTAATTTTAATCGAAATATGTTGGTTGTAAATAAAATATTATACAAACCTCGGTAGGAAGTTTCATTCCTGTCCTGTCCTGTCTCGGTTAACTAACTGATCTCACGACAGGAATGAATCACTTTCCTCCCCGGTGTGTAAAATACTATAACCTTGTAGGAAAAGCTACATTCTTGGACTCTATGCATTCGCAATCTTCACGGTCGTCCAGGAAAGTTACGCTTTTCCTTCCTGGTGAAAAATCTACAAATTCTGCTTTTTGGCACTAATTTTATTACCAAATATTCATATTCTCTTTCTTCAGCTCTCCTGAAAAGCGGCGTTTTGGACTCATATCCTTATGCCCCCCCTCCTTAGCATAATCAACTCGCCCCCATCACCTCCGCCCCTGCATGAGCAGTCAGTAATTAGAAGTACCGTTCCGTAGCGGCTGGCGCATCAATATATCTAGCGTGGCTGTCTTCTGCCTTCGGAACACGCACTATCATAATGTGCTCGCTCGCAGTGCTTATTTGCAAGTGTTATTCAATTTATCTGGCCGCACCCGCGCTTCTTGTTTATTGGCTGGCTGTGATTCCTACACGTGTCTGCAGCACGTGTGATTCCCTCCCGGGTATGTCAGAACGGCGATCGCAATTCACCCGGCTCGTCGAGGATTTTACTCGACCTGGCTGCCGCTCTGGATGAACCGTGGATCACGTACTTCCCAGCTACGGTTGATGTATTCGAAAATTCGATCAGAATTCGGAATTTCGAAATATGGTGTACCTCAGGGATCAATATTAGGACCTACACTATTCTTGATATATATAAATGACCTGGTACAGAGATTTTCAACAATCTCTTTCTTTCTTTTTGCGGATGACACAAATATTCTTAATTCAAACAAACATATGTATTGAGGAATTGATATCAAGCTCAGAAAGTATGATGAATGACATTCTAGACTGGTTCACAGCAAATAAACTCCTGATCAATTTCAATAAAAAATTTAGTATGATTATACACCCAAATAAGTTTTATGAACAACCTGAAATTGTTACAAAAGGGAGACCATTGAGGCCAACCACAGAAACAAAATTCCTGGGATACATTCTGGATGAGAGGTTGGACTGGAGGATGCATGTAGCAGCGATGAATGAAAAGCTAGCTAGTGCCGTATATGCAATAAAAACTATCAAAAACGAAGTGAGTTTCAACGTAGCAAAGACGGTATATTACAGGTATTTTCAGAGCACAATTTCTTACGATATCGAATTTTGGGGAAATTCAGTAGAAAGCACCTCCACATTTATTATATAGAAAAGGGCGATTCGTGCTCTTTTGGGACTACGAAGATCACAGTCATGTGAAGAACATTTCTTTAATTTGAAAATATTTACATTGACCAATATGTACATATTCAGAGTTGCCACAGCTGCTTTCAAACGAAAACAAAATTTTACGAAATTATCTGACATTCACAATCACAACACACGTAACAAGAATAATTTCTTGATACCATCATTCAATTACGAAGTGAATCGAAAAGGACCATTATACATGGGAATAAAAATACTAAACAAACTACCCTAGCTCTTTCGAAAATATAACTTCATCGAATAAATTCAAAAAATTATTGAAGAAATTTGTCCAATCCAAAGTACCTATACTATACCCTCACCGAATTTTTTGATGACTCATTCCAATAGTTCCTATCTTCAAGGAAAAACCTGCTAGGTACCTACTCTAAAATAATATCATATAGTTTAATATCATGTTCTTGAAAATCAAAGTATCTTTTTCTCATGCTCTTTCGAGCGGAACTTGTTATTTTCAATTTAAATAAAATAAAGTACTTTTTTCAATTTTTCATTAAACAACAGTTCATAGAGTAAAACACTGATTTTTCCAATTTTTTATTGAACACTTGATTACATTCTCGAGATGAACAATTCAACGGAAACTCTTTTCCACTTCTTTTTTGCTGTTTCATATTGAGAAAAATTTCAATATGACAAATCAACATGGCCGCAAATGTCACTGGCCTCATGGACATTTTTCACCTTTCAGTGATTTTAATACTGCCTCATCTATTTCCAGAAATAATTCGAACGGCAATTCTCAGTTCTTGCCCGTAAACCATACAACTTTTCATACAGTTTTTCGACGACAAAATATTGATTTTGATGATGAACAAGACCTATAGCAACCACATAGTAACCCATGGCAGACCGTATTATTGAAACGATTTAGAAGTTGGAAGAGTATTCATGAATAATAATCTTTTTCAAGTTTCTTCGAAACGTATGTCATGGATAAAATTTATACTCGACGATGAAATGCTCATCGACTAGCGACAGTTAGTCCACGATCAACTTTTTCACGCAACGATGAATCATTACTTCATCGTCTTGTATGATAAAAAAGTTTTGTTGCTTTGATTCGGTTCTTTCAACTATGGAAAACTCAATTTCATTTTCGACTAGTTCACAATATAGTTTTCTGAATTAGAAATCTTTACAGTTTTCTTTGATGTTTTTGTCGGGTTTGTTACATTCTTTCTCGAATCTTAAGTCCATTCGTTGATGAATCTATCTGTTCAGTAGTTCGTTTAATTTTTCGACATTCTTCATTTTTTGTACAAAATTTATTTCACTCGTTGACGAATGGCCACCACTCTCACCAGAAGTGAAACCTATTGATTAGTTTTTTAATGCGAGGGAGGAATTGCTCGCATATTGTGTTACAAACAAACTACCCTATTTTTTTCGTCCACCGTGTACGATCCTGTCGACCGGAAACGCCAAGAAGGTGAGCCACGTTAAACGTGAGTGACGAGAGACGTTCCTCTGCGTGGACCTGCGATATTAGTTCTGAACGATAACGAGGATGGGTAGCTCGAGCTGATTCCAAACGGTCACATTCTGTCTCGGGCAGACACGCCGATGAGGAGTTATGTCACGGCTCACACGCCTCGCGGAATAGAGATGACTGCCGTTTGGGGTGAAGACTTCGCCTCGAACTTTGCAGTCGTTCGTGGATGTGACGGACAATGGAAATTGGACTGGGCGGAGGTGGGCGTTCATCACTATATACAGTGCGAAAGTAAAGATTGAAAATAGTTTAGTTCCTGCCAACCATAATATGCTTGAGTAATACTCGGATAGGTCGATTTTTGTATCCAAGATCGAAAATAATTTCATTTACAATCGATCGAACATATGCCCATTTCTAACCCACTTTCAGGTTGGGAAGTGACCAATTATTCACCCAGAAGAATAGGAGGTGGGAAATAACCTTCTCGACCTATTTTGAAACTTTTGAACATATTCGTCTTCATTTCAAAGAGTTTTTCTACTCAACGGTGATTTATGAGGTGTAAGATGCCCGCTAACTTGTAGACATCAACGCAGTTATAAAAACAAGCTTATCCTGACTCGATATTATAGCTGCTATACACTTTCTCAATCCCGAACGTTCAAGTATATCTGTGTTACCTCCACAAGAGATATATCACCAGTAACCATCTATCTGTCGCACTGTCTATCATTAGCGCCAGTCCTATTTTATTGTTCCAAATGCCGTCAATACTTTTTGGTGACTAATCCAAACATTGTCTATATGCAACAATTCCCTTGACACAACTGGAATATATGAAATAAACATGTTATGAGAACGCATTCATGAGAATGAAACCAAAATGTGCATGTATATAGACCAACATTATTTTATTTCCAACCCTATGCAGGTGAATGAATTTTATCAACAATGTCACTTGTTGGGAGCTTCACCAGACTATGCAGGGTGTTTCATGTCACTGTGATGACATAATTGAATTTATTGGCACACGCTGTATGTTATTGAATTCCTCGAATGGTGTATCAGTGCTGATTTCATAAAGGCAGATATTAATTCAACGCAGAGACATATTCAAATTCTTATTTCCAGTCAATAATTATTATTCTTCATGCTCTTATCCAATTCCTACGGCTTTTGAAAATGCCGATATGAAAAAAATTCCCGGTATCCTCTTGACCACACACTATCCACTAACCACTACTTTCAATTATTCTCAATCATCTTGGCTTCAATGAAATTTATTAATGTTTTCGTACTTTTTGCTTAGACAATCCTTTGACGATTCTCAATTATACAAAGGTACTTCGGATTGTTTTATAATCACAACAAAAACCAGATAGGGAGAATTTCTACCATTTTCAGTTGGAACTGAAAGAAGAAACCACATTCGTGAAGTTTGATGAAAATGTTTCTACAAATGTTCATCAGAAATAGTGATATATGGAACACATCTCATTGATCGATTACAAAAAAAATTATAAGTCTTGGAGCACATTAGCTAACTTGTGACAATAATGAAAACGGAGATAGAGGTGGGGAGTAGAGTTAGTCGAGTTCAAGCAACGATACAAGCGATTACCATTTGGAATTGCCAGAAGATGCCTAGAAACCCTGGTGTTTTCGTTTATTTCTGTGAAAGTTTGGGATAAAAATGGCGAACTCTGGATTGCTTGATTATTGGTGGATAATTGAGGAGGTTTCAGTACAATACGTACGTTAAAGCACTAAGTGAAAATGTGCAGTCGGATTTTCCATTTTCATTTGATTGGCTTGTGAGAAGTGATCGCAACATTAACGATAATGAATGGCCAATGGAATGCCAGTTGCGGACCATATTCAATTTCGATCATTTCTGAGGTTAGGATGTTTTTTATTGAAAAATAAACTTTCCTTTTTGAGAATACATGGAGTCATTAATGGAAAGAAGGCAATTTTTGGACAACGTGATGCTTCAGAAGAACTAAAATTGTTCTAAAATTGTTCGTTTTCGTTAACCAGCTGACGAACGTCAACCCTCAAAAGTCGAAACTTGTGCGAGCAATGGATCAACGAGGCCTTACCTTTTTACGTGCGATTACCCAGCACGGTGGCCCGGCGAGGATTCGAACCCCGGCCTTCCGCTTGATAGGCAGATATGCTAACCACTACACTACCGTGACTGATACTGTTATTTGTCTTGAACATCAAATCTTTTGTTGAAAAGGGTAACTTTTTTTCCAAAAAATGTCTAACAAATGTTTGAAAAGAAAACATGCTATATTTCAGTGAGAATAATTGTGGTCCACAATTTATTACAAAGAAAGTCCAAATGGTTTTCATTATATCGCCTGATGAACGAAACCTCACGCTCAGCGATTTTTTCAGAATATCGATTTCCAATAGTTCCAGTTACCTTGGGTATAGAATGGATGTAAATCTCTACTATCAGATCTAGACTACCCAGAAAAACGAAAAAAACGCAACATTTTGCAGAAATATCAAACGAAACTAACAAAATAAATCAAATCTGACACTGTAATACGATGAAACACGTTTCGAAAAAAACGTTCTAATGATCAAAAGCAATAAATGAACACGATAAAAACATCGTTACACAAAGATATCATGTCAAAGTGACATGACAATATTTGACTTGACAATTGATATCAATTTTGAAGGATGGGAACATAACGCCCCTTACCGAAAAATAGGGAAAAAGCTCCAGAAGCGTCGATTGTTTTTTCGCCACAAAAATCTAAACAAAATCTCACCAGTGGAATGACCTAGGTTTTCAAGCATCTCAAATTGCCACTAAGCCTGGAGAATTTTGAAGACATGTTGAATTGAATATTGAATGTTAGACTTATGAGGCTTGACGTCTTCATGGGTTTTCGGACGGAAAAACTCAAACTTCTCAAACACTATTCACGATATTTTGACTGGATTACTCATAATATTGAGATCTCTTATCCTTGAGTTGTTAGGTGATTGTTCTTTGGAAAAATTATTATTATTAGATTACATCATTAATTGATTTTTCCAATGTACTTCATAGTCCCATATCAGATTCTAAACAACCAGTAGATGTTCAAATGACGGAAAGTAATTTAGGTTAGCTAGACGAATGCAGTAAATGATCACTCACATGAAGATACCTACGGAGGTTTAATACAGAAGTATGTTACCACTAATCTTTTCAAACAACTGTGAATGTCTTTGGATCCGGCAGAAGCGATGTCTTCTCACTCTACATATCTTCTTCATTATCTCATATTTCTCAAGGCTGTGGAAGTTGCCGCCGTCGTGAAGAAAAAGATGAAACTGAATCGGGCTTGGCAGCATTCAGTGGATGCAGTCTATATTTAGTGACTGGAAGTGTGACTGGTGGTTATACGAATTAGTTTCGTATATTCAATTTCTTTCAGTTAGTGAAATGACTAATTTCCGTTTTCCCCGAATATTCTAACGATAGATCCCCCAAGGAACATTGTGTTATGAGATAATTCCATTGTTTCCTTATGTTTGAATTTGCACATATAGGACTGAACATTGTTGGTGCATGTGCTCTTCTATTTACATCTATGATGATATTTCCAATACCACGAATAGAAAGAAGGGGAAATAAACGTGTATGTGAAACATAAAAAAACTAAACGAAATAGTCTCAGGGTATAACGGGAATGAACTATCTACAAAAGATTTCGAAAAATAACAACAATGTAGCGAGTATATACTCTCAAGTGACGAAAAAGCTATGGAAAAGCTGGGTAGTATAAAGAAACCATTTCCGATTCAACCCAAAAAACATACAGGAAATATTACTCACAAGGTACCTGATTCAATTTGACATTACTTCCCATCATAATACCAATAGAAAACTGACATAATATTCAATAATAAATAAGATATTGAGTAATTGAAAAAATCATACAGACGCATTCAGTATGAATTAATTTTGAGAAAGATATTCTGAGAAAGAATTAATACCTATCAAAAGTTCCAAAGCGTTTCCAATTCCCAAGCCATCCAAACCGAATTCCGCTCATCATCAAGTGTCCTCTGCAACCTCTTCCAATTTGTACAAAAACAGACATGAGCACATTCAAATGAGCATCGCATTTAAACAAAAGAGCGCCCCCGGAATGGTGATGTTGATGTGTTTGGGACGTCATTGTACGGCGTTGAACCGAAACATGTTCGGCTTAGAAATGACCCCAATTGAAGGAGTCCCGTCATCACGTTCCTGTTTGAAAGCGATTCCCGAAGGAGCGCGTATCACACAGACGAATGTAGCTAGGATGAGGGTTCGGTAACGGTTCTATGCTATCGACGAAATATTGGTCGATGATGGTATGCAATCCAATGAAAAATGTGGCAGTTCCCAAGAGAATGTATAATTTGTCGAGGACGTACTGTGTCCTTCTTAGAACTTACTGAAATCCAGTTTTGTGTTTTCTTCCCTGTGGAAATGAAAAAAAAAAATTCAAGTTCTTATAATTTCCTTTAAAATTTGAGTGACCACTGTGTCAGTGTCTTATTTTTATGAATTTGGAGATTTTATCAACGATACCATAGGTCACTGCAATATTTGAAAGATGCAAAACTGAATGACTATGTTGTCAGTTACATATCGTATTTTTTGTGAATTTGAAGATTTATTCGAAAAAATTATTGAAAAATATGCATAATTTTCCTTGGTGACGTTTCGCAAGCTAGTCTTCCTCCTTTTTCAAGCCAGTTCTGAAAATTTTCACTGGTTATATAATTAGTGCTTGAAAAATTTCTAAGGGTAATTCGAGTGCGCATGGGATACGGTAAGAAAACTTCACACCATAATGAACTTCAACGAATTATTTGAAGAGTACGTCAAGATAGGCTCTGGATTACATTAGACATTCAACAATTGAATCGAAATTGCCTTGTTCTGTCATATTCGATTCAGAATAGTTTTGTTTTTTTATATGCAGATTCACACGAAAGGAAAGCTCTGTAATGTTCAAAGAACACCGCGTGAATCAAAAGACAGGAGATGATACGAATTAATATTCACTTTGAATGTTTGAAGTTTGAAAGCCTCAAGAGAGACCTGTTTCGGCAAGGAGTTTCTAAACTCAGCAAGTCTATCGAAAAAAGATCCCTGAGGAATAGAGGGGTTCGACAGGTCTCCGAATTCACAACAAAGGATGGGAATTCTGTAATCGTCGAGTCATCCGTTTATATATTGCCAAGGGTGGAACGATTGATATCAATTCAGAAGAGCACCGACCGTGAAAATATCTATAGAAGAGAGACAAGTCTCCTACCCTTCTAAGATGTTCCAATGGAGTGAGCGAGTCTGTGAGCGAAGAATCACCAACAAGACGGATTGCCTTTCTCTGAATAGAATCGAGAAGCCGCCAGGAATGTTTTGGTGCCGACCTCCATACATGAGAAGTATATTCCAAGACAGGTCGAATCTGAGCCTTGTAGATCATTAGAAGCTGACGAGAAGTGAAGTATTTCCTCGCGCGAAATAGAAATCCAAGTTTCTGGGAAGCACCTTTAGCGATCGATCTCACATGGTTTTCCCGTGAGAGATTTTCACTGATCATAATTCCTAGCATCGAGATCCTTGTCTTTGCAGGCATAGTTACCCGTGACATCTGAATACTAGATGATGGTAGATCGGCTTTCCTTTAGAAGAGACATGCTTGGGTTTTTCTAGCATCAAATTCCACTAACTTGATGTCACCCCATTCTAATATTTTCGCCAAGTGATCGTTAATAATACCGAAGCTTATGCCTCTCTGTATTCCTATTTCTCTTGCTGGTATGAGTACTCTGGAAGAGAAACTGGTATGTCATCTGCAAAACTTTACCGAAATGAATCGATTCGGTCGAAAAACTACCAAAGTTATTCATTGTACCGTCTTTAGCCGCATGAAAATATAAGCTAGATTTCAACGCGGTATATTTATGTTTCGTACGTTGGTAGAAATGCAAGGTTACCACCGCCTGGTGAGAATATTTGTGAAACATTTCAATAAACATGGACGGCAGAAAAAAAATGGACGAATGTACCTCTAATCCATCAAATGTAATCACAAAGACGACTTGGACATCTGGTAAATCTCTTAGATCAGCAATGACCTCTTAAAATAATTATGGAACTTGTAGTTTCTGCAAACATTGGGAAAATAATAATTGTTCTGAAAAAAAAAATTGTTCGTTTCCGTTAACCAGCTGACGAACGTCAACCCTCAGAAGTTGAAACTTGTGCGAGCAATGGATCAACGAGGCCTTAGCTTTTAACGTGCGATTACCCAGCACGGTGGCCCGGCGAGGATTCGAACCCCGGTCTTCCGCTTGAAAGGCGAATATGCTAACCTCTATACTACCGAGACCACAATTATATCAGCGGAATATATCAACGCCCCAAGGCAAGGAATGCAAAGAAATAACAAGGCCCCACAAGATCCGTACTCAAAGAAGCATGAAATAGTGATAGTAAAGTGTAAGTGGCTCGTAAATGTAGATGTATATCAATGTTGTATTTTCAATCGTCGGCTAAATTGCTGCAGTGACGAATTTAAACGTTACATTCTGTTAACTTCTGCTCAAATTGGGTGAGTGACAAATATTCTCTGCTTTTGTCAAAAAAATTTCAATAAAATTCGCTGTAGTTCAACCACGCGGAAAAAAAAATCCGATAAAATACCTGAGTTGCTATGGAACTGCGAAACAAAATATGCATTTCATTCGTGGAAATGTAAGTGTGAAATTTTGAATGAAATTACAATTTTTGACTATTGTGTCAAAATATGACACTGGCATGACTTATTCATCAATAGCAATAGCCATTCCAAGTGTTGATTTTGACATAACCTACTTCGAATTGAATCTCTCGAATTCAACTTTCTTTTCCCAAGAGGCGCCCTACATTAATCCATACTCAATGAACAAATAACGATCACTCCATTTCCGTTTGATAAAATAAAAAAATTCGAGTAGCCTCTTTGAGTTTCCTTTTTGTTCCATTCTGTTCTGTCATAAGGAAATTGATGTTATTCCATTTGACCATGTGTGTGCCACTTTTTGATAATGTGTTCAGCTGATTTCAACTCATCTATTTCTCGTTTTCTCAAGTTGTTTTTTGTTCAGCTGTTCTTATTATCGGTAGCCTTGATGTTACACCAATATAAACACTACCAAATCCATAGGGGGTACTAAAAATAACATTTTTAGAATTCTGTTCCGTATTTGAAGGTTTCTTTGGAGTCAATAGGGATCTAATCGTGTTCTTTGTTTTTGCATATTATTTTCCTTACATTGAATCTATCAGCAATCTGTTTGATTTTTGTATATAAGGACTGATCATTTGGATCTGAGAAATTTGTTGAGATTTGGTGTTTGCTCCAGACAAACCACCTTTCAGACTTTTGGATTCAATCATTAACAAATTCATTATCGGGGCGCATATATCAATTTGCCTTAAAAACAGATATTATAAGAAATAAAAACTATTGTCTTTTCATTTCTATGGGAGAGAAAACCGAAAAATGGGTTCCAGGACTTTTCTTCCTTCTAAAAAAAACATTCAAACAATATTTCTTAGCACCGTTTGAAAGATTTACCTGTGATGAATGAATGAACTGGAATTAAATCAAATTTCACAAATGTCAATTATTTGATGACAGAATAGTTACGAGTTGAATTTTTTCCAAATATTTGGTAACTATACCTAGTATTTCATCCATTTGCCTACTGAGGAAGTGAGATAATCTCCTCTGAGCCAAAATAGATCTTGTCTGGGCTTGAATGAAATATTGTCCTAGTGAGTGAGATTTTTCTACAGACATCCAATCTATTTTTGTATCATTGCGTAGATATTTCCTGTGTATGCTATATCATTGCTTCAATATTCGTATGCTTGGTAAGAAAATTGACCAAAAAAGTGATTTCTATCTAATCCAGTGCCCGTTGTGCCATATAGGCAGGGGAGTAGCTGTTATAGAGGGACTTTTTCTTCCTTTTCGTGAATGAATCAATCCTCGGTAATATATGATAATTCCATAAGGAAAAGTTGTTAAGAAATGGAAGTTTGTCTGAATATAAAAAAGTATTAACCTAAAACTCGAATAAACAATTTTTTTTATCATCCACGTATGATAAATCGAAATTCTGATTAAATAATCACCATTGGCATGGGGTTTACGGATATTCATTCTGGACTGGAGATTCATCTGATCGCGTCTTCTTGTACTTTCTGTAATGATAAAGAACATGTATTTATCGGTTATAATTGCATGAGTTGCAATGCAATTTGTATAAGATATCACGCTTAAATGTAAAATTATCTGGTCATTTTTATGCACGAATGTAATTCATCGGAATATTTCACGAATAAAGAAATTCTCAAGAAAATGTTATTTTCTGTTCATTTATAAATTCCTCTATAGATTGTATGTAGCACTCACTAAAACGCGAAATGTTTTTCTATTTTTGAAGTCTATCTGACATTTATTTGTGTTGTTTACTGACGTCTAGCGATACGGTTTCAAATGTGTTGTTAAGGTGACTTGATACAATGCAGTTACTGCTGTATGTTTTCGATAATTGCATTGCTCTTATGGGACATTCAATATATGAGGGGAATATTTCCGTGAATCGTATCCACAAATGTATGAATTCGAAAGTAATCGGTGTACTAGGAAAACGTACCAAAGTCATAACATCACCCCAGGTCAAGCTGGAAAATGATTATTATATCGCAGAGGCGGATACATTCGGTGTGAAGTGGTGAACGATAAAACTTTATGTTTATTATGCCTTGTTTAATTTGGAAAGAATGACTGCACCAACGGTGTACGGTAGCATTTTCTGCTTGGCCCAGTGTGGGTATTTTTGCAATGAATCTGAGCTATACAACTACTGACTTTTTTTGAAGAATGGATAACTAGACATAGTCCACTGAAGGAATAAAACTCCGAATGAAACCATTGAAATAAATAAGGATAAAACATCAGTGCCGGAAAAGTCAGAAGTATACAATTTAACGTGTGGTTCCCACCCCAAACTTCATATCAATCGAATGGATAGATCTTTCACCAAAATAATAAAGAGTATTAAACTCATCAGAGTCAAAAAGTCATCAAGACATTTGCTTGGTGGCCAAATAGTTTTGAATAATTCCGTTATTGCTCAAGTTGTTTCCTTGTGACGAAATAAATAATTAGGATCAGTTTGGTGGGTGAACCCAGGCAATCTGTGTAACTGTTTTTTTTTAAAGGGTTGGTTGATTTCATTGTAGTACAATAACTTAGGTGAGTTCGGATATTAACTCCATCAACTCTTTTCACTTCGCAATGGTTCGGATTTTACATCCGTGGTAAAAAGAATTCAACTTGTGTCGTTTGGAATTTTATAAGTAGAGTGAAAGGAGCTACTCCTTTGGAACTCACTTGGGGTTATGGACGTCTGAAGTGGACATGCGCACTTCAACTGTTTTGATGTGGTTTGAATAATACTCGAGCAAAACTGACCACAGGTATATTGGTTCATTTTAATCGACATTACGATTCAGTTTCACAAAAACAACTCAACCCAAACTTGTATATTTTTTGAAAAATTTACTTTAAAAGTCACCAATATACTCCCAATTTAGATTGTTTATTGTTGAAATTTTTCCTAGAGATCAATTACCCTAACACCAAACTGATATTTTTGCACTCGACGCGCGTTTCGCTAACAAGGTTAGCATCAGTATCACTACTTCTCTTTGGGTTTGAAACCCGAAGAGAAGTAGTGATACTGAATACCTCGGCCGCGAAAGCCTTAATCATTTTGTCAAGATAAGCATCTACAGGAGAAGAAAATTGATACTACGCACGTCGAGTGCAAAAATATCAGTTTGGTGTTAGGGTAATTGATCTCTAGGAAAAGTTTCAACTTTCACACCAAAGGTTCCAAACTCATCGTTTATTGTTTATTGTTCCTTCAAAAACTCTTGGAATGATTGACAGGCACTCCACTCCAGCTCCACTCTAGTATCGTAACAATTTTCCGAACTAAGCTCTAGTCAGAAGAAGCTATCACACATGTGTAGCGCTTTTCTGAAATATTTGGTGAAAATCACACTATGAACTGTTTTTCAATCACATTATTATAGATGTTCATCAAGTATCAGTTATTCCTGTCAGTTATTTGAAATCTCATTGAGAAAGAATGTACTGAAAGTAATTTTCTGGAGGAAAAACGTTTTCTCGTTATGTGTTTTTTGGTTGAGTAACCTACCACAGTCTGAAAAATTTTAGAGTTAATATTGAAATTACATATGCCCTTTTATACTTGTATAGATTTCCTTATTAATATAATTTTCTTCAGATCGTGGTAGGTAAATAACTAAAAAAAGTAGGAAGTTGCATATGCTTATGAAGTTCTGAAAATATAAAAATATTTGTGAGTACAAGAAGTAGTATCTTCCATTTTAATTTTCATTTGCACTGTTCCAGGTAGAGGTAGGGAAAGTTCCGATAATTGAACTTCTATATTATTTCTAGAATAATAGTGAATAATAATAGTCATTGTTGCCAGTAGTATACTCTACTTTATTTCCGACTAATTCATTTATTACATCATTCAATTCGAGAAATATTGTGATAGTATTACAAGAGGGAATGAAGACTATCAATACTTCGCCATTATTTCCTAAGGAAATAATATAAGGCATTAAACTGAAAAAAACATAAGTATAATACTTACATTATGTATTAGTCGTGATAAATAATGTAACCTTCTAATTTATTTTTCATTTATCCTTCAGTCAGACAGATTGGTAATTCAGTGTTCACTACACCACTGGAACCTTTCCAGGTATATAAATTGTTTGTGAACCTTTTTCATGTTGGTGACAATTGACAATTCTTTCAATGCCTGTGATATTGTATTTTCAAGAAATAATTGTATCACCCCTACTCCAGATTTTCTTGGGAAATTTGGGGTGATGACTTAAAGTAACATTCATTCAAGAAATGACTCTGAGATTTGTAGGAAATTATGTTTTCTTCACGAAAAAAAGAATTCATGATACGGCATTCAGAGTTTTTCATAACGACATAATTGTTCCAGCTCCGAGATACACTAACGTATACTGCCTCTCTTTGATAACGATCTCCGGGCTCATGGCGATACGGTCATTTACACGTGTTTATATCGTCAAAATAGAGCAGTCATAATAAACTAACTTCTAATTAAGTCTGTGTTGCCCGGAGCTGATATATGCCTCACAAAGGACAATGAAGGTTTTCTCTAGTGGACATACGTTCTACGATATCTCTTCCCCTTCATTGGGTTTCGGGGACTTTGATGTGTCTATTGCACATGTTCATCAGATAGTTGTAGTGAGTTACTTTGAAGTAGGAAGAAATTCATTCTAATAGTAATTCTTATCACAATCAAGGAAATATCACATATTTATATCAAACTTCAGGAACGAGTATATATTTTTATGATTCATCTCTACCATCAAAACCTATCTGAAGTATTTCTATCTATTTCATTTCTCAGATTTCAGATTCTCAGGAATTGTCCGCACCGCTGTGATGGAGTAAACACGGCTCGCTGGTGCTCTCTATTCATATCAAATAGTCCAACGATAAAATATCAACTTGAAAGTTAAACAGAATACAATTTGTTATTTGCTATTTATCCCGAAGAATTGTGTGGTTGGCTCCCAAGAAGTAGACTCAATATTCACATATCAACTAAAACATGCCACCTAAGAAAAGTGAAAAAGTTGATGATGAACTATCGAGCGTTGTGAAAACATTGGTGATGAAACTGTGCAGCTCTGAAGACTTTGTGAACCAAATTACGCAAACTATTGTGAATACATTGAGTGGAGAATTCAAAGACAAAATCGAAAATCTTGAAAGTGAAAACCTGCTTCTGAAAGAGAAAATGCAAAGAATGGAGGATCAGCTAGAGAAAATACGGGAGCATAATAAAAGTCATGAATTCGATCGAAAAAAAAATCTTTGAGATTATTTGGAATTCAGGAAGCCAAAAATGAAATATGCTCTGAGAAGATTCTGGAAGTTTTCACGAAAATGCTTGGCACAAACATTAACAAAAATAATATTGATTACTGCTTCAGAATTGGAAAACAGGAACATGATAAAATACGTCCAATATTCGTTAAACTCTCTCAACTCGGTATCAAACAGGAAATATATGCTGCAAAAAAGAAACTGAAAGGATCTGGAATTGTGATACGTGAAGAGTTGACCAAGGAAAAGCTGGAAATTTTTAAAAAAACAAGAACGAAGCTTGGGAAAAATGGAGCCGTATGGACCAATGGAGGAAATATATTCGGGAAGGTTGGCGATAAAATTATTCGTATTAACCATATTGATGATGTAAATAACATCCAATGAGTTATGAGTATGTATTTTCAAGTATTTTTTACTTTTAATCATGTATAATATCAGGTGGATTGTGTTTCGACTCAGTGGTATTCTTCCTAAAGACTGCTACCAATGTTTTTTTTTCAAAAGAGAACACCGTCCTGTTTATCTAGCTTTTTCTGTATCTTGACAAAAACACTCATACAAATAGGTATTTTGTTACTGATAACTTACTACTTTTTTTCAATTCTCGCAGGTATTTGAGAGGGGCTCTTTTTTTTTCCTTGACTAATTGCTAAATTAAATATTGATTTTGTGTCGTATTCACTTCACATATTATTCATCTCACGTGATCCTGATTACCACAGTTTGGAAAGCACTGTTTATATGATATATTCAATATAGTTCAGTCATGTTTTATGTTGAAACATTCCAATAGTTATCTTTTTGTTCTTCAATATCTGATACTTTGATATCAAGTTCAATGGAAGTAGGAACAATGAAAATTGCTCATATTAATATAAGGTCATTGTTGAGTTCTTTGGGTGATGTAAGGCATGCTGTGTGTGAGTTTTCTCTGGATATTCTTTGTATAACCGAAACATGGTTGCATAGAGATATCGGAGATGACTATGTAAATATTGAAGGGTATCGGATTTTCAGAAAAGATCGCGAATCCAGGGGTGGAGGGGTTTGCATCTTTGCCAGGGATGCCCTCTCTCCATCTCTTATCTCCAACATTAACATTGATAGCTCGACTGAACAGGTATGGATAAAATTAAGATTTGGGAGTACAAGTGTTGCTGTGGGGGTAGTATATAGGCCACCGACCTTCGACACGAATCTATTTCTCTCTGAACTTGAAGACACTTTTGCCGTAATAGTTCCTACTGTAGATCAGATGGTGTGCACAGGGGATTTTAATTTTAACGTATTCAACTTAGAAAATAGTTCAGTTCAAACATTTTTCTCTGTTCTGGAACAATTTGACTTGACACAATTAATTGATGTGCCCACACGTATTACCAGTACAACTGCAACTTTATTAGATTTGATAATTGTTTTGGACAAGAGAGGAGTAATAGAAAAGGGAGTTATAGATTGCGATTTGTCGGATCATGAATTGATATATACTTTGATAAAAACTGACTGCAAAACTGATACTTCTAGGATGGTGACATATAGAAATTATAATAACTTTAATTACGATTTATTTCAACATGACTTATCTAGAATTCCATTATTCCATATTTTATATTTGAATGATGTCAATGAGAAAGTGTCCTTTCTAGTTGATTGCATTTCGGAATTATTTGATTTTCACGCTCCGTTAGTTACCAAAAGGCTCACCAAACCTCCTGCACCCTGGTTAACCGATAATATTAAATTTCTTAGGAGAATCAGAGATAGGGCGTACAACAAATTCAGAGATTCTAGGAGCCAAAATGATTGGAATTATTACAAACAACTGAGGAACTTTTCAAATAAGGCAGTGGCGAGAGAAAAAAAATCTTTTTTCACCAACAAATTTAAGAACTCATCAGATAAAGAAAAGTGGAAAATTTTGAGGAGTAACAATATTTTGAATGAGAGAAAAAATGATATACCAAATCATTTGAAAAATCCTCAAGATGTCAACAATTTTCTCATAAATTCATTACCTGAAATACACGACTCTCCCTTACTGGCATACTTTTATAAAAATAACCCTTTGATGAATGCTGCATTTGAATTCACATCCATCGACGACTTGACTGTTCTGAAAGTACTAAATTCAATTCGATCTAATGCTACAGGATCTGACGGAATAAACCTGAAAATGATAAAGTTATGTTGTCCTCATGTGGTGCCTTATATTACGCATATAATGAATTTCTGCCTTTCCAGTAACACGTTCCCATCTGCGTGGAGACGTGCCGTTGTTTCAGTGTTACCAAAGAAACCGAACCCAGAAAACTACAAAGACCTGCGTGGAATCAGTATACTTCCAACAATGTCCAAAATCTTTGAAAAGATAATTGAAATGCAAATTAAAAAACATCTTGATAGTAACGATCTTCTTCCAATAATGCAGTCTGGTTTCAGAAAAAGCCACAGCTGTACCTCGGCACTTCTCCACGTGGTAGATGACATTATGAAAGCCACAGACGATGGTAAAAGTACAATTTTAGTCATGCTAGACTTCAGTCGTGCTTTCGATACTATCAACCATAAAACCTTATTATCAATTTTGGAGCATTTAGGAATGAACGAAAACACAGTATCCTTATTTAGGGAATATTTGACAGGCAGGCAACAGAGAGTACGTATTGATCAGAATTACTCTGATTATCTCGATTTGAAATGCGGTGTTCCTCAAGGCTCTATCATGGGACCTATTCTCTTCACGTTATATACCAGTCAAATCGTTAAATGTATCAAGCACTGTCAGATTCATTTGTACGCCGATGACACGCAAATCTATCATTCATTTGAGCCTAGTGACGTTGAGGGGGCCTGTAAACGTATAAATGAAGATATTGATGAATTCATATTGTCATCTTCAAACCATTCGTTACAAATTAACGCCAAGAAGTCGAATATACTGGTCTTCGGTCCAAAAAACACCAGGAACTTCGTGAAGAATAATGTTAGTATTGAAATTGGAGGGAATAGACTAGAAGTAGTTGATCATGCTAGGAATCTGGGAGTTATCATCGACGAGGATCTTCGGTTTGAAAGACACGTGAATACACTTATCCGGAGAGCTTATAGTTCCCTGAAATTGATATATAGTAACAGACAATATTTATCACAAAAAATTAAAGTGATGCTCTGTGACAGCCTGGTTTTGTCCATTTTTAACTTTGCAGATTCTCTGTATGGCCCAAATCTCTCGAGTGTTTACAAAACAAAAGTACAAAAAGTACAAAACTCTTGCTTAAGATTGATTTTTGGTATCAGGAAATACGAAAGAGTATCTCATACTCTGAATATTATCAATTGGTTGAATATGGATAACCGGAGATTGCTACACTCAGCGTGCCTGTATCATAGAGTAATTCAAACGAAAACACCTATATACCTTCATAGGAAATTGAAATTCCGTACAGATGTTCATACATTGAATTTGAGGTTCAAAGGGCTTCTCACGCCTCCTCTCCATAGAACTCAACAATACAAACGATCCTATACTTACCGAATATCGAAAATTTATAATGAAGTCCCAACAGTTCTAAAAAAGATGACTATGAATAAATTCAAAAAACATTTAAAACATATCTTACTCACTAAACAGAGTCTCCCTCATCATTGAGTCTGCGATTAATATAGAAAAGTTTTTTTTTATCATTATTTTTCATAATGCGGTGCGTTTTAAGGTTGAGTGGAAGAGCAGCCAATTTCAATTTCTCTATGAGTCTTCATTATATATTATACTTATAAAACGCTGAACTCCGCCCTTTATGCCAACAAATCTATCTATCATGTTAAAAATGTATTTGTTAAACTGAATGAAATGAAAAATAAAGACGCTATTATTATTATTATTATTATTATTATTATTTCTGTAGTGAATCTTTGAGGTAGGATGATATGTATATCATAGTTGAGGTGGTCATCACTATTAACAGAAACTTGGGTATTTTCATGGAGAGAATGATTATTTTTTGACCCACGTCTAGTCCGAATCAAAAAATGAAAGTTAAATGAAAAGAGAAGTTGACCATGGCACACTTCTTACATAATTATAATAATTTTTTTTTCAACCCTCAAAACACCTCGGAATTTTGGGTTAAGTTCCATAATGGAAATGGTTTTGATTTCATGAAAGACTGTGGAAGAATTGAATTGAGCTGAAGCACCTGAAAAATCGAAATATTTTCGAAGCCATATTGTGTCCTATTAATGAATATTCACCAATGTCTTAATCCAAAAAATGGCGCCCTTGGGGTCTTATTATGGTTCTTTCGAGTTGATACGGGGCCCCACACATTTGACTAACAGAAAAAATACCCTCAAAGTATCTTACGCTTTGACTTGGAGTAGGTGTAAATCCTCAATTTCAACATTAATTTTCCATGGATATTACAATTTCTCTCTCATCGAGAAACAGAACCAAATTATCTGAAGAATATGTAGAGAAGGTGACTAATTAATGATTAAGTTTTTTTGTTTTCAGAGAGCAACTCAACTAAAGATTTGAGTGTTTCACTCTTTCATGAAAACATGGAAAATAATTATAAATAACCAAAATTAAATATAATTCTTCAAAGACCATTCCTCAAAGAATGCAATTTGAACAATGGGGGTTATCTATCCCTTTGGGAGGAAAACCGAGTCGAGATTCGTTTTTCTCGAGAAATTAGAGAAACGAATGGTGATTTCATTACAGTAACAATTCACAACATAGCTTGGGACCCCAATTCATTTTTTCGTTCAAATCTTTGTTCAAATGTTTGTTTGAATGTTTTTTTCTAGCTGACGAACAACCATCAAAAACAAAACTTGTACGAGCAATGGATTAACGAGGCCTCACTTTTTAACGTGTGAATCCCAGCAAGGTGGCCCGGCAAGGATTCAATTAACGAAAGTAGTGGATTTGTCCAACTCTGATACCCAAAGATGAACCTCCAAACGACACAAAAACCACCAGTATCGCATTGACACCGTCTCAACGAATGATCCCAATATCAGTCACATGTATCATCCTTGAGACGGCGTGTTCCGGCAAGAAATGGGTGTCCGCCCCCAGTCGTCGATGGCGCAGAGCCATATTTTCAGTGACCTCTGTAACTGATGCCTTTAATCGAAACCTGCCGTCACAAATCAAGCAAACCTTTGACAGTGTCATTAAGAATGGCCGCTTGTCAGCTATACTTCACGTTCGCCAGACTTATCGGCTGGTATCACCGAGCACCGTACTTTTATGTCTTCGCAGGACCGGAACGGAAGGATTTCAGCACACAAACTGGAGGCAATTTTCGGCAATTGAAGATCTACCAGGGGCTCTGCGAGAATCTGGACAAGAAAAAGCTGGATTTATAAAACATGAGTTATACTGATTCGATCTTCCCTTGTCTTTAGCTCTATAAAAAAAGTGTCGAAAACGTACTAACCAGGTCAAAAAAATGCAGACACGAGATCTGATATGAAGAATTTTAAATTACAAAAGAGATTGATTAGTTATAGAAATGGGAATACGAGAAGCAAAGATATTACATATCTCAACAATACCATGTGCTAAAATCTTATTGTTTCGATTCAAGTTTGATTTAATAACTCTTTTGGCAGGTTTCATTTCCATTGCTTTTCATTCAATATCGGTTATTCATTGACATACCTTTTTCCATACGAATTTGTGAATTTTTATATTTGAAACTATTAATTTCAGTCCATCTCATTAGCTTTCAGTGATCATTCTGGTTCAGTTTTTCGAATCTATCGGTTTTTAATATTGAAAGAGAAATTATACAGGAAATGTATGAACCGATGCCAATCAAAAATAAACATTTTCAGTCACAGTACCTATGAATATCGATACCGAGAAATCCACTGTTGTGTCGTTTGAAGTCACATAGTGATATTATATGGGCTTAAATGATGACTGAATGAGAAAGAAATAACATATTATGATGAAAATAAATATTCGAGAAAGAAATATTTGAGAAAATTAAAATTTTCAATATCCACTTTCAACAATTATTATACAATTGCCTCTAAGATTTTCACATGTTGTATAGCAAAACACGTTCATTTGTTCAATGTGGATTTTCATTAAGTAACGGCTACTTTCATCTAGTTCAGCGATATCCACGTTCATTGCGGTCAACCGATATTCAACTTACTATATAATCCGAAGCCGTCTTTTTGTTTCGATCATTCCATCAACTTACTACAATTATTCTTGTTTCTCAACCGTGGCTTTCAGGTTCTCTGACTGGATGCTTCCATTACCTCTGAATACTTACCCACGTCTGGAATTACTCTCAGCATTCTCATCGTATCAATAGAGGTCATTTAGACCAGTACTATATCGATATTGGCAAAAAATCACGCCTATCAAAACCGAAAGCAACTAAAACTTTTTCCACTTACCGTTGAGATACCTGGTATCTCTGAGGAACAACATTTTACTGTACAAGCATCTTTAACTCAATATTTGTTTGCTTTTTGATTTCGGCTCGAAAATCTAGGCAGTGGAAAATCAGGTATCCAATGATATGGATGATTTTCGCAATCCATTACGGACTAATATATTGTATTTTTGCTGTGAATAATTGACGAATGAGGCTTTTTGGCTCTTTTTTAACAAAACAAATCTTTTCATGAAAGAATAAACATTGAAATGTAAGCAAAAACTCAGTTGATATGTGTTTTTCATTCGCTGAATAATTACTCAACACATAAAGAAAATAAGGATCTACTGGTCTGTCTATTTTACTTTTCTTCGAATATGATGTTACCAACATGCTATATTTCGGTGAAACCGAAGTATCATCTATACAGAACATGAAATTCGAGAAGATAAGCTGATAGGGAGCTGAACTTCTTGATGACATGATGGAACAATTCACTACAAACAAGTATTTGAACGGTATTTTCTTTCCACGAATGAAGCCACTTTTTGTCACAATGGCATAATTAATATGCAAAATCATCGTTATTGGGTGCAGAACTATACTCATGGGATATTGGAACCCCATACTCAATATCAACAGACAGTGAATGTTTGATGTAGTTTAAGACACACAGAATTTTGGGAATGATTAAAAATTACTTGAACCAAATATCTTCAAATCGTTGAAACAGTAGTTTGGGTTCTGTAATCGTTGAGGTGCCCAGCATTCCTTAAGAAACAATCAGTGCAACAGTCCAAGAATGTTATGATTGAAGCAGCGATTAGCAATTGGTATAAGGAAATCACTTTGATCAGTGAGGCTTACTCATTTTTGAAATATATACTTCAAGTCATATCATTAGTGAAGTACTCGCCAGTATTCCTTTATAGCAATTTTCCAATCTTACAGTTATGTCCATGGTCGTTAAAAGGATCTAAACAAAATATTGGGTTTGCATTTGAACCGAAAGGGTTGGGATGGTTGTGAAAGAGTAAGAGGGAGTTGACAAATTATAGTTGACCTCAAAGAAAACATCCTTGAAAAATACAATCGACCTGCTTGATGTGTTTTTTCAAAACTCTCACGCACAACTAGCGCTGATTATCATAAAACTTGCTTTTGGAAAATGATTGAACATTCTACATGTGCTCTTTTTCTATAGTCGGCACTATGTTGAGAAACAGCATCATTTGATATTTCAAACCCTTTTCATATCGATCTATGTCCTATTGAAGTTATTCTCGGATATTCCTTTTTAAACCTAATACAGTCCTGCTCGCAGCTAAATGCAGCCAAGAAATCATCAGTATAAAAGATGGCTGGTGCGGCCATATATTTCCGCATTTCAGACAGGCGAATGATTTTCTCCGTTGATGGACGACTAAAATCTTGCCAAAGTGTGGAAGCAGGCTGCGTCTTTTCCTCTGATAAGTGGCGTCAATATTATACACGATTTCTTGTTTCTTACATTCGCCCCTCATTGCGGTCCATACATCACACTTATTTAGGTAGCTCTCGAGTCGTATTTATTAGAAAATATCATCGGTAGCGAGGGAATCCCTCAGTGAGGAGAACGCCAATTTGAGTGAGGAGTTGAGTAGTTTCCAGGATTTGTATATTCGGGAAAAACTGGATTGGAACTGAAAGAATATTTCCAGAACTGATCGACGAAGCATCTGTATGAAATATCAGATGAAGTAAGGAATATGGGGAATGACTCAGGATCTAAATGAAGTTGTAATTGAAGATGAACTATATTTGATGGAACTGGGTATTTTCTCGAAGGAAATAAATCCATACTCAGGCCAAACTTTTACCAAAAATAAAAACTGAGTTGGAACTCCAAATGACACTCAAGAAGAAGACACTGAAAATGAATGCAGATTCTGACAATTTTTTCTCCCGAGCTTCTCTTACCTACTTAGTTCTCGTTTTCGGGTAGAAGGTCTCAGTCTTGGAATAATCCATCCCTTCTTCTCCTTAGATCTGAAAGAATATTTCCCGAACTGATTGACGAAGTATCTGTGTGAAATATCAGATGAAGTTCCACGACCTTTATGTCATCCAAGGTATATGGGAAATGATCTAAATGAAGTTGTAATCGAAATCGAACTATATTTGATGGAACTGGGTATTTTGTTGAAGAAAATGAATCCATGCTGAGTTGGAACTCCAAATGGCGCTCAAGAAGAAGAATCTGAAAATGAATGCAGATTATATATTTTTTTTCCTGAGCTTCAGTTACCTACTTAGTTCTCGTTTTCGGGTAGAAGGTCTCAGTCTGGGAATAATCGATCCCTTCTTCTTTTTTTTTAAGATTATTTTGCTCGTGGGAATTTGGGAAGTGGCTGGATGTTCGTTACGGTATACCCACCGACGCAGGTATGAATAACTTGCTTACTTGCCCGTTAGTTCACATCAACTCAGTACCGAATGGAGAGAAAAAACATATTGGTAATCCACCCCTTCAATAACTTCGACCTCACACCAGTTTTCATGTTACCGGTTCATCAGCCACAGCACTTTTTTTTTGTATATGCAGATCCACACAAAAGGGGAGCCCTGTGATGTTCAAAGAAGGGACAAATTCCAAATTCCAAATTCACAACAAAGGGGTGGAAATTCTGTACTCTTCTAGCCATCCGTGTAGATATTGCCAAAGGTGGAACGATTGATAACAATTCAGAAGAGCACCGGCCGTGAAAATATCTATAGAAGAGAGACAAGTCTCTTCAACAAAGTACACAACTGAGGAGGCAAACCAGAAGACAGCAGTTTAGGAGGGAGACCCCGATGCCAAACTCGATCGAACGCTTTTTAAATATCTAGTGCAGCAGCTATCGTTTCTCCGAATTTTCCGATTGAATGCTGCCAAATATGAGAAATAAAAGCCAATAAGTCATTGAAAGATCGTTGATGTCGATCATTAATTAGTTCTGATTTCTCTAGATACTCGATAAGCTTCATATTGATTGCCCTTTCCGTGACTATGGAAATGATAGAGAGCAATGCTATTGGGCTGTAATTACTTTCCGTGACTATGGAAATGATAGATAGCAATGCTATTGGGCTGTAATTACAAGGTGAAGTTTTCTTCCCTTTTTTTCTTGCTGTCCTCCAGGACTTAAGAAAAACCACCGTAAAAGGTTGAATAATGAATAATTGTATAAGTACTGGTGTCAATTCGGGGACACATGCTTTCATACAATTGCTGGAATTCCATCAGATCGGCAAGCCTTATTTGTCTTCGGGTCTATTAAAATATTCCTTGTATTTCATTGATGAAAAATTATCTCAGGCATATGACTCTCGACAGGCGTGATATTCGGGGGATCTTTTCTCGATGAGTCCAGAGTGGAATTTCCAGCAAACATATTTGCAAATAAAGTGGCTTTTTGTTGGGCAGTGGTGGCTTGTGATCCATCCTGTTTGGTTGAAGGGGGAAATGAACTAGAAGTGAAATTTTTGTCAACAGCTTTAGCAAATGACCAAAACGAACGAGAAATCCAGCAAGTTTTGAACACATTTTATGAATATTTGCTTCTTAAGCAGCTTCAATTGTTGCACACACCTATCTCTTGCGTTAACAATTTGTAGTAATACTGAATACACTTTGACTATATGAGGTGGCATGTTTTCATGTGACACACAGTTTGTTATAACTCATATATTTATAATAATTCTTATAGGTTGCTCAACATTATCGAATACAAAGTCATGCTCTCACGGCGTGAATATTTGAACTGAATGATGAAATCGAATTGTTTCTTTTAATTTCATTACAAATTTTCAAAAACGCTTGGAATGATTAGCTTTCGTCGCCGAGGGGGCGTATATCCAATTTTTTGTTAAATTAATGTCAGTTTCGCTTCCTCAAAATCAGATATAATACGAATTTGAAGCTTCTCTTTTTTCGAAGGAGAGAAAACACAAAAGATGGATTCCAAGGTATATCTACCTCCTCAAATGTTATTCAAACAATATGCATTTCTTTGAAGTTTATATTCATCGGAATTATATAATGGTGACCTTCCTGGCCATTCTATCGTTACGCGGGAAATTTCGAGGTCATAATCATTCTGATTTTTCTAGTTCATTTCATGAACAAACTCCACGATGTTTCACATGTAGATGAAACATGCTCTAATTACACAAAGTTACAACAGAGGTAGCTACAGGAACTTACCTCGACTACCTTTATACGACTGAAAAAAAATAAAGAATTGCGTGAAAAATAGATACAAGCACATTGATAAATTTGAATGGAGCACAGGTGGTAAAGAAGGTTTGTTAGTAGTGATTTCCATTAGTGTGTGATAAGTGAGGTGTTACTCATCTTTCTCGATTGAAATATAGTAGTTGGATATCAATATTCTCATGAGTTGAAGAATCATTGAATCAGTGTTCAAACCTATTGTTGCTTATTTCTATCACCCTGTACCAAATAAGTGCCTATCTGTATTATTTTACAATACATCTTGAGATTTACTGGCAATGGATGCTTCTTTTTGGTCTTGATAATTTCCACAACCCTGTAATCGAGAAACCTTATGAAAGACAAGATACGACACAGCAGTTCATATCAGACTTCAGTTTTCATTAATTTAGACATTGAGAGTGACCAACTCTGGCATGATATTTCAGAGTCTCACACCAAAATTACTTTTTCGTTGACGAAGAATATTTTCCCAAAACCGAACTGTAATCCTCCTAAATGAAACAATATACTCTTCTCGCATTCGAGAAGTGTCTCCAGAGCTCTAAGCATAATTACTTATTTGACCAGACCTGCGAGACTACTACAGTAGAAGGTAAAGTATGGACTTTCTGTGGTGCCCAGGCCACCCATAAATATGTGATGCCCAGTAATATCATGTGCCAGCTTGGCTAAATTGTTACAAATGGACCATCGGTGACTATACGAATAGCACGGAAGATACACTGAAAAATATGTTGAGAAGTTCGATAAAAAGAAGAATATGGAAGAGTGACCAATTATTTGTCAATTTGATGAAAACAGTTGTATACCGAGTGACGAAGAAACCATTGACACGATGCCATTTTTTCATTCATAGAATTGGAAATTTAATATTCTAAATGAAAGTAGTATAGTGCCCAACTATGAAGGGCAGTAATTACTGGAAAATATAGGAATGCTTGTTTCGCTCTATTTGAATTATTTGTATGCTTTTCGACTACAATAAACATTTAATGTCTTCGGGAAATGAATTAACCAAAACACTTCATGAAAGCACTATCTGTAACAAGTAGGTAGAACAGTATCTAGAAATTCAACAAACAGCTGTAACACAAGAAAGCAGTATTTTTGAATCTTACTGTGAAAAAACCTAACCGCCATTTTGAATTCAGCCAAGCCACCTGACAAAAGCGGTGAATGTTACTCACTGCTGTTTGTCACTGCGGCAATCAACAAAATATGAACAAAACAAGGCAGCTTCTATGTTTTTTCTATAAACATGATAATCATTTCCAATTTTGAACATTTACCTTTTTATCAAGGGGCAGTGGAAATTAAATCGTCAATTCAAAAACGAATTGTGTTGTACCAAAATTTTAGCCTGATTGTCACAAATTTGCTTTTTCGTGAATACTGTATTTCTCTTCAGTTGTTGGGCAGTACAGTTCTTCGAGGATAATATTTTCAACAAAGAAACATACGAATATCACCGGTTCGATGGTAAGAAGACCCGGTGTAGGTGACAGTTTTCTCAAATTCAATATAGCGGCTCTCTGATGCAATTCATTTGATATATCATTCATCAAACATATAACTGAAGCAATATCGATATAGTGTTTAGATTAAGTTAGATACTTTGACTTCACCAATATTTCTACTTCGACAGATCGCTCAGGTGAAATGATAGATGTTTCCTCCACCAATTGGTAGAACGTTTCCTCCGCCAAAATATTTACTGAGCTCAAGAAAATATCACTGCCGGTCAATTCAAGGTATTTATCTGATGTCATGTCATAATGACAACGTAATGTCACTCAATTTTGATGACATAAGGAAGCTCATTATAGGACTAAGTACCATAATGAATTCATTATGGGACTAAGTACCATAATGAATTCATTGTGGTACTAAGTACCATAATGAAATTCTATAAGGAAAACATGTAATGGTTTGATCAAAAAAGTTTATTCAAATGTATTGATATAAATGCCATCAGATAAAATTTTGTATGTAATACGAATCATAAACAATCATGATGGCACACGCCGTGTTATCGGACTCGGCTACGCCTCGCCCGATAACATTCACGACTTGTACCATAATGATCGTCTTTATGATCCTTATTACATAAATAACTATTATCTACACCCGTACTCTAATAATACACTTATATGCCCACAACCCGTTTCATAATGAAATCCATTACGATACAGATTTTTCATTACGATACAGATTTTCAACCAATAGAAACCCATTATTTATCAATCAAGCATGATGTGCATGCTCTGCATTTGACATTTGTCAAGTCAAAATCGGTATAGGTATTGAACTTTTGAAGAATATAGCCAAATTTCGATAATCATAACAAAATGTCTGATACCAGCGATATGGGAGAATCACCTTCGACACCTTCTCCGACAGAAATACAGTTAGAATGATCAAATTTTTCATTTGACAAATGCATGATTTATTAATTATTTTTTCATCAAATATCGTGGGCTCTCCGTAGCCGAGCCGTCTGTGGCGCTGACATTGATCTTTCTCTCTGGAGGAGACATTGGTTCGAATCCGATCTCGAATAATCCTTTTTTTTATTTTTGATCTTTTCATATCTCATCGTTTTATTCCTCGAAGTAATACTATTAACTACAATTCTGTGGAATTTTTCGAAGAAATTCGTTAAATTAGTATTATTTTGTGCAATATAAATATAATATTTGTAGTTCTTCACTATTTATCGGGTGTAGATAAAATAGCGTATGCAACTCTCATGTAATGGTTATTAATACACTCGCATAAACCATACGAAACTCACCTTCGGCTCGATTCGTATCCTGGTTTATGCTCATATATTAATAACCATCATTACACGATCGTTGCATAATATACTATTTTTATTTATGTTCCCGCTTGTACATAAGGATAAGGGATAAGGAAATTATAATGCCTAAATGTAAACATCAACAAAATTCACATAAGGTGTCAAAATCTTGATTATTTCCATCACATCGAGTCATGAATTATCCGTATTATAATCTTTGTTTAGCTTTGTTTTTATTTGTGTACCAATGATACATTATGTGCAATATATTTCGCGTAACCACTTTATATTTTGCGCGAACAGTACCACCCAGGCAATTATGAGATTCCTGCATATTCTTTTGACGTTACAACTGCCCGAAATGATATTGGTACGGACACACTTTTAGATCGGTTTCGGGGTATTTGGCCACTCGTTAGTACGAGGTGTAGATTTTAACATCAAGTGGAATTCGAAGGTTTCTCACAATTGATAATCACTTCACTTCGAGAATATCACACCTCGAATAAGGCCGAAGATAACTACAAGCGTCATTGCGTCATCTGCCATAGACGAGATTAGTACATTTGCTATTTTTGTAATTAAAAAAAACGTGTTTCATTTGTGCATGGTCGAAGCATCACATATTTTTTGTAAATTTGGTAGAATTCTCCTGTGACAGTGAAATTTCTAGAAACCTTGGTTTAAGTATCGGGTAATTTTAT
The DNA here is from genome assembly GCA_032362365.1 of Zygogramma bicolorata. Taxonomy (NCBI): domain Eukaryota; kingdom Metazoa; phylum Arthropoda; class Insecta; order Coleoptera; family Chrysomelidae; genus Zygogramma; species Zygogramma bicolorata. The sequence continues at coordinate 305,671 of JAVJAQ010003929.1, forward strand.
TAATAGGGCCGAATTAAGTTCTTCCATGTCATCAATTCGAAATTTTGTAAGGTCAACAGCTAAAGCAGACTGAAGTCAAAACCAAACATTCACTTTTCGATAACAATTTATTAATTTTCAATTCATACCAATATTAGAAAATACTTTTCATCAGGCGCAACTTTTAAAAATTGATGAATTTCTTCAGGAGTTAATGTTTTTGACTGTTTTGGAGCATATTTTTCAAATTTGTGTTTCAAGAATTCACGTAGTTTTACGTATTTTGATATATCAACACAGTTTTTATTAATCAAGGTACTCCTCAGCATCGAGTACTGAGACCATGATGCTGATGATTTCAATCTTCTTGACAACTCTTCAAAATGAACTAACAAGGTTTTTCGGACAATAATTTACCTTGGCTCTCATTTTTCAGTCCATGAAGTTTCTGTAAACGATTTCATATTTTTCTCTTGATGTGCTTGGTAGCAAACATCTATTGCTTTCTGAACAATTTCTGGAGGTGTATTTCGTATTCCATTATATTCAATATCTAATAAATCTGAACTGTTTATACTATAACAATCAACAATAAATCTATTTTCGTTGGGTAAGTTCACAGCAATAATTGTGCAGTTCTTCGGTTTTGTTGTTATGGAAATGCCAACAATGGGCTACTCGGATATTGCGCGCGAATCGTCGGCGTATCGTTGTCAACATGGAGAACGTGTGATATCAATTTGACATGTGAGAATTCATGACTGACTTGGGTTATCGTGATAGCATTGAGAAATTATTTCTCACTTCAATGGCGGATATTTCTCACCTGCGTGAGAAATCTTTCGTTTTGAACGTATGAAAGTGATGAGAGAAGTGGCTCATTGTATAGCATCTGTACAAAAAAGTGATTTATATGTATCCCAGCGCCCGTCGTCGCTATATAGGCATGGATTAGTTTCTCCTCATTTGGGAATGCATCATATGTCTATGAATGATTCACATATATCAACACCACAGAGTGTTTACTATATATTTGTTATTATTTCTCTAATAGTTATAGTTGGTAGTATTATGGTTTTGTATTCCCTTTGCATTGAGTGAAAGAGTCGATATTCATAAGATAGTGTTGTTAAAATTTCGGAAACCAAATCTGCTTCCTTTCTCGAAACTTATTCACAAATTTTTTCATTGAAGCTTCTGTTTGGAAATCAACTGAAGAAGTAAGACGTATGGACTTTCCTGCCTAGGTAGCAGAAGAAATACTTTGCTGATTGATATGTGCCTGGAAGAATAAGTCGCTATCACTGTCTATAATGTCGTCAAACTATAATTACTATGAACATATGTTTTTTCATAGCAACCAACCAGAAACACTTGCGATTCTTTTCAAATTTTGTTTGAATTTATCACTATAAAAAAAATTAAAATATTGTTAGAATTGCAATAATTTAGAAATGAAATATCCTACATACATCATTATAAAAAATCGGGAATCAAATTATATGTTCAACTCGGTAACAAAGTAGATTAACTCAGCTGAAATCATAGCCCCACTCGGCTATCTATCTACGGCCGCTATCAGCTGCGGCAGTCAATTTACTAATTTGCTGCCCGGTGAAAGGAATGAATGTTTCATCTACTATTAGACTAAAACACAGCTCAGAACTCACAGAGAACTATTCTGAAATGAATTCAAAAGTTATGCTTCACAGATTTCAAAATTTCAAAAACGCAATGCATATCAGGTAGACATCAAAGTCACTTTACACCATAATAAAAGTCTGCGTGTCAGTCGTTCCTAGCTTCCTTCTGCACGGGAAGGCGTCTGTCACAGCTAAGATAATCCAATCCATCTTGGCACAAACTCAGATACTGTTCCAGTTGCACACTTGTAGTCTAGACCATGACGAAAGATAAAACACCTTCTTGGAATGGATTTCAACACAGTTAATACATATAATAGGTGTTTTTTCATCTTAGTATACTTCACAGAGATTTCTGGGCATATAAGTTATAAGTTCTGTCCCAAGATGGATTGGATGAGCTGTAAATTTCTGAATTTATTTCTGTGTTTCAAACATATCAAATATATCGATGTTGTCTGGGAATTGGCAACACTGGCTTCACTTAGCTTCTGAGATTGATGACTAGCAAATGAGCAGGTAATCAGTGATGAAGCGGCATCTTGCAAAGCTAGACACTCCACTCCACTAGATTGCACAGAGACAGCCTGCGTACGGAGAAGCTTACATCGTCAACCGTTCTATCCCTTCAGTACGTATGCAGAGTAAGCCCGTTATACGCTTCTAGTTCGGGCTCTTTGATGTGGAACAAGGGATGAAAACCGGACAGATGCGGTCACCTCATTTCAAACTTACAAACAGAATTATTGCAAGTGACTTACCTGCGATTGTCAAGTTTCATTACCGTTTCCTCTCCCTCTGATTCTCAAAGAGCGTTCGCTCTCCGGCGGCCAGGTCAACTTTGATGATGTTAATTATTATTCATTAATGAGTGTTGATTCTCGTCTAGTGGAATTCTCGTACCGTTCGTAGATTAAAGTCGTCACACCAGCTGGGACATGTGTTCATTTTATGATTGTTGTTGGAAAATCATCTAGTTTGCGAGAATTAGAGACAATTTATATTTGCAAAACAACCAAAGTCATAAGTACTGTTTAAATGTCATTATTTTGTGGTAGATGAACGTTTCATTCGTGTTTTTTTGGGTTCTCTACCTAGCAAAATATGAAAAAATTAGAATTGATATTGGAATCTATACAAGTGTAAAAGGGCAGATTTTCTCTAATATTCTCTCTTAGTTTCGTTTTTCTGTTTTTTTTAATGTCAGAAATATGAGTTTTGACGAATGGATCGTGCCTGGCTGCCACCCTTGAGAGACATAATATGTCAAACTCAAATTCCTGCCCTTTAAAAAATTCCAGCAGATTTCAATCGAAACAATTTCAATTTATTGTCTTTCATAATCAACAATATGATTGCATATTATATATTGTATAACATCACTTTGGTTGAATATTGCATATTCAACCAAAGTGATGGAGTGCATATATATTCTGTTCGTTTTTGAAAAATACTGAGTGTTATCTACCCGCGTACTATTATAATACACTTATATGCTCGTAACTCGTTTTATAATGAAATCCATTACGATACAGATTTTCATTACGATACAGATTTTCAACCAATAGAAACCCATTATTTTTCAATCAAGCATGATGTGCAAGCTTTGCATTTTGACGTTTGCCAAGTCAAAATCAGTAGGTATTGAATTTTTGAAGAATTTAGTCGATTTTCGATAATCGTATGGAAATGTCTTAAAGCAGTGATATAGAAGAATTACCAGCGATTCCTCCACAGATGTCTTAGACAAGAAAAAAATCAAATCAAAGGGATTATATTTTTCATTTGACAAATGCAACATATATGTTTTTATTTTCGACCAAACCAAATGAGCTCTCATGACCGAGAGGTCAATGGCGCGGGCAGTGATCCAAAACGTCCGGGTTCAATTCTTGACCTCGGCGAAGATTTTTCCCATTTTTTTTTCTTTTCTTCATTTTTCATTCTTGTATTTTCCGTGGTTATACCACTAATTATAATTTTGTAGAATTTTCCAAAGAAATACGATTGATTACCTACTATTATTGTGTTCAATATAAATACCTCATAATATAATATTTATAGTTCTTCATTATTGTATTGATAACCATCATTACACAATCGTTGTATAATATACTATTGCAGCTTCGATAAACATTTATACATTGTCATTGTCGATTATAACCCGGACTACTTCCAATTAAAACTTGATGGTATCATGATGAAGATGGTGTCTTGACTGACAACTACAAGCCCAAAACACTAGAAGGAATCAAATGAATGAATGATGATGAATGAATTATGTTCAGGACAATGCTGACGTATGAAATAGTATCTTTCAGCACTATATTTTCCCTCAATTTTTAGCGTTACATATGATTTAATCACGATGAATTTTTTTTAAATGGTAGTTTTCAAGGTGGAGGGTCCTGAAAAATTCAGTGGCGTACAAAAATAATGGTACTGGAATAATTTATTTAATACATTTTCATGATTCATTTTCACCCCACTGTAATCTCCAGCCAGTCAGAATGACCGTAGCGCCAATGTCCACACCTTGGCAGGTCGTGGGCAGTCGCTTTAATAATATCGGAACGTACGGAATAATAATTGGTCCTGCCTAATCCTGTGGCCGTAGAAGAATAGGAGCAGGATTTGCAATGCGGAGCCTTCCCAGCGTCGCAAATCACTTTTACTGCCGCATTATATGCGTTTGTGACCGTATGTAACAGCCATAGAGAACCTTTTACTAATGCCTCGCCTTGGATATCTCAGATTTAATTTCCACTCTTTAATATAAATAGTCGGTGTGAAGGGTAGCATTAATGCCGAAACTGCTATTCAATGGTAATTCAGCCCTCTGTTCAAGTGCTGCTTCTTTAATTAATTGCCGGGTTTTCGGCTCTGAATTTATATCTAAGCAAGGTGTGTTTTATTAATATTCGATGTGTTTGAACGTGGAATACAGAATTGTACCCGACTGCTACGATGGGTACTAGTCCAATCGCCAGGGATTGAAACAAGAGATATATGTGACATTCAGACATTCTGATTTGTGGACAATATTTCATACATACATACAAAATATTTTCGGAAAAAGGTGGAACTTTTCAGATTTCGTGTTACGTATCTAAAAATATCAAGAATTCGACAAATTTACTAAAGATCAAAATGATTTGCTATCAGGTCATCAACAAAAAATGTCCTTAAGCATAAACCTATTAAATCGCTAATTTCCGAATGGTGAAAGCTGAAAGGTCGACATATACACAGTGAACATCACTCAATATATCAATTCCTGTCAACTAAACTTCAAAATAGGAATTTATTCAAGCATTGTACCTTGTGACAATAAGTTATCGAAGGGCATGGCCCAGCTTTTCAGGTTGACTATTCGATATCTCAAATTAAGCAGTGCCAAGCGCGGTTAGTACTTGTATGGGTGACCTCATACAGGGAAAGACCACGAAGAAAGGCCATGAAACTACAGCAAAATAGCATATCATGGCTCGCAGGCAATATATTTATTTATCGAGATGGAAAACTTGAACTCTCAATGAATATTAACGAAAACTATGTGGAATGCCTACTCGATCGACTTCGTCTAGCAACTGATTAAAAAAGTTCGACCCGCTTTATCTCGGTAACTAATAGTGTCGAGGTCTGGTTAGCGCCATTTTCTTCTCGATTTGATTCAATTTGTGAAAGATATCACATTTTTTTCCATTTACCATGTTTTTTGGATGGATAAACTTTTATGCGCTTTCTCTCGACAAATAACAATATTGATAATCGACTCCATTTCTCATATCAAATATCTAATTTTATATTCATATACATAACACCACAAATTCAGTTCATTTGGTGATTAAATCTTCACTCTACATCAAAATAATAATATCGCGGGGTATCCCGCTTCATCATATTCTTTTGTTTTCACACTTTCGAACTACGAGTGGAAACTTAAGAAAAATGTGTTTTCAGTAATTTTTATCATGTTTAGGCTGATTTTCATCTTTCACATCTCATAACTAGTGTTTATATAGGTTTCTTTTTGGCGACAATTTTTATTGATAATTTGAGAGTGAATCGGTTTGATCTTTACTAAATTTCTCAAATTCTTGATATTTTCGTTGCCATAGGAAATGGCATATACAAATCAGGATTTTTGAAATTCACACCACAATACACTTTGAGCCTGAAAAACAAGAATATGACTATTTTCCGGATTCATTTCTCTGATGACTGGCAAAACTTCTTTTATTTTTTCTATTACTGATTGCAATCTATACAAGTGTAGAAGGGCAGATTTTAAATCTACTCCGAAAAGTTGCTGCGTCTATTGAAAAACAGTTCTTTCTGGATAGAACAAGTCCGATTAGTCAGCAACTTCTCGTATAACTCAAATTTTGCCCATCAAAAAAATAATAAGAAGTAATATATATTTATGAAAATACTTATCGTAAACGTTTTGGAAACTAAATGCGCCTCCGTTCTCAGAACTTATACGCAAATTTCCGTTCAAATGCAAATATGTCTTGTAGGCAATATTCGTAATTGACATTTGCCAAATATTTCAAATTTGACATAATATTGAATTTTCTCTCTCACCAAAGCATACCCTGCCCTCATTATGATTCGTCATCATTGCTGGCTATTATACGGAAGTCTTAGTCTCAAACCTTTGGGAATTATTTTATTATTTCGGCATTTGCACAGTGAAGTTAGACTATTGTGGAAACTTGAAAGTTTCTTTTATAGTTTCTATAAACTTTTGAAATCTCCTACACATTATCAAATTTGAAATATTTGGCAATTTTCAATTACGAAGATTGCCCACAAGAGATATTTGCATTTGAACAGGAATTGCGTATAATTTTTTTAGGGGTCGATTGAAAATCTGCCCTTCTACACTTGTATAGTAGGGTGTCCCTTATATGACAAAAAATGTTTTTCCCCCATTTCGAAATGCATCACCTTTACATTTTTAATTAATGCTATAAAATGCTCAAATGTAAAATCTCACCTTTCTAGCATAATTGCAACTAGTGCCGACAGAGCTTCAAAGTTCAGTAAAAATCGTGTTTTGTCCTGATATTTCGGTCTGCTATAAATTCACTATAAATGCATTAAATGTGGTGAATAAAATTAGAAATGAAATGATATGATCATTAATATTTAATTAAAAACTCAAAGTAATAATAACAATCAGTCAAGGTAACTCCTTTTTAGAGTAGTTTTTACAGTCCGGATACAATTTTCTATGTTCCTGGACACAGCGCAGCAAGAACTGTTTTTGTTCTCCTTCAGCCGTGATGAGTCCATTCAAATCTTTAATTAAGTTAACAGTCCTTTCTGCAGTATCATTCACAACTCTCAAATGACCCATTCTTCTTTTAGCTTCCAGGAAAGCATCATTATTATCCCAAGAAGATACATCTTCTTTCTACACTTGTAGAGATTACAATATTAATTCTTATTTTTTCAGATTGTTGTAGATGACAAACCCAGAAAACTCCGGAACAAATATTGATCCACCACAAAATAATGACGTTCAATCTCTAATTCTGTTACTCTTATTCTATTTTAATTCTTCTACTTAAAATGATTTTCATGCTTCATGATTGTTCCTCCTTTCCGCAGTCGGTAACTCCCCCAATAGTCAGTGATGGAAAAAGTGCAAATCAACAACCGACAGGTCTCATTCCCAATGGTAATTAGTTATCGAAAGACGTGGAGAGGCGAGAGATACCGACCGATCGAGAGGAAGAGAATCACATCAGATCAGCATCACTTGGACCGTCGGATCTGTCTCAGTCTTTTAATTAACATTCCTCACCTAACCTCTCCTCGCGAACCGTTACTTGCAAATTAAAGGCAATAACTGCCAGTCGAACGAATATCCGCGAAATGCTACGGAGATGTGCACCGATCGTTTTTGTTTGCTAATTGTTGAATTAATTTCGTGGGCCTTTGCCAGGGCGCGAGTCCGATCCCCTGAGATGTTCGATAGAACGCGATATCAAGAAATAATTCGGGGGTGAATGTCTCCAATATTGGGGCTGAAATTGAGATAATACCGGAAAGGGGGTGTTACTAATGGAGAGGAATGTATTCCAGAGTAATTTTTGTGTCATTCGAAGTTTAAACTTTTCCTAGAGATCAATTACCCTAACACCAAACTGATATTTTTGCACTCGACGCGCGTTTCGCTAACAAGGTTAGCATCTTCAGGAGAAAAAAATTGATACTCAAGTATCTTCTTCTCTAGGAAAAGTTCCACCTTTCACAACAAAGGTTCCAAACTCATCATTCATTAAAGATTTGTATAAACAGCTACAAGATATAGCTTATAGGATACTCAAATTCTCATAATGGTGTACGAAAGAATTAAATTATCCTTATACAACCAAAAAGGGGTCCATTTTTATACAACAGTTTGGTAGAATAAGAGTTCTAATGAAGTTTATACAACTCTCATATGACTGTTTTATACAACTCTTATAAGACTGTTCTATACTCATTTATACAGGTTACTGTGATAGTATATTACAGTCCGAGGTGGGAAGTGATTCATTCCTGTCGTGAGATCAGTTATTGTTGGCTATGATCTCCAGATAGGAATGAAACTTCCTACAGAGGTTTGTATACTATATTATTTACAACCATCATATTTTGATTAAAATTAATAAATCTCTGTTTCGTTCTGAACATATCTAAAATATTACATTTAACGACAAATTACCAGAAACGCGGTTTTCTTAGAATAATCAAGATCAATTTTTTTTTAAATGCTGTTATTGCGAGCACAATGAAAACATTTTGTAATTTAGTAGTTCTATATAGTTGTCTTTATCTAATTATATTTCAATTTGAAAGGGCATCATGCATTTTATTGTGAAAGTAGAGACTTATTAAAACGACTTGGGCCGCTTGGGCGAACATCAGTAGTAAAAATTATAAAGTCATTTGGAAGGTTTGTATAGCACAAATTTTGATGAGTCGCAGATTCTACTGATAGATTGTAGGTATGTGTTTGGCAGAAAAATAAAGTGCTTCTGTTTAAGTTTCGAGTAGATACTTGAAAGATTAATAAATAAAAATCTTGAAATTATCTCTTTTGATGACTTTATTAGTTTATCACTTCATGTGAAAATTATTCTTTCTCAATATAATTCTCTAAATAATGAAAAAGTCACATTTTTCAATTCAGTTTTATGTTTTCAACTCAATTGCTCGTAATGGCGGCGATAGCCGCTAAAAAAACCCTTATTCAAAGTTGGGGCTTTATAATACAACAATTTTATTACAAAAAAATGCGTTAGACAATGTTTCATTGCAAAATGAAACGATCTAGGATACATCTGTATTATAACTATACAAATATTTTTGAGAAGTAATAATCATATTGAGATCATACAGTTGGTTTCAACTGAAAATCAAAAGTGGATGTCATTTCTGAAAACAACAGGAGTTGTAAAAAGATTTCCATCACATCAAAAAGTGCCTCTGAAATAAAGGCAAAAAGGAGGGTAAGGTAATAGTCTAAGAGCTAGCAACGTTTTCGAGAGAGAATTTTAGGTAGGCCAGTTTTCAGATATGTTATTTCTCTCCCGAACGTCATACGGGCGATCTGGCAGGCGGTAGTGGTTGCGTTCATCAGTGCGCATCGTACCTGTGCAGGTGAAAAATCAATTTTTCAAATAATTTCAAGAAGCTTTTCTGTTTTTTTATTATTTTTGTTGACTTTTTTGCAACATGAATTTATTATTGCCAGGCATTTTCATAGTTGCCAAGCGCTGATTTTGAATTAAAAAAATTATTTTTTTCAAAATACTTTAGTATGGTTGTAATTTTTACAGGATGTTCTGTAAGTATCTGAAAAACTAAAATTAATTTGCCAAGCAACTATTCGACTGTTAAAACATCAGTCAGATCGATCTAGATGTAAGGAGTTATTGGACATGTTAGAATAGGAGAGACAATCACGTGTTAGTTGCGCAAGCGAGATAGTCGACAGTAGCTGGTAGCTGTTTCTAGTCAAGATGGCGTCAGTTTAGTCACATTGGTGTATTTGTTGCTCTTATTTTTATTGTTTTCAATGAAATTAATTTACAATGGCCAGTGAAAAATTGAAATGTGTTTTTTGTAATGACAAAAATGAAAAAATAATAACTTTTGTACAAGATACAATAAAAAAGTGTATTTATAAAACTGATAAATCTCAATTAGTTAAATTGGTTGAGAAGAAAATCGGTGATAACGCCGATAAGCCACCTTCGTGTTTTAATGTAGCTATCTTAGATGGCTTTTTCATGTTACACCCAATGAAAGAAGTACCTGTAACCTTCGATGCTTTATCAAAACAATTTCTGAGAATGATACTAAGATTCAAGTCCAATCGTGTCGACATTGTCTTCGATCAATATTTTACACCGTCAATCAAAGATTTTGAGCGTTCACGTCGGGATGAATTAATCAGCCAAGTTACAATTGGGCCCAATCAAATTCGTCCATATAATTTTGTCGCTGAACTGCAAAATATACATTTTGAAGAAGCCCTTGTTCATTTTTTTCATTGACCATTGGGCTGATGATGAAATGGCTCCTATCATTGGAAATTTAATAATTTATGTAAACTTCAACAAGTGCTATTCATAACGAGTTGAAAGTAATAAAGTTATCAAAACTGTTGAAGAAACATTGTCTTGTGAAGAACATGAGGAAGCCGATTTTCGGATAATATATCACATTTGCCAAATAAATGTCGATTTCGAAGTTCTGATACGCTGCTCAGACACAGATATTTTAATAATACTTCTTGGTAATATGGATCATTCGAATGCATCACTACAACTCTGGATAAATTTGGAAGTGGGAAATCATGAGCGATTCATAAACGGTAATCAAGTATATGAAATTCTAGGCAGTTCTGTATCGAAAGCTCTACCGTGCTTTCATGCACTCACAGGATGTGACTACACGCCGGCTTTTTTCCGGAAAGGTAAACTTCAACCTTTCAAACTGTTAGAGCATTCTGAACAGTATCAGTTAGATTGTCAAAATATTGTAACAGATGATGACGAATTGCTCGATGAGACATTTAAGATCTTAGAAAGGTTAATTTGCCATATTTACGGAGTTCGTGATTTATCGAACGTTAATGAAGCTCGGTTCCATCTGTTTTCGAACACTCACCGGTCTAAAAAATTGGGTGAAATGCCAGCAGTGATGAAAATGATGATGATGATTATCAAGATGTTTCTTTTTTTTGTGACACTATTATAGATTGAATATTTAACCTAATTTTTTTATATAACCATGAACATTTTTGTCTATTTTGATACTTAAGATTGACCATTATATTAATTTAAGGTATAACAATATATCTTTATTTTGGTACCACATCACTTTTCACTGTTAGATCGGTCTGACTGATGCTTTAACAGTCGAATAGTTGCTTGGCAAATTAACTTTTGATTTTTAGATACTTAAAGAACATCCTGTATGAATTACAACCATACTAAAATATTTTGAAAACAATTTTTTTTCAATTCAAAATCATCGCTTGGCATAGTTCAAACAACTATGAACATGCCTGGCAATAATAAATTCATGTTGCAAAAAAGTCAACAAAAATAATAAAAAAACAAAAAAGCTTCTTAAAATTATTTGAAAAATTGATTTTTCACCTGCACAGGTACGATGCGCACTGATGAACGCAACCACTACCGCCTGCCATCGCCCGTATGACATCCGGGAGAGTGAAAGAGATAGCATATCTGAAAACTGGCCTACCTAAAATTCTTGTTTTCCCGACGTTGCTAGCTCTCATACTATAAGGTGAGACTGTTGCACCTGGTACAGACCTAAAAAATTCTAGATGTTAAAACTCTATACGAAATGGAAACATATATATTTATTCTTGTAGTCATCACTTGTCACAATGGTTGAAATATTGAACTTGTGAAAATAGAAATATCCATAACTACAGTAAAAAGCAGGTCGATTTTATGAATATAAATAACTCCAAATCGAATTTTGGCAGTGAAGTTATGTTACATGAACGTATAGGCTATTTATGATTGCATACAAACAACGGATCCATATAAGATTCTAGAAGGAAATTGAAATCATGAAAAATGAGAACTACACCCTTAACGGATTTTTTTAAAAATTTTGTTTCACCGAATTCATGGTTTTTATATCATATATTATCATCTCAATTCCTGTTATCAACTTCTTCATTGCTTTATTGCTGATTTTTTTAAAATTTCGTTTCACCGAATTCATGATTTTTATATCATATATTATCATTTCAATTCCTGTTATCAACTTCTTTATTGCTTGCAGTCCGATTTCGATCATATTTGCCTCTTGTTAGTACAAGGTAGTCCCCACCAATAATTCGAGAATAGTTGGTGTTCCATAATATAAATTTTTGTCCTGCACAGTTATCATACATCGAATAAGGCTGGAGCTGACCAATGAGCCATAATTAATTACCCTTACACCAAATTTAAAACACCCACTTTCGACGCAAATTTCGCCATCTATTTATCTATTTGAATTTTTCACTTTCCTAATCAAGTTTCCGATTTTACCGAAATGAAAAGTGAAAATGTTGACTGACAAACGTACGTACCTATCAAGTAATTTTGGCTCAACCTGTATGCTAAACCCCTTATGAATGATCAATTTATTTTCGCGAATGTCAGAGTTCCCGGAAAACGAGACGGCTTCCTGCATCTTCAAAACAGGCAATTTGTAGGATAAGTTAAGGTCCAGAATCTCCAGATTCATTTCAATAATATGAATAAATATAAGGTGAATCCTGGCTCAGTCTAATGAGCGCCAGTTAACGTCGTCTCTCTGAATCACGACGCAATTTAAACAATTTGTGAATCGAAATAACATTAAAATCTGCCGCGGCAAAAACGTAAATTAGGCTCTGCATCCACCGAGTTGTTCTCTACCAATATCCTTCGTTCAATTATTGCGGAAATGTCCTCAGCTCTTTACTGAATCCATTCAATTTCATTTCAGTTATTCACTTTTATTTGATACTGTCAAAGTTACTTTTCAGAGTTAGGTTAGGTTTGACGTGAGTGGGTCTACACTGCAACCCTGTAGGGTCTGTTGTGGCTCACACTTGATTCATACTCCACCAAAGCAAAAAACCTTCTTGGCGAAGCTGATCAGTTGAGTTGGTGAATGATCTTTCAGGTCTGAGGACAGCAGTAAAAATCTACCAAACATCGAGAAGCTGTTTCGGTCCGTCGCGGAGCAGGCACAGAGTATATGCTCTGCGGTTTCATCATGTTCTAAGTAGAGACTGCATGCCGGATCTCCCAACAGTCCAAGTCTCGTCGTATTATTATGATAATTCAGACAACAGTGGCCGGTGAAGAAGCCGGTTAGACAGAGTATATTATACCTACTGCACTTTGCTATCCATGGAATGCTCCATAAATGCCTTCGAGTGGTCAACTTTGCCAGAAGTCTAAGCCTCTCCTTGCAGTCCACTTCTCCAGATAACCATGGAACTTTTGCCAAGGATTTTTTGCTATTCTGGCTATTCTGTTCAAGATCTATCACAAATAATAATATTATTATTCCTAAAAAACTTGTTCATAATTCTAAACAAATTTCAAAATTTCATACCGAGACTTTGAAAATGTCAAGTACGCATTGATTCTCCCTACATCAAAGCCACTGATTCACAGTAAGCTCTGCTTTTTTCAAGTCAGGCCACTGGGGAAATCAATCAAAGATTTTCATGAAGTAGTATTCATCGCTGTTTATATATCGCTTGATAGAAATGAATGCATTGACGTGCTACTCATACGTTTGCTTCAATGTGGTTGAAAATGTTTCTTGCTGAGTGGTATTTATTTAGACTTTCATTTCTATACAATGAACTCTATCCACATGTGCTACAAAGGAAAACTTCAAAGAAATTCAAATCAAATAAGGCAATTGAATCCAAACAGAAAGGTTGAAATGGATTTTTTGGTCAGAGGATGAAAAATCAAAGGTTTGAAAAAATAATATTGTGAAAAAACGTTCAAATATTGAACATAGATTTGTAAAAAAACTGAAATGAACGGAAATTGAAACCAAGATTCGAGTTGGGTGTGCTAACGATGTTTCGATCGCTAGTATCAGCAATCATCTTCAGGTGATGACTGTCATCCGCAACCTATATATAAACAGCATCCTGCAGAGTGATGTGAATAGTGAGATCCTTTGTTTCGCTGCTGATACAGATATTAAATTATTAGCTGAAATTTGAAAAAAAAAAGAAAAGTAGAAATGACAAGAATCAAATCCTGGTTCGAATATAATGAGTAGGCCTTGAATAAATACCCTTTACATTTTCTAAAAATTCAGTACCGAACATGGGTCTCATCAAATTCAATGGGGTTGGTAAAATACCTGAAGCACAGTAAATAAAGTAGTTGGTGTTATTGTGAATAGAAAATTGAAATGGGAATTAATATATCTAGCAGCAAGTTAGAAAGTTGAGAGCGTTTATATAACGTTTTTTTTTACTTGAAAGCAGTAGTCGATGTGGAGCATATTGAAAGATCGTATAATTCTTCGATAAAAACGTAGCTGTCATTTGGGGTCCTAGGTTGGGACGAAGAAAATATAGAATCATTGAACACAAAAGTGAATTCTCGATATAATTCTGAATGTAATATAAAAAAAGGATATTTTCTAGTGATCTTCTATACACAGAATCACAGATACAAGGCGTCAGCCAAATATTCTGTTCGACCATTTTTTTTATTTATGGAGAATGGAGATTCACACGAACGGAAAGCCCTGTAATGTTCAAAGAACACCGCGTTAATCAAGGGACAGGAGATACGAATTAGGAATCACTAACAAGATGAATTTCCTTTTTCTGAATAGAATTTAGAAGCCGCAATGAATGTATTGGTGCCGAACTCCACACGTAAGAACTGTATTTTGAGGCAGGTCATATCTGAGCCTTGTAGATATCATCAGAAGCCGACAAGAAGTGAGGTATTCCTTTGCACGAAATAGAAATCCAAGTTTCTGGGAAGCACCTTTAGCGATCGATCTCACATGACTTTCCCATGAGAGATTATCACTGATCGTAATTCCTAGCATTGTAGGAATAGGTACTCCTGACATCTGAATACTAGATGATGATAGATCGGCTCTTCTTGAGGAGAGACATGCCTGTGTAGCATTAATTTCCACCAGGTTCATGTTAACCCATTCTATTATCTTTACTTAGTCATCGTTAGTTTTACTGACGTGAATGTGTCTTTGAATTTTTGTTTCTCGAGCTAGCATGGAGACTCTGGAAGAGATACTTGTATGAAGAGTACTGTCGTCCGCAAAACTATGTAATGAGCAAGATGTTCTCGAGCAAATTATTGATATGAAGCAGAAACAAAGTGGGCGCCAGAACTGAACTATTTGGAACACCTGCATTTATTTGGAGAATATCAGATAATACTCCATCAAAAACTACAAAGACCGATCAGACAAGAAACTCTTCAACAAAGCCCAACTGAGGAGGCAAACCATAAGACGACAGTTTAGAAAGGAAACACCGATTCGATCAAACGATCGAGTGCAATAGCTATCGTTTCTTCGAATTTCTCGATTGAATTAATAATAACTAGAAATAACGAAATCCCTATAGAACCAGTTGATCACACTTACCCAAAAAAAAAATATAATAACGAAATTGGTCCTAGCCAAATGAGAAAAAACTATTGGCCAGAGATGCTGTCACTGGCACTGCTGGCACCATACATGAAAGCTATTTTACAATCTGAAATGAAAAACATCAAGAGTTTGAAATAAAACAAAACCAAAGTGAAAACCCCAATAATCAGCAACATTCAATTCTTTGATTAACCAGTCCTCATAGAGGGTAATGATATCAGTGATAGAATTCTTGGAATATTTAGGAAATGAATTTGAAAAATATGCAAAAAATCCTCGAAAAATAATGGTAGTCTCACTTCATAAGCACTATCACTTGATACGTCAATGAGATGTAATTCAATATTCGTCGTGGGAAACAGTTCGGAACGGAGTCGTTTCCTAGGTAGTAAATATCATTTTATGCACTGAGCTGACCTATTGAATTCTAAATCCCGCACAACTGCACGAAAGACTACATAAGTGATTTTTTATATATGATCAATCCCGTGATATCGCTATTCAATTCACATACTCATTAAAAAACATCATCATCATCACAATTACGATTGGTGAAATTCAAAAAGCTCCAATAGCAAATGTATCACAACTGTCAGATTTTTCTTCATCATCCACACTTTTACATTCATTCACTCTGTCAAAAATTAATAAAACCATCAAAATAAATAGAGATCAACACAATCGCTTAACAAGAGTCTCAGAATTTCAATCAATCAATCAATTCGTTTATTCTCCACCATACAATAGAAATAATCGATAATAATTCAACAAGTGATGTAAATAAACAAAGGAGAATCCATATAGTTCCGTTTCCGGTACTGTCCATGGAGCTTCCGGTACTGTCCATTAATAATGAAAATTAAAACAAACAGCATCCTGTTCATCACAATGTAACGAATCTTCACAATGAGTTACCAAATTCCTTGAAATGACACGGAAAATTCTTTTTCAAAAATAATCGGAAAAAACATTTATTACATCATTTTTTGTTGCCTCAAGAAGATCTGATTTAATTATTCATTTTGATGTCTTATTTTCCCATTTCGATATTATTTTTGCTTATGTGATGTCAGTTTGATTTTCTCTACCAAAAGCATGTAAGTACATGTTTCTTGAGAAATGAATCGTCAAATAAAAAAATAAAATGAAATATTCTGCTTTTTTTCTATACTGGCTTTCATCAATCGGCAAATAATAACTCATAGGAGTAAGATCATGATTGATTCGGAGTCATTGTCAAAATGACTGATCGATGTCTAGAAATGTCCATCTTATTTCTATCAACTCTGGGCCGTACTAAATATCTTGATTTACCAGGCTGGTACAGGTCGGGAAGAGCCAACTGAAATTTATTCTCGACATTTTTGTCCAATCACATTTTATTCTTGATGAACAATTAGCCACTTTACATCCTGAAACAAGATGGTAAAAAATAATCATTCTTTCGAATGAATGTATATAATATAACATTATATAGTGATAAGTGCATAATTCATTTCGCAAAATATTTCCCAGATATCCATCTATTTGCTATATAAAGGGAGACTTTTCACTTTATGAGCTTCATCAGTTGAAACTCCAATAAAAAAAGTTCATCAACCTTCAGTCGGAGGAAACCGAATAGGTTTTGGAGAATGAAAATAATGAGATGAATATGAAACGAATATAAAATATAAAACTGCTTTTTAATTCAGATTTTCTTGCTATTCGTTTTGATCGTTGTGAACCCTTGATCAGAAAAAAAAAACAAATAGGTAGACTAGCATATTTTTCTGCAAACGATGATGAGTGCAAGAAAAATTATCATCAATTACTATTCTGTTCAAACAGTAAGAGAATCACAACCACGAAATTGTATTTTCTGATTTTTTTCCTTTTGGAAGCCGTCTGACATGGCTTCACCGCCAGGTCTCCGGAAAGAACTTCAATTTCTAGGGCTTATTGAGGTTTACTTCCCTTATACTTTATGATGCCCATTCCAAAAACCTTGTCTCCTGCACAAGTTTGTGCAGGTTGATTGCTGGGTGTTTGTCATATTCTTCTGGATCCAAAATTGGTTTTCCACTCAGTTTTCCATATATTTGTTGCCTTTCATGATCGAGAACCCCACATTCTCTTTGTCACATTGTATGCAGCTAAGGTCGCCGTTGTACAGCCCTATCTTAATCAGTTGTCTTTTGAGTGGACAGTATCCAGTCAACAGCCCCGTTATAACCCTTATCTGATTCCTGTTACACTGAAGCAGGTCTTCGATCTTTTTCCTCGACGGTCCTTTTATGAAAGTTCTCCCGTGAGCGTTACTGGGTAGAATTCTCCAGTAATCTCTCTGCTTTGTTCTCACCCAATTCCTTATGTGACTCCGTACCGTTGTTTTGGGTACCCACTTCGGGCTCGGGTCCAATGTATGGTGTTGATGATCCTTGTCTTGCAAGGTCATCGGCTTATTCATTGCCTGCGATACCTGAGTGACCTGGCACCCATTGTATAGTTATTTTCTGATTCGGTCAATATCAAAAACAATAATAATAGTTCAATATCATTAGTGTGGTTTGCATTGAAACGTCTCTCACGAATTAAGTCTTTATGATTCACTCAGACATAAAAATTCAAAACTCTCGACTCTTCTCCAGCAACTCAAACTTCATCGAACTCTCGAATAAGTTAACACTAATGCTCGAGTTCGTTGTTTTCGAGCCGAGCCCGGAATTTATGTCTGTGTAATTTTTATCCATCCAATTACCTTTCTGTTCTATTCAGCAATTCTGGAACAATATTTCAGAGGATTGAAGAACATAAAGGGGGGCGGTGAGCCTTCACCCCGAGCCGGGAGAGCAGTTCAAGTTGGACCTGAAACGGTTTGATTTGTTGGTGCCGTTAATTGAAAACCAGAGGCAATTACGTAGTCGGCTATGATGCCACTCCGTACCGTTGCGTCGGCAGTTGGGGTTTTTCGTGATTGGGAAGTCGAGTTGAGAGATTCGCAGAGCCAGATTGGCGTTTTTTGATATCACAAGGTAGTGGCTGGCGATTGAGAAACTCTTTTCCACTTTCACTTCTCCAAATAATCAAAAGGAAAACAGGAATCGAAATCATCAGCAAACTGTTTTTTTTTATATAGATTCACACGAAAGGGAAGTTGAGTTTAGTTTAGTGTCATTTATTTACCCTTTCCAAATAACATGGCAATATAATAAAAGGTAAATATGGTCGAGATTCAACTGAGTTCATCTTCCATCTCGCCATTTATAATACATACACAGAGGGCATTTCTTTAATACCCCCCTTTTATTTTTCGAACGGGATAACTAGAAAACTTGAAACTTGAGATTATGAAATTGATGCATAAATAGTATAATCTGGAGTAAAATTGACAGATGAAAATTTCAAGATGGCGACTGAGCGTCATCTGGAAAAAAAATCAAATGGAAAGGGGGGTTTTGTGATACATGAATAGTTACAACCCTAGAATAAGGATCAACAGTACTTAGTTTCCAGCTTATTCAAATACAGTTTTCCTGTTAATGTTCAATTTCATTTTGGAGATAGTTCACGTGGTACCTGCCTGCTTGAAAAATCGAAAACTAAATGAGAACATTCGAACTGAACAATGATGTTCTTTGTCGTACTGACATTTTTTTGTCTTTTTTTATGGACAAAAAATATACTATCAACCTTATCGGGTTTTTAGGGATTTCCTTATTGCAGAGAAAAATGAATATTTCTAGAAATATTGTTGAAGATATTGACTTCATATTTTAGAGTTGTAAAGTATTCGTCAGGATCTTCACAATGATGTATCACAAGCCCCCCCCTTAATAATCAATTTTTTTCCCGGTAGTAACCAATTTCTTGAGTTGACCCGTTAAAAAAATAAAAGGGGGAGACATTAAATAAATGCTCTGTATATAAAACGATTATTATACACATATATATGACTACAGAGAAAAAATATACAAATTATTTCCAAGATTATAACGCATCATATAGGCATGTATGCACACACCTAGACATATGGAAACCGTTCGGAATTGTTCATAAAAATCAGTTGGAACATGTTGAAAATAATACTTCGAAATACACAGTAACACGGGTCAGCACAGTGAAGCGACATCAACCTTTGGCAGCTTGTTTCGTTGATTAAAATTGTTGCATTTTCTTCTTGAAATTGTATAAGCTATTATTTTTTATTTCACTTGGCATCTCATTCCACCTTCGTGCAGATCATAGGTCAAGATGCACAAGTGAAGGAATTATGGTATGAACTTGATTGGTGTCGTGGAATTCTGAAGTGATTGAAGTGACCGTGGTGTCTTGTATCATGATTAATTATGCCTATAAGGATTCAAACATTCGAATTAATACTTTGGTCCTTTGTTATGGAGAATATTGATGAAGAAATGATAATTGTGCAATAACCGTCTCCTTTTTATAGTTAATATACATTTCCTGTCCAAATGAGGAGTTAAATCTCATGCAGGCATTTTACAACTGTTGTATTTTCTTTGATGTTTCTACTGTTATACATTGGTTATAAAGTGCATTTCTTTGATGTCCTTTCTTTCATTTTTTCAACGTATCAACTCGAAGAATTGAAACATGGGAAAATGAAATGGATGTATGAATACTATATTTTAGAGTATTGACACATGAAAATTTCAAGATAGCGACTGGGCGCCGTAACTTGAATGGAAAGGGGGGGTCTTGTGATACATAATTTTCAAACTCCTGATGAATACTTTACAACCCTAGAATAGGAAGTCAATATCTTCATCTACCACAAAATGGTGGAACATTTGATAATCACCTGAAAACAAACATATTAATATCGATATTTCTATAAATATTCGTTTTTCCCTGTCATACGGCAATCCCAACAACCCGATGAGGTTTGAGAGGTTATTTTTTGTTCATAAAAAAAGACAAAAATGTCACTACAACAAAAATCATTGTTCAGTTCAAATATTGCCATTCAGTTTCCGATTTTATTAGTAGATAGGTACAACGTAAACTATCCTCAAATTGGTCAATTCAACAAAATAAAACGAGGGAATGGTATTAGAATATGCCTGCAACTACTGTTGATCTTCTAATCACCGAAATCCCCAAAGTGAATCCTAATGAATTCGATATGGATATTATTATTCCAACAAGATGGAGCACCACCACATAACTCCAGACAAGTAAGAAACTATTTGGACAATACTTTCCATAGTTGTTGGATTGGCCATCGAGGTACTATGGAATGGCTATTCAGCTTGCCAGATTTGACACCTTCAGACTTTTTTCATGGAGCTATTCGAAGCAGAAGGTGTACGAAACTGAACCTGCTTCAATATCGAATGTACGACAGAGAATAATGAATATTTGTAGAAATATCGACGTTGCTGTGTTCGAAAATATTCAACCTGAAATATCAGATAGGCTGCTCTTATCTCAAGACGTTCAAGGCAACCATTTCGATCATCTTCTGAACTGACTTAGCTCATTTTCTCAAATTATGAAGTCAAACGTCGATGTGTGCGCCCAGCCGCCATCTTGAGATCTTTATGTGTCAATTTTACTCCAAAATGTGGTATCCATGCATCAATTCCATCATCCCAAGTTTCAATTCCATGAGTTGACCCGTTCAAAAAATAAAGGAGGGGGGGGCATTACAGAAATGCACTATATACAATATCTCCATAATCAAGTAATGATAGTGTCAGGGTATTGAACAGTTGAAATTTAGTTTTTTCATTATGCATTGTTTCCAATCTCATATAAACTATTTTTTGCCTACTTGGTATCCTTTTGATCCTTGCTTCAATAATTCGCTCGACTTATGGCAGTTAGCGATGCTGAGATTCTTATTCAGCATTAACGTTTTCTGTACCATAGAATTTCGACCATAAAAAAATCGGGATAAATGTTTCAGCGAGATCACCAAAGTATCCAAGCAACACCGCTTCATTGCTATGTTCTGCACTGTTTTCTGTCATCCAGTTTGGTACAGAACATACAGAATATAATTTTTTTTCATATTCTGTGTTATAGAATTCTCTTGATCTCTTCGAGAGCAAGTACCCCTCCCTCTCATGTTTTGAGAGAAAATTGATGTTATATCAAATTCCATGTTTTGTTTCTCACTTCCACCAATTCCATGACATATAACATAACATGCTGGGTTATCGCACGTTGAAAGGTAAGGCCTCGTTGATCCATTGCTCGCACAAATTTCGAATTCTGAGGGTTGACGTGCATCAGCTGGTTAACGAAAACGAAGAACTTTGAAACAATTTTTTAGAACAATATATATCTCACGCCATTATTTTGAATGAAAATAACGGCTTCAGTTATATCGGCGGTAAAAGATCGTCATGTTTTAACGTTCGAGTCAAATGTACAGTTCTTCATTTGAAACCTGATATTTTTGAAAAGTACTCTATAGGGTATTCCATCACACAATTCTATAAAATATTGTCAGTTTCGACTCACCCAGTATTAGTGAAAAAACATCAAGCCGAATTATTAATCGACAAGGAAAAAGTTTCATGACAAAATCTGTTGGTTTCTGTTGGGAATGAGGACTGTTAAAAAGGTGTGCTTCTGTATATACTCGGTATATAGAAGAGTGAGTCTACAGCAAAAATTACCTTTGTCCTTCTCCTTGAAACTCTGATGGAAGTTTAATCTGCAGACACACTGTAATATTTTTCAAATGGAAATCATATAATTTTGTCTCATTTTTATCTATTCATTGGTAGAATTTTTCTCTTCGAATATATCGTAATTTTATTGTACCTATTTGACAAATAGATTTTTGATAACATCGAATATGATTGGTGTGAAAATAAATTCTCGAATAAAAAAATACAAAATTTCTAATGCATTGTTAACAATGATCTTCATTTGTTTGAAACGCGAATGTATTTTTACTGAGAAATCCATAAATCTGCTGAAAAAATGACTGTTCATGTTTTTACTGTCAGAAAAATCCCTCATATGGTTCCATCATTCGATCCCCAAGAAAAAGTTTGGATTCAATACCTCTGCGAGTCTGCTGGAAGTGCATTATAGGTATGATAAATAGTGAATACATTGTACTACAATAAATACAAACAAGGATTTATGATGTAATCTAGTTAGCAACTTGAGCAACAAATTTAAAGGGGGTATAGTTTGAGTAATGGCGGCCATATGTTCATATGAGGCGTAATATCACGTCCTGGGGGAAGAGTAGATCAAAAGGGCAAACCCCAATATAAGCTCGTTGCTGCCAGTCGAAAGCTCGTCTTAACCTAGGACCGACATGATGAAGTGTATCATTCTAAATACCGCGATTCACTAATTTTCTCACCCAATTTTGTTGGAGATTCACCGCTCCATCTTCTGGAAGCCCTAAGATATCAATGAACATTCTTTCAATACTTGAATGTTTCGATTTGCATAAGTTGAGTTTCTCATAACGAACCCTTTCTTATTGGCAGTGTTACAACGGTTATTAATGTTACCAGTTAGTTTCCTTTTATACAACGTATGCGATTTTTGCGGTATGGGCGTAACAAAATTCAGGAACATAGCCCAAGTTATATAAAATGAAGTTTTTTGTCGTAGTGCATACCAGATTTTCTACCTATTTTTTCAATAATTTTGAAAAGGTGGAATTGTCTACTGAACAAAATGTTCCAATTATAAAGTTTGTTTATAGAGTCATTTGAAGATTTGTCGTATTTCAAAATTTAGTATACCTACTATTAGAAAAGTAATTTTTGGATTTTTCTTCTCAAAGTCGATGCAAAAAGAATACAAAACGTCCATAAAAAAAGGAAAGGAAATATTTAACAAATGGTCTTTGTTGGTATGTGTAAACTTCAACAGAAAATAAATGTTTTATGAAAAAAAAAAAAGCGAAACGGTGATTGAAAAGAGTCAATAATTGCATTGACGAATATATTTTTAATTACTGTTTGAATGTCATTACTTTGTGGTGGATCAATATTTTCTCCGTAGTTTTATGGGTTTCTAACCAACCACAATCTGAAAAAATTGGAATTAATATTGGAATCTATACAATCTGCCCTTCTTCACTTGTACAGATTTCAATATTAATTATTATTTTCTCAGATTATGGTAGGTTACAAACCCATAAAACGACGGAACAAATAGTTTTACTATTATATCATACATAATCGATGAAATTAGAACTTTTGTTGTAAAAGTTGAATCTGCCCTAGCTCCAAAGTGATATTATAGCACTCGACGCGCCTTTCCCTAACAAGGTTATCATCTCCAGAAGAAGGAAATTGACACTAAATCTGGAGACTAGGGTTGGCAAAGTGTATGGCTACAATCTGAGGACTGCAAAGTTCCAGTGGGACTATGGGATCGAAATGGAAAAAGCAAATGCACATCTTACGGATCCTACTCAGAGGAATAATAGCTGAAGAAAATTAAGATAACGTAAGAAGTTTGTACAATTGAGTTACCAAATTTCATTATCAGATTTGAGCTTCTATTTCAATGAAAATTGACAGAAATTCTAAAAATATTGTGTTAGTTAACTTATTACACTATCAGCTTTGACAAACCTGCAGTTCGCTACATTTCATAGTCTGCCAGCCGACCTAAAGGCGAAAATACAGTGCGTTTACATATACATTCTGAGAGGTATTGGTTTGGACATCCACTGTCTATTTACTTTTCAGAAATCTATCGAAACCTGTTGCAAAAAACTTATGAGATGGAAAGAATTCAATTGAAACAACACATAACGAATCATGGAATTTGACTAAACAGTAAAACAATCAAATACATAACAAATACAAACTTTGAAAAGAAATGAGCAGAGGATTTCCAGTAGCCAATAGTGAGGATGGAAACTCATTGAATAATTGGAACGAAATTTAAATTCGACAAGGTGCTCAAGTACAAACAAGGATTGAAAAGAATTCTGGTCAGAAAATTATAGTTGAAATTCAGTTTTCTTTATCACATGCAAATTCACACGAAAGGAGAGCCCTGTAATGTTCAAAAGACACCGCGTGAATCAAGAGACAGGTGATACTAATTGACATTCATTTTGAATTTCCGAAGTTTGTAAGCCTCAGAAAAATCTCACTTAGCAAGGAAATCCAAAGATCAGCAAAGTTCAGCTGTGTAGAGACTGTCAAGGTCTGAACGATTGATGACAATTCAGAAGAGCACCGACCGTGAAAATATCTATAGAATTAAGCATACATTATTATTGTGACAAAAAATAGTGTGAAAATATAAAATATTGAATGCGAAATAATAGAATAAAAAAAAAATACATTCAAGAATATATGAATCAATATGAACGAATGTTGAAACCAATTATCAACTTGAGTGTACCCACGAAGTTTCGATTGCTAGGATCCGCCATAGTGTTCGGTGATGACTGACAACAATTCGATATATTCTTGCGCTCTGAATATGTTATCTGGTCTTCATAATGGGCCACAGCATTATACATTTTCAGTTGATGTCTTCAATAAACACAAGTTTTCAGTTGCTTCATCACAGAAACGATGTTTACTCAATTCCTCGCAGACACTATCATCTACAAGACTGAGTTAAAAATTCTTCGGGGAAATAAATTCCATATAATACATTGATATCATGAGTAGAGACGGTTCCATCAATACAACTCTCCCACTTTTATACAAAGTCGCTTATCACTGATACAGAAAAGGATCATAGAAGTAGATCGAAAAGATATCGGCCTTAACTATCCTTGGGGTCCGCCACATCTACCATCAAACATCACCGACTCCTCCTCCACCAAGGCTGCAAGACCGAGTTCAACAATTCATCAAAGAAATAAATTCCTCATGATACATTGATATCATCAGTAGAGACTGTTCCATCTTCACAACTGCTTTCACTTCAATACAACGTCACTTATCACTGATAGAGAAAAGGATCATAGTGTAGATCGAGAAGAGTATCGGCCTCAAACTATGCGTTAGGGTCCGCCACTTGTTACCATCAAACATGCACCGAAGCTCTTCTTCATTATGGAAAAAGTTGGAACAGACACTTCAAGACCGAGTTCAACAATTCACCAAAGAAACAAATTCCATATGATACATTGATATCATCAGAAGAGACTGTTCCATCTACTCAACTGCTTTCACTTTTATACAACGTCACTTATGACTGATATAGGAAATGCACTATAAGTTAAAACACGATGAATTTCCACAGAATTTATTGTCTTCGCGACATGTTTCGATACACTGTAACTTTTTCAAGTGAATGTAGTATACCACTAAATTATCTTCAATGGAAGATCCTTGAATACATTTCTTATCCATAAAAATAATTCCTATTCCTAGAACGATACCACTTATATAAAGTGACAATAACATGTAGGTACATACATCGAGCTACAACTTACTACTTGAATATGTTAAACAAAGGAGAACTGTTAAAGTTTAGTAAACGATTTGAACTTTTTAGTTTATTGATTTCCAAAAATTTTATATAATTAAGCCTAATGCCCTCATTTTCAACATGAAGAACTCCGAAATTATCAAAGTCATGGCCTTCCTTCAAAGGTCCCCCCCCCCCCGGGGGGACGGCCCCGGGCCCGCCGGGGGGGCCCCCCCCCCCCCCCCCCCCCCCCCCCCCCCCCCCTTCCCCGCCCCCCTCCCCCCCCCCCGCCCCCGGCCCCCCCTCCGGGGCTTTCCCCCCCCCTCTCCCCCCCCCCCCCCCCGGCTTCCCCCCCCCCTCCCCCGGGGGTTGGTGGCCCTTCCCCCGGGGGGGGGGTTCCTGGATATGATTGGCATATGATGAGTTCGTTGTATTCTTTCATAATTTAAACGATGTTCACGTATGCGGCTTCTGAATGGTCTTTCTCTCTGCCCTATATATATATATATATATATATATATATATATATATATATATACAGCAAGATATATAGCAAGATCCACAATTCAATTTATAAACTCCTGATTTTTCAGAGTTTTGTGTTTCATTTTCATTATACTTGATAAACCTTCCCAACGTGTTATCTGTTCTGTATGCTACTCTTAAATTTTGTTTATGTAAAAATAAAGCTATTTCTTCCGTAACGAGTCCTGAATGAGTTACTTCTATAATTATTGTTAAGGTTCCTCAGAGTGGGGTACACTTCTTGGATAGCATTTCTTTGTAGATTTTCAGCAAGAATATTCTACGCTAAAAAACTACAAAAATTGGGAATCTTTAGTCGGAATGGATCTCCAAATATTGGTCTCGAAGTCAATTTTTTGCAATATATCATACCCTATATCATGGACAATAGTTATAAACGTCTGCAAAAGGTTTGCTCTCTACTTGATTCAATTTTCATATGCTTGGTATACAAATTGAGCAAGAAAAAGTAATTTCAATTTGCCCGTTGTTGACATATAGGCAGGGAATTAGCTGTTTCCGATGGACTTTTTCTCCCTTTTTGTGAATGAATCAATCGTCTCTGAATGACACGTACCTACCAGAAGATAGTGTTTGTATTTTCTATTATTTCACTTCTTTCACAGTTGTAATTTCTATTTTTTTGATTCGGACAGGAATAAAACTTGTTTCTCTCCACAAGAACACCCAAGTTCCTAAGAGCCAAGCCTGAGTCTATCGGTTCTATAGAAGACAATGTCAGAACGGAAATCCTGAAAATGAAGAATTCATTCCACTGTCGAATTAACAAAACAACGAAATACCAAAACGCTCCACACCGGAGTTCGAAAAGTAATCCAAGCTGCGAAGCTTATTTAGTTCAACGGCAATAAAGCAAATAATGGGTTAGAATTAAACACTATGAAGTCTGGAAGGAAATTAAGTTTATCCATAAATTTGATTTAGCAGTGAAGCGAGTAAGGAAAACTGTAGGTTAGAGCCAGTTCCATTGATGCAATTAAACATGATTTGTACTTTCGCCCATTTGCACAATTCCGGAATGACGAATGGGCCTTGGAACGGTGAACAAAGACTCTTATCTGAGCGATTGTTGATTTTATGGGAGCAGCCAGTAAAGGCTTACCAATACCGCTCTAGCTTATTATTCAACTTTCAGTTCAATCCATAGGCCATTAATTTTTAGGGTTATTGTTTTATGATTAATTCGGAGGGATGATTTGGAAGTTTGGCGATATTGGAATCTGGAAAAGTAATTAACTTCAAATATTTATTCGAGAAGTTTTTTATTGAATCTTTTCGGGCGAGGGATATGACTTGCTAAAATGGCTCGGGTAGTTACGAACTGGCACAGATGCTGGAAATCTCAGATACGTTGATGGAAATAGTTTTTCAGATGTATCACTCCATCATGAATTGAAATAATAATGCTTCGATACTTTCAGTGAAATATTCAAATATAGCTCAGAAAATCATTCACCATTGAAAAAAGTATGGTGTCAATCGACTCATAGAAGGTGGGTCAATATAAATCTTAAAGCATGTATCAAATTTTCCGTTGGGAAAATAATCTCTTACTAAAACAATAATTATTCTGAAGAAAACAGATTGTTCGAACGGAAAATGAGAATATTCACGAAATCCCTATCAACTCGATTGATAATTAAAAACCGGAGAGAGATACGTGAATTGGAAAACGGTGGAAAATCTTCTCCAAGGTTGGACACCTCAGAACATCTGTGATCTGAGTCGTCCTATAACTTTAGAACTAGTTTAATGATTGAAAGAACTGAGATTGCAGGAGATACGGTGATATTCCTATGTTTGCTATATATTTGATTAATTTCCATATGCTTGGTTAACAAATTGAACAAAAAAAGTGATTTCCATGTAACGCAGGGCCCGTCGTGCCATATAGGCAGGTGAGTAGCTGTTTCAGATAAACTTTCTTCCTTTTTGCGAATGATACAAACGTCTTCGAATGATATACACGTACTTATCAAAAGAGAGTGTTTGTATTTTTTTTGACTTCTTTCACGGAAGTTATAATTTTTATTCTTCAATTCGGAGAAGAAGAAAGCCAATAATTATTTCAACGAATAGGGTGAAAAAATATCATAGTGGGAGAAAAATGTGTTGAATATCATCAACAGGTTCCAGGTAATAGGATATATTTGAGAAAGAATCAGCGATAACTTCTATCGAAACTCGGGCCTTTAGTAAATATCGGCAACTATTAAACTCCAAAGAAACCTTTCAAAACAACTGAGGATGGAAGGTGGGGGTAACAGAATTCTTCATATTTGGTATTTGCCGTCCAGTTACGGAGCCAAATTATTCCATATTCCACCTTGAGGTCCCTTGTATTCTTTTCTTGGACAGTCTCTTAAGTAAACTCCTGAGTGGTTCTCTAGAAATCTGGGATGATCGTATAATGAAGGAAAAACAATAAATCTGAACGAATTATTATTTTTAACGAATTAAAATTCGGAGATTAAAATAATTGCAAGAGTCAATCAGTCAGTCAAACAAAGAGTAACGAAAATGAACAGGAAATGTATGAATACTCTTAATGAAAATTGAACCAGCCAAAAAAATATCGCATCGAAAAACCTGACAACGCTCAAATCAAGGGACAGGAGATATGAAGTAAAATAAAGTTGAAATTTGTGAAGACTCAACCCTCTTTGGTAAGGAATTCCAAAATTCAGATGTTCTATTGAAAAAAGATCCTGAGTAGAAGAGGTTCGACAGGTCTCCAAGCTCACAACAAATGAGTGGAAGTTCCGGACTCGTCGGGTCCGTGTTAATCGACCCTGAAAATATCTATAGAAGAGAGACATGTATTCGACCCTTTTATGATGCTCCAACGAAGTGAGCGAGACCGTGACAAAAGTTTTGATGAACGCATTTGTGCCGGCCCCATTCATGAGAACTATATTCTAAAGGTCATATCTGTGCCTTGTAGATCATTAGAAGCTCTCGAGAAATGAGGTATTTCCTCGCACGAAATGGACACCCAAGCTTCTGTTTGGGAAGCAGCGGTCGATCTCACATAGTTTTCTCATGGGAGTTTATTACCAATCGTAATTCCTAGCATCGAGATTCTTGGCTTTGTGGGAATAGATACTCCCGACATCTGAATATTAGTTAAAGACAGATCGGCTTTTTTTTGAGAATAGACATGCCAGGGTTTTCCCAGCATAAAATTTTACCAAAGTGATGTTACCCCATTATATTATTCTCGCCAAGTCATTGTTAATATAATTGTTTCTCGGGCTGATATGTGAATTTTGGAAGAGAAATTAAAATGGAAAGTACTGTCGTCTACCAAACTATGCACTTAACAAAATAGTTTCTCCAGAAAATCATTGATATGAAGCAGAAACAAAGTGGACGCAGAACTGAACCCTGTGGAACACCTGCAAGGGTTAAGTTTAAAAACAGCCTAGGATGAACTTTGCCTTTCGTCAATTGATTTTTTGACTCCTTATAACCAAATATGACCTTTCATGTAGACGTAGCTTTCATTGAATAAAGCTTATATTTATTTTTTTTATATATTGAGAGAATATCAGACGATACTTCATCAAAAACCACACGAAGGGACTTATCAGACAAAAAACTCTTCAACCAAACACACAATTGAGGAGGTTAACCAAAAAACGGCAGTTTTCAAACAGGACCCCGATACCAAACTTGATCAAACGCTTTTGAGATATCGAGTGCAACAGCTATCGTTTCTCAGAATTTTTCGATGGAATGCTGCCAAATATGTGAAACATACGCCAATAACTCACTGATTGATCTTCAATGGCAAAGTCTGTATTGTCGATCATAAATCATTCCCGATATTGATTGCTTTTCCATAAGTTTGGAAATGATAGAAAGCAATGCATTTGATCTGTATACCCTTTTGCAGCACACACTTCAAGAACTATTGCTGGGATTCCATAGGATCCGCAAACCGTCTTAATAAAAATAGTAATAATGATAAAAGGTCTTTATTTCCCAGTCAATAACGAAAAAAATAACAATACAGTCCATATATAATACAGGTAAGTACTGAGAAAATGCCGGAGATCAGCTAGAGATACCGAAGTACCTCCTCTGTATTTCATCTTAAGCAGAAACAAAATTGAAAACAGAAAGACACAAACGTGGAAATAGCAGTTACAGAGAAATAAAAGTTGCAAATGATACATATCCCAATATCAGTTACAAAAAGAATCATTACAGAAGTCCACGGATAATAGATTTTATTTGTTCATTATATGATCCTTGTAATATTTTTTAAACACAGCTAGCGATTTGGATTTAATGAATTCAGGAACCTTATTATAGACAGCGGTTGTTTGATATGAGAAGGATCGTTTGAAGAGTTCACTTTTGTGTGGCGGGGGAGTAAGAGTTCCTTTGTACCGTATATTCAGGTTATGAACATCGGTTCTATATGTTATTTTGTTGTTGAGGTACCGTGGTATTTTTTTGCGTATAACTTTATGGAAGAGACATGCAGAGTGAAGTAAGCGTCCTTTGGTCATATTCAACCAATCGATTTCTTTCAGTTTATGTGATATGTGCTGACCACGTCTCATTCCAAAAATTAGTCGAAGGCAATTATTTTGAACCACTTGTGTTCTACGAGAATCATCTGCGTCTATACAAGGACCGTAAACAGAATCAGCAAAGTTGAACTTAGACAGGACAAGTGCCTCACATAGTACGGTTTTGACTTTCTTGGTGAAGTAAAATCTGTTAGAATATATCATTTTCAGACCAATATATGCTAAACGTATGCGACTGTTTATATGTTTTTTGAATCGCAAACACGTGAATTAAATATCAGACCCAAGTTACGTGCACTTTCTGTCTGCGAAATTGTTTTTCCACTCACTATCAATTTCAGGTTTTTTACTCGTGATCTTACTTTCTGTGTTCCGAAAATGAGAAGAGAAGTTTTTTCAGCGTTTAAATTCAATGAGTGATCGTTAGAAAGTTTCACTAAAGAAACAATATCTTCATTTAGTTCATTCATTGCCTCATTAATTTGATGTGGGGGGAACGAGTGGTACAACTGCGTATCATCAGCATAAAAACTAATTTTGCAGTATTTGATAGATTTGATAAAGTCAGAGGTATACAATGGTATTCAGGTTCATTCAAATATTAATTATATTTTTCGTTGGTGAAAAATTATTCCAGACATTAAACTGTTGACACGCGAGATTTTCGTTTTTTTTCGATGAGTTCAAAGTTAAATTTGCAGCAGAGATATTAGCAAATTTATTCGATTTTTGTTGGCCAAAAATTGAGACTCCGTTACTCCGTAAATTTTCCATGTACCGACTTTTTGAGGGACGAAGTTCATACGGGGACGTTAGCTGGTTATCGTAAAAACACATTTCCCCAAAACCCAAAACCCACACCAAAGTTTCGGAGTGAGTGGTACAGCTGGTATAGCGTAACACATCAACGTTCAGTTTCACTTACATGCTCTTCGCAGCCTCACGCCGCGTCTTGTTGGATAATGAGTCACAAGACACTTTTCACTTAAGCGACGTGTAAAATCCGAGGAAGAATTCAAGAGCGACACGGACCATTAAGGTGTGAAATACGACGCAATTCCCTCTTACAGATCTTATTAGTTGGCGGTATTTAATAAGGAAATGTGGCTAAGTTCGCGAGGACGGATAACACCGCACTTTATGACCGAAAGAGAAGAGAAAAATCTCATCTGCATTATTTACATAAACTGCACACAACTCTGTGTTTTCAGAGGAGAGCGTATCGCTTGGCGTTTCTTTCGCGAGCTGCGGGACTGAGATATCTCCCTAATCATGGAAATGATCACCTTGGATCGGGAAAGTTTTTCAACTCTTCCGCTCGTCCGTGCAAACAGTGATCAAGGAGCCCAATAAACCTTGGAGTTGGTGGCAGCCGATAAAGTCTCTTTGTTTGACGATTATTTTAGATCGTAAAGGAGTTTTGGGTTCGTTCCAATACTGTTGCAACTCGAGTACTCGCTTTGTTTATTTCGAGAGGATTCAGCACTCGATCCTCATCTATCCAAATGACACAATAGAAATTTGATCCGTAGTTTTCTGGGTTTGTAACCTACCACAATCTGAACAAATAAGAATTGATATTGGAATCTATACGAGTGTAGAAGGGCAGATTTTCAATCTACCCCGAAAAGTTGCTGCGTCTATGGAAAAACATTTCTTCCTGGATAGAACAAGTCCAATTATCTTATCGTTAACGTTTCGGAAACTAAATCCGATTCCGTTCTTGAAACTTATAGGCAAATTCCTGTTCAAATGCAAATATCTCATATATATATATATATATATATATATATATATATATATATATATATATATATATATATATATATATATATATATATTTATGTTAGCATGAAGATTCTCACGGACGAAGTATGATGAGTTGTTTTTTCGTGATTCCGTGTTCTGTGGTATTGATCCTCTGAAGGAGGATTGTCACTACGTTTCGGCAAAGTCTCATTTGCCATCTCCTAGGTGATGATTGAGTTTCGACCTCTGAACTCGACTAATTAATTCGAGTTCTGCAGAACTCCATCCTGCGGGGTAGCAGTATATTGTAAGGTTTTGGTTATTTTCATACTTTCCTCAACTATTCAATGTTATTTAATTCATTGGCATATTTCTCGTTTATTTATCAACTGAATAAAGGATTTCTATTGTACTGTTTGAACGTCATTATTTTGTGGTAGATCAATATTTGTTTCGTAGTTTCCTGGGTTTGTAACCTACCACAATCTGAAAAAATAAGAATTAATATTGGAATCTATACAAGTGTAGGAGGGGAGATTTTCAATCTATCCCGAAAAGTTGCTGCGTCTATTGAAAAACAGTTCTATCTAGAAGAACAAGTCCAATTAGTCAGCAACTTTCTCGTATAACTCAAATTTTGCCTATCAAAAAAATAAAAACTAATATACAGGGTGTAACATAAATAGGTTGAAATATTCAAGTGACGTATTCCTGAGAGAATTTAAAAAAAAAAAGTCTATATGAACTTTTGTCCGAAAATGCTGCGTTTCGGAGATACAGGTCGTTGAAATTGATTTTTTTTTGTTCGCCTTTTGAAAATAACTCTTGCAAAAAATGAGTCATCTTGACGTGGGAAATCATAATTTCGTATTAATTTTCATGTAACATCTAGAGGGCGCTGCGTACGCTGTCATTATTTATTTCAAATTGCCTTAACTTTTTTGACAGTAAACTTTTGGTACTTTTCATGAAAAAAAATAATTTCCACACCTTTTCCAAGTGAAAAAGGTACACATCCTCAACAACGCTGAAGGTCATCCTTTTCGAGATATTTACAATTTTCTATATTGAAGGATATTACTTAGCTATGCATATGCTGCATTCTATCAATGCTCTGCTATTTCGTGCAGAGCGCTCTCGACTAGAAAAGTCATCATCAGTTCTAACCTGAAAGTAAGTAATGCTGGTATTTTTTTATATTTGAAAAATAATTGAGTTTATGAAAAATGAGGTTACTTCCTCGTCAGGTGTATGAGAGCCATGGCCATAAAAATTCTTGTTTCTGAAGGACAAAAAATTGTTCAGGATTTCGTGAACATATGAAAACATCAAAATATTTAACCCTGAACAGGATTATTCTGGTTGCAACTATGTACAAGACATGTATTTCTCAATGAAGTCTATTGAAATAACGATGACGTGAAAATGAAATTTTAAATGTGACAGTGTGCGACATATTGACAGTGACTGATGAAGACAGTGACATGGAGCATGAAATGAAGAAGGGGATTTGTACTGTTTGAACGTCATTATTTTGTGGTGGATCAATATTTGTTCCTTAGTTTTTTGGGTTTGTAACCTAACACAATCTGGAAAAATAAGATTGATATTGGTAGGTTACAAACCCAAAATACTACGGAACAAGAGAATCTGTGTTATGACAAAGCAAAGTGACAAACCAGAACCTGAGTTCAAAGAGAACCCGTATAGAGATCTGATGCAACCGTGTACTAAGACATGTCTGTATCAATGAAGTTTATTGAAGTTCCAATGACATGAAATTTATAATAGAAATTTGATAGTGTGCGACAGATCGACAATGACAGATGAAGACAGTGGAGATGCAGCACAAAATAAATAAGGGGATTTGTGTTATGATCGAAAGGCATATCGACAAACCAAGAACTGAGTTCCAAAGGCACCAATACAGAGATTCGAAAATATCAGTCTAATGAAAATCGAAAGAGAGTCTAATAATTACTTCCCTTAGTGTCCATGACAAACCAAGCTTCAGACAGACAGAACCCCATTGTTGTCTTGATATTCGGTGAGTCAAAATTTGAGCAGTTTTCAATATTGATGGGGAGCTGAAAAAGAGAATCTACAGGAATCATGTTGGGTTCAAGTGGTGTTCCATATAGGGGTTTATATATGTATGTATCTAAGTGAAGAAATTTGATTATTATTACCTGTGAAACTCCACTTCAATTATCACTTTAGGCATTTATGAAGAGGGATATAATGTATGTTTAAGTTAACTCGGGTAGTGATACGAAGGCCATTGTTCAGCATTTCAATGCTCATATGTATATCTTCAAGAAAATCTAGTATATTGTGGATTTTGGAATTAACCTCATGTACAATTTTTCAGCTTCTATTGAAGCTGAAATTGTGGTTGTGAAGCCTTGGGTTTTCACCAAATGCTGATATTTTGTTAGGATCCATATGTTCTGTTATACGAAATCTCAAATGTCCACAAGTCCCACCAATGTAAGTTGGTGGAAGCCCATACTCTTCCATTATTTCTGTTGGTGTTTGTCTTGTTTATTAACCGAATCAATATCGGAGGAGATCATCCTTCTTACATCTCCTTTCGGATATTTTGTATCTTTCATCCAAACGTCGCACAAATCCACTCGGACGACGCATAAACCACCCTTCTCGATTACCCCCTTCAGGGATACACCGTCCGTGTCGGCCTGTTAGTTTCGAATATCAAAAGTAGTAACTTCTTTTTTCCGAGAGGTAGTTCCGCAGGGATCTGTAGATAGCATTGTATATGAGGTCCGTTAGACTGGACATAGTTTAAGCCGTCCCATAAACAAGCCGCTATCTGGACATCAGTCGGGAGCAGTTCAGGTTCGGTTCTCGCCTCCTCTCGTCCCTCGTGGTAAACATCGTAACTTTGTTCATATCATTGCGCCACCGTCGAGTAATAGTCGATCTGCCTCTTGGCTATACGCATTGCCGTCCCCGAAGGAAGATGCATTTTGCATGGTCACGATTTATCCTTGCTGATACGTTTGAAGTCTCGGAGATCGTATCCATTTTTTGTTATTTCTTCAGCGGTGGAATCGAACGCTAACAAAACCTGAGAACGTCTCTGTTGATGTCTTGGAATATCTTCATTAAACGAAAGTTCCTTGACAACTCCTAGAGTATCTATTAAGATGCCTAGGAAACCCTGGTGTATCTACTTATACCTGAATAATTTTCGGAAAACCGATTGCTTGATTTTTGAGATCATAAAAACTTCAGATCGCTATTGTAGATGCCGATCAGTCATATACCATATGAAGCTTAATTTTCACTAGAGAGAAATGTGGAACCGAATATTCTACTACTGTTTATTATTTGCCTACTGAGATTTTGACAGCCCTGACATCCAATCAAATGCGTTTCAGAAAACGTGTATGTAACGTGGAAACCTACCGTCAACAACCTGTCACTGTCACCTGCTACCTCTACAAGTTTTTAATGTTTTTATATCAGTTTGTAAGACTAGACTGATTCCAAGAAAATATACTTTGCCCCTTCACCTGAGGAAGTACGACAAAGTTGCCTTCTGTTAAAACACATGCTACTGTATTGAAAGTGATAGACTCTCTTGGAATTGGGGATACACACATCAGTTATGCAACGGTTCAAAATAAGTATCACATCGATATTTTGTTTATTTAGACAACACATTGTTTCAATCTCTCATTGATAAAAGCTAGCTATAAATGTTTCCTCCTCAATATAAAACCTTCGCTCAAGCTAAAACGAATAAAATTAGCTACGACGCTATATTCGCCTGTTATTTTTTTTTTGGGGCGATTTGTTATGTACTCACCTTAGGTACTGAATAGAGACGAATATCTGGATCCTCAGATTTTGACTGTCTACACAAAATACAAAATCTTCTACACATCGTGAAAAAGTACTTGTAATAACTTCAATACCCATTCTACTCACATAGACTTTTGAACACTGTTGAATGCGAAGAAATAATTTCAGTAGTTTTCATTGACAACAATAAACCTCGAAGTTATGTCAATCTGACAAAACCGACATTTGACAGATTTTTGAAAATGCTAATATTACGCCCCCTATACAGAAATTAGAAAGCTTTCGTAATCGTCGATTGTTTTTCGCCAAGAAATTCTAAACAATATCGAATCACTAGATACACCAGGGTTTCCTAGGCATCTTAGTATATATAATTCTCAATACACCATCTTATTGATGCATGGCGGTCTCTTTTGAACAAAGGCCAATCTGTCATTGACCAAAATCAAGAAGTTAAAATTCACTCTTCCTATGAAAACATTAATCTCGATGCTGGGAGTCACGATCAGCAATACTATCTCATGGGAAA
The DNA here is from genome assembly GCA_032362365.1 of Zygogramma bicolorata. Taxonomy (NCBI): domain Eukaryota; kingdom Metazoa; phylum Arthropoda; class Insecta; order Coleoptera; family Chrysomelidae; genus Zygogramma; species Zygogramma bicolorata. The sequence goes on from JAVJAQ010003929.1 coordinate 342,558, forward strand.
CTCATGCGAGATCGATTGATGAAATTCCTTTCACTTCCTACCAAAATAACTTACCGGATTTAAAATCGC